>OY728145.1:2105863984-2106441406 GCA_963277665.1 Viscum album | reverse complement strand
ATAAATCTATACCCATTGATAACAATTTATTTACGGTCACAAACCACTATATTATGACCTAAATCCAAAGCTCTTATTTCCTCCGAGACAGAGTCAGCAAGAAAACTCAGTACCTAAAATATAAATCAATATTAAACTTAATTAATATGTTTTTAATTGTTTTAAATTATAATATTATTACCTTCAATTTTAACCAAGAAGAAACTCCATGCTAGGCAAAGTCTCCCTACTTCTCAAAGATAAATAACGATGCTTCCAATTTATCATCACTTTATGTTCCATATAGATAAAAATAGGAATTTATTAACATATATATATATATATAAGATATACATATTGAATTTACTTACAAGATGTAGTCATCGAACAAATCACAGTAGAAAAAAACTGTGGGATGTGCATCTCCCGCTCTTCAAGGCTTAATGTTGTCAATGTATATGATCCAGAAATTCCTCCTTTTTGAGGAAGTGATTGAAAATTGGCTTCAGTTTCCTCATATTATTATTCTTAATTTCTCATTGGTCAGTTCATTCTAGTAGTAAGATCAGACAAATACATAGAGCAGAAATCCATACATTCTTGATCCAAGTAACCGTTGATGATAGAACCCTCCAGATGATTCATGTTATGGACATAAGAATTTAATATGTACATATTTCCTTCATTAGGATACATCCAATGAAACGAAATAGTCCCTCCGAGAATTATTTGAGTTGGACTATGGGCAGTCAGATGCAGCATGCATGTGAAAAATGGAGGAAATATTTTCTCTAACTCATAATAAATTAATGGGGCATATGCCAATATTTTGAAATGAAATTCTTGGAAAAATTCATAGAAAAAATATCTCTAAAAAAATGGCACAACTGAATAACATCCACCCTTACATTATTATAAAGAAGATGATGAATTTCTATTAGAATCAACTCATGCAAAAGGATGTGATAATCATTTGTCTTGAAAGATTTTAACATCAACTCTTTTCTACTGACTCGTTTAGATATGTTGCTTGAATATCCATCAAGAACATTAATAGTCTCTTGTACTTCCAGAAATTTATTTTTTCTATAGGTTTCATCACAAAAGAGGCACGTTGAACTTGCCATTTATTTTCACTAATACGCACAAGATGCAATTCTGGTCTGATACCTCAATCCACCAAGTCACACAGAGACCATAAATCATCTTTTGTTTTTCCCTTAACATTTAGAATAATCTAAAGCAACATTTCACATATATTTCTTTCAATGTGCATTACATTTAAGCAATGATGTAAAAAAATTGGTTGACCAACAAGGAAAATCAAAGAAGATACTTCTCTTCTTCCAATTGTAATAGGTTTTAGTGGAAACATTCTTTCTATTTATAGATTTCATTTGACCCTTCCCGAATGAAAAATTGAAATCTTTCAATTCATTAAGCACATCAGTTCTAAACATACGCTGAGGTGGATCATCGATCTTCATGGTATTGTCAAATATTCGACGATTATTTCAATATGGATGGTCCATTGGAAATAATTGTCAATGTCACATAAAACTGAAACTACAATGATGTTTCTGTCTTATGGATTTATATTCTTCATAAAAAAGGACATGATAGTTTTCCCTTCATGCTCCATCCAGACATCATTGCATATGCAGGAAAATCATTGATCATCTACATAAGTGCATAATGCATCGGAAATATGTCTTTCGAACATGCATCGTATGTGTGCACACCCACATCCCAAAGTGGTTTCAACTCTTTTATTAAAGGTTTCATGTATATGTTTATATCATTGTCAGGATCAGATGGGCCAGATATGAGTATACTCAGGAAATTTAAAGGTTTTTTCATACCCAGCCCTTGGGGAAGATTATAAATATTTATAAAAATCGGCCAACTTTTGTGCGACATAAGCATGTGCCCAAATAGATAAAAACCATCACATGAAAGTACAAACCTCACATTACGCACATCAGCTACAAAATTAGAATATCAAGCATCAAATCTCTGCCATGTAAATCCATCTGTAGGGTGAACCAACTCATCAATAGTCTTCTTTCTCTCGGCATCATTCCATCAAATTGTTATTGATATTTCATCAGATATAAAAATATTCTGGAGTCTGGGGATCAATGGAAAGTTCCACATTACTTTCTATGGAACACGAGATGGTGTTCCATCAGCTTTTGGATTCTAGTGGGATGTGCAAAATTTTATACAATCATTTTATTCAGCATTTCCTCAAATAATAAACTGCATTATTTTGGGCAGACATGAATTGTTTTCTTGAAAATCCAAGTTCTTCAACTAAATTTCATGCCATATAGTGTTTTTAGGGAATATCTGCATCATCTAGAAGTAAGTACCTTAATAAGGTAAGAATATAATTGGTATGGTATAATTAGAAATCCCAGATATAGTTTTCCCACAAAATAATCAGATTAAAAATTCCAGCTTTTTCATTTTACCGCATTGTTGATATACTGGAGTGGTTGCAGTATCATTCAATTTTTTCAACCTGAAAATATCATAATTTTCATTAGACGCATCATGAGTGCTCATATCGAAATATTCTTTGGTCAGAATCCTTTCTATTTTATGATGACGAATAAATGGAAACTGGACATATAACAAATTCTATAATCCAGTCCTCTCATTTGGATCATCAGCAACATGAGATGACATTTTATCTCCATTATGAAACCACACAGAGTATTTTTCTTGAAAAACATATTTTTTTATGTTGTATTTGAGTTCTTCATGGCTCAACCAAGGTCATGTAACACAATTGTTACCTGGGCCATGTATGTGACCACTATCTGAAGCAATATGAAATGAAAAATCTAAAAATCTCTCCAAATTTTTTTGAAAATTGCTTGAGATCTGATCGGTTTCATACATCAAACTTCTATCCATTCTGTAAAAAAATTATTATAATCCATTTCGTCAAAAGAAATTCAATAAGATTGAAGTTTCATAAAAAAATATATTTAAGTAAATGAGAATTGTTCACTTTATATGAAACTATAATTGACACACTAATCTATATGAGAATCGTAATATAAAAGACAAAAAAATACAATATTTATAAAAAAATATCTATGAAGAACTATACATGAGTGTACAAGATCAGGTAAACTTTTGGAGGAGAATTATTCAGAAGTTGAGTAAATTTTAGATTGAAAAAATTAAATATTTTACAAGATTATTTGAGTGATCACATACCCTGTCAAAGGGGGGGTGGGGGTGTCCAAGGGGTGGGGGTGTCCAAGGGGTTGGGGGGTTATCCCAGTGGTGGGGGATGTCTACGGGGGTTGGGGGTGTCCAGGGGGTGGGGGGCTGTCTACATGGGTGGCGGGGCTATCCACAGGGGTGGTGGGGCTTTCCAAGGGGGTAGGGGTGTCTAGGGTGTGGGCGGGCTGTCATGGAGTTGGGGGCTATCCAGGGGGTACGGGGTGTCCAGGGGGTGGGGGTGTTGGGGGGATGGGGGGTGTCCGAGGGGTTGGGGTCTAGAGGGTGGATGGGTTATCTATGGGGTTAGGGCTGTCTAGGGGGGTAGGGGTGTCCACGGGGTTGGCGGGTTGTCCACGGGGGTGGAGTTGTTGTCCAGGGGTATAGGGTGTCCAGGGGGAGGGGGTTGTCCACGGGGGTGGTGGGCTATCCAGGGAGTAGGGGTGTCCAGGGGAGCAAGCGGGCTTTCCATGGGGGTGGGGGCTGTCCACAGGGGTGGCGGGGCTATCCAGGGGTAGGGGGTGTTCAGGGGGTGGGCAGGCTGCTCACGGGGGGTGGGGGTGGACAGGGGAGTATGGGGTGTTTGGGGGTGATGGTGTCTTGGGGATGGGGGTGTTCGAGGGTGGTGGGGGTGTCCCGGGGGGTGGAGGGCTATCCACGTGGTTGGGGGTTGTCCAGGGGGTAGGGGTGTCTAGTGGGGTGGGTGGGCTTGTCCATGGGGGGTGGTAGGGCAGTCCAGGGGATACATGGTGTCCAGGGGGTGGGCGTGCTATCCACGAGGGTGGCAAGGCTGTCCAGGGGGTTGGGGTGTCCCAGGGTGGGATGTCCATGGGGTTGGGGGCTGTCCATGGGGAAGGGGTGTCTAGGGGGTGCGCGGGCTATCCATAGGGATTCTTGATCCCCATAGGATAGTGAATAGGGTCTGACATCATAAAAATGAATGTGGGAATGATTTTCCACTAGCATTATGAAAACAAGATAAAAATACAATATACATAAAAAATAAATCTAATGGAAGATGTGTACTAGAAGTCAAACAAGCCTAAACAAGCCAAAGTACTACAGAACATTACCATGAAAATAGGAAGGAAAACTGCCAGATTCCCAAGAGATATATAACTCCAAATCGGTATGTCAACATATAAAAATACCTCCAAGTGGTGACTTTCCCCTACCCAAACTAGGACGTTGATAATCTACAGAAACCTAAATCTGCAGTTAGTGTGTGACATAAATATCATTGTACGGTATAACTAATGATTCCAGAAAAAGATTATAAAACCAAAATAACCAAATTATTTTCTTTCAATTTTCAAATAATCTGGTTTTACATTTCAAGTGAATAATTTTCAAATAATATGGTTTTACATTTCCCCATCCACCCACCGACTTGAACACTCTCCTCCCCCCCCACTTGCACAACCCCCCAACCCACCCTCCGACACCCCCTACTTGCACTACCCCCTCCCCCACCCCCACCTGCACAGCACACCCCCCCCACCTCACACCCAACAAGCTCCCCCCCCCACTACACACCCCCACCTGAACATCCCCCCCCCCACCTGCACATCCCCCCCCACCTGCGCATCCCCCTCTCCCCCACCCACTGCACCCCACCCACATACATAGCCCCCCTCCCCCACCCCCATCAACACAGCCCCCCCACCCCACAACCATGTCGCTCCAGCAAACTCCCCCAATAACCCCCCCCCCCCCCCCCCCCTCCAACAACCCCCAAACATAGCCCTCCTCCACCTGCACAGCCCCCCTGGAAGCATAGTGAATAAAATTTATTCCTTCAATGATTGTCAGTTTCCTATATACTTAATATCTACCTTATGGAACAACATGATAACATTTATCAAAAATAATAATCCATAAAAACATGGGTAAACAATCACCTATCATATTTACCTTACCATGATATACAAGGTCATACAATCTAGGAATTGTTTACCATCAAATAATATCTAGAAAGGACTAAAAATTATTGGAAAACTCTATTTCACAATCCCATGGAACAGAAAACATATCTCTCAGTCACTATCTAAAATTATAATGGATGGTATCCATCCCATAAAATGGTTCGATGGGTAAAAACCAATTAATTGATCAAACTAGAACTAACCCACAAAATGATATATTGGGAAATAATGCAACAAACTGTACAGGGGAACCATCCCATAAAGTAGTGGAATAGTCACTAGACAAACAATCATTGTGATGTTAACCATATTACCAAAATATATCACATCTCAATGAGGAGCATTAGTTTTCATCCATAAAAGTCAATATGATTTCATCCATGTCTATTGAATTTTGACCAGGTTCTAAGGACTGCACTCTTGATACAGATGATGAAACACATCTTTTGACATTTAAATATTAATAGGTGGTTTAATTCTATACTCCTAGTATTGGCGAGTAAGAACACAGTTATATTAAACATGAAAATAAATACGTTGTTATCAATCCTATTGAAATATCGTAGTGAAATGTTGATAGATCAAGCATCATGTGTCAATAGAAGTTCCAGTCATAATGATCTACACCAAAACTCCCATTATCATACACTCATCATATCATCATATAAGAAAAGGGACTCAACAATTCCATTGGGTATCTACTGCCTAAGGATTATAAGATAATATATACTAAAGAAAATATAACTATATTGTAGTTTGAAAATTAAAAGATCTTTAACATGATTAAAAGGTTGAAGTGTATAAAAAAATCATAAAACAAATCAAATTAAAATTCTTGGGTACACCATAGCACACCGACCTCTGGTTTAGGAGAAATCAAAACATAAAACAAAAAAAATATAGAAAATGTTGATCCTATGGTACCACTTATAGATTTGAAGTGCAGAGCAAAAAAAACTATTTGATTGAAGGGTGGAAGAATTTTTCCGAGCGAGAGAGCTCTCTGTCTCACGATTTAGGTTTGCAATCTGGCAGATGGGGGATTGGGGATAAAGAAAATTTTAAGGGAAAACATTCTCAATAGTTTTTTAAAACTGTTGGGAAAGGTAAGCTTTGCCAACAGTTTTTTAAAACTATTGGAAAAGGCACCCTAAAACTTCACATATCCCAACGATTTTGTATAATCATTGGTTAAAACTCATCTAAACTACATTATTCTAACAATTTATTGAAACTGTTGGGTAAATACCTATCAACATCCCTATTCCAATGTTTTTTATAAACCGTTGGGAAAAATCTGTTGGTATATCCTCCATTTCCAGTAGTGTTATATTCCTTTGAGACTTATTTGTTTTTATACACCAATTCACTTTATATGGTCTACATACTTCCCTTTGACATATAATATCATGAATCTTCTTATTATAATGATATTATAAGTTTTGTTTAATGTTATTATTTAATTATTATAATTCATGTATTGTATCAAGTGGTAAAGGACTTTTTAACAAAAACATCATTTTAAATGTTTTAAAGATTTATTCATCTAAATGTATCTCATTAATGTCCATGTTTTCAAAATGGTTTTAAGGATTTATTTATATGGATATTAAAGTTTTAAAATGATAATTCCTTTAAAAGATTCAAAGGGTAAATATCCTGAACTGATATCTTAATATTACAATGTGGAAATGTTATCCTTCCTTTATGCTTGTTTTATGTATTATGATTATGTTATGGTTCTTGGGCATTGTTTACTTATATGGGTGGTTCTGTGATAAACCTAGGGAAGGTGAGCCCGAGATAACTCACCAATGCATTGGGTAGCATGACGGAGGTAAAATTTAATGGTTATTCTAATAGATTTAGGGAATATACTATGATGGGAATTCTAAATGTTACTCCCTTCGTAAATATGAAAGATACAATGTAAGTATGATATGGATTCCACAAGTTAACTGTATGATTTCTGATTTTAATATGTTATTCATAAATCGTATGATTTCAATAGGTATGTTAAAGAGAATATGTTTTGTATGTGTTGATGGTAAAATGTTTTATTTATTTATTTTATAACCCTTACGGTGCTTTTTATGATCATCCCAAGTTTTTGAATTGTTTTTAACAGGGTATAAGGAAGGGTAAAATAAAGGAATAATTCAACATGATTTATATCAAGAAAATAATTCTTGTTTTCATTTAAGAGTTTTTATTTTATGAAAAACAAATGACACTGAGTAGAAGTGTCAACTTTGTAATATTTGAGATATAATGTAATATTTATGGCTTAATTATATAAAAATCTAAACTTGAAAATATCCTTAATGTTAATTCTTGATTTAACTCAATGTTAAGTAATGTTCTAAGGATGGGGCCTTCTATTCCCCACCTATCTTTACTATGAAAAAATATGAAGAGCCTTAGAAGGAATTACTTGAAGATCTATTTTATGGACATTATTTTCCATTAGATTATATTATCACTAATGAAAATTTTCTAGATGATATGATCAGGGGAGATCAATAGCACTTAGATGCATATTAGAGAGATTTTGTGAAAGGTAACTTCCAAAAGAAACATCCCAAATTTGAAAAAGAAGAGCCTACATCGTTATACCTTCCTTTGGATTGGGAAGAACAAAACACCATTGATATAATGCAATATGAAGATATATTAGAGAATCTTAGAAACCTAAATCCAACACTAACCACATACATCTAATAGGAATTGAGTAAAACAAGAGATTAAAGTCAATGTAATATAAAGATATATTTTATCCCTAAAATTAATTCTATTAAATTTCACTAAAATTGAATTTTGAAATAAATCCCACTGTTTAGGATGTCTAAATTCATCCAACCAATGTATATCCCAATAAAGTGATGATGTAGAAAATAAAACACTTATAGAGGTGCATATAAAGATCCAAAAAAATATTGAACATTTTTTTAAAGGAGTAATTAAAGAATAATATCCAGTGGCTTTTTGTGAGGAAACCTAGTAACAGGTTTACCTCATTAAGAGGAAAATTATAATATAAACGTGTCTTTTCTTAATTTAATTCAATTTGACACATTAAATGACTCACACTATAATAAAACTATTTATACAACACCAATGAATCTTTACATAAATGTGTATGTGGAATCCATAGAAGATATCATAGAAGTAGTAGACTCATACCTTCTCTCACTTCCAAAACACAAATTTTCTTATACTGTAAATGGGGTGTAATCATGGTATTATTTATAAGGAAACCTCAAAAACTAGTAAAATTGGATGATAATTATTAGGATACAACCAGAATGATTTAAATAATATACATAAAATCCATTGTTGGATTTGGTATACATTTTTTTAATATCAAGATGGAGGGACTATAAACTTAGTACACTATTGGGTTTAAATAATGATTTTTCCCATTATTATTTAATTTTCATTTGATTTCCAATAAAAATATTTTGTTATTTTTTTTCTTATTGCCTATAGAAGAATTAGGGGAAATATCATAACTGATTCCCACTAAAAACAACATCAAATTATATCCCTCTATTATTTATCTTATAAACAGTCTATCCTAAACTATGTGAAATATAAAACAGGTGTATACTAAAATAAAGGATTATATATAACATAAGTCAGGGTGAGGAAACCTAATATTATATTAGCATCCATTTTATTTATTTATTTTCTATTTTTTAGATAGGATTAAGATTAATTGAACACCACTCTTAGATTGAACCTTGAATCATTTAAGAATGATAATTCCACATTTATTGGAATATTCATGTGATTACTAAAAAGATTCAAATCCTTGATTATTAATTTTAGAATAAAATTAATTTTTCTCAAATGTAAATCCCATGATTATGGACGATATCAAATGTAAAATCAAACACCAAAAAGGTTTCAATAACTTTTTATATGATTATTTAAATTTTCTTATAATTGATGGAACATGGAATATTTTTTAAAATACAAAACATGGTGTAGTTTCTATTCTAAAAAAATTTAAGTCTAGCAAGTTTTAAAATGATCAAGGAATATTTGTCTTATAATTTATTTATAAATTATTCTCAATCCACCTTGGCATCAAAACTCCTTTGAAGCCTTAAAGACCTTGAATGTATTTTGAGAATCCATATTACAGAATAAATCCCACACTGTCTTTATCTTTTTTCAAATTCATGTAAAAAATGAATTTCAGTTGTGGTAGAGGAAATAAATTTTCATAGAATCTTTTTTAAGTATCATACTATAGAAAAAAATACCATATATATTTCTAGGGAAGGTAAAGTCACACCAACTTCTTTAATATATTTTACCCGTATGTTTTCAAAAACAAATTATCAAAAAAATATAACAAAATGTAATTGGGGATGAATTCAATTTTTTCTCTGGGTCCAGTTTTTATGTTTATAACACTCTTAAAATTTTTTATAAAATAATAAAAGGCCTGATATATTTCTTAACATGCCACATCAAGCCTTAAGGGAATTGTGATATATTATACAGATATTATTATAACATGGTCATTAAATTAGCAGTTATGAATTAGAGTAAACACATTAAAAAATAAATTTATATTGGACCTACTTAAAAATGTTTTGATTAATTATTTGGAATTAAGAACTCATTTTTAGTGAAGTCATTTTTTGCTTCAAAAATGAATTTTCTTTAAAAGTGATTTTTCAAGAATTTGTGCATGCAAATTATAATTAATTTCTTCCACTTGTAAAATTTTTATTTTATCAAACTAACATCATATTTTACATTATAATATCACATTTAACTTATGCTGAAATTTTGGTATTTTTAAAAGTTACTGATTTTTCTGTAAATAGTGAAAAAAAATCTAAATATTGACATTTCTTATCATTAAATAAAGTAATTTAAAAATATAATTATATATTGGATTTGTTTTTCAATTGAAATAATATCTATTTTATTTATATTAATCCAATTAATTTTGTTTTAATTAGTAATAATCATGACTTTGTTACTTTTTATGCTTAAAATTATTTTAAAAGAACTATTTTTCATTGTGTTTTATGAATTTACATTAAAATTTACCGTCTCAAATTATAGAGATTCAATCTTAAAAATTGTATACCATATTTGTAATTAGTAGGTTTAAATTTTTTAAATAGTTTCCTTTTATTTTTTTCTTCATTGTGAATGGTAATCATGGTAAATATATATCCCTGCAGTAAGGGTAAAATGGGTAAAGCATGGTTAAAAGCTCAAGATAAGGTCTCAAAATCACCCCAAAAATTTCCATTATTTTATTTTAGGTGATCAATTAAACAATATCAATACATAATTTTAATATATGGAATTATAGTTCCTTTTTCCATTGATAATTTCATTTACAATATTTTAAGTAAAAAAAACAAAATGTCAATCTTTTACTTTTTAATATATCTTATATGGTCACATTGGGATAAAAATAAGCATTAAATGAATAATAATGGTTACTATTATCATAATATAATTATTTTAAAAATGGTAATCTATTTTGTGTTTTTACTTATTATATAATTACTTTAATCTCTTATATAACGCTAACACGGTACTTGTGAAAGGAATAGAGAAAATAAATGTAAATGACTTTAAAACATAAAAAAGTAATGTTTTTAGATAAATTTTGGTATAAAATGAATTTTATGGTTAATTATAATGTTTAAATTTATTTTTAAGAGTTTATATTTGAATTCAATTGTTATTTGGATGTCTTTAAATTCAAATTAAATATACAATGTTAAAAATGACAATAATGATATTTTATGAAAATCAATATATTATTATGTCATTTAACAAATCATAAAAATATTGAAATAGGAAAATGGGTATAATATAATTTCATCTACATGCCATTTTTTATGAAATTATTACTTTATAAGTAAATTAATAAAACTTTGGTATTGAAAACGTTGTTACAGCAGTTAAGGTAAAAATTAGTTAACTAATGGGTTAAATCAAAATATATAGTTTTAGATACCACTAAAACATGTCTAAATTTCATTTTTTGTAGTTATTTAAATCATATCATGACTTATATTCTCAATTATTTCCACATGATTCCACTTTCACATGAAAATGAATTTATTATTTTTAAATATTTTTTGTAAATTCCAAATGTGTCCTTTCCCCTACTTATAAAAGGACACCCCTACTTTCTATTCATTACGCCACATTGAATCATATATCTCAACCAAGACCCATCCTATTATCATATAAAATTCATTTTCCAAGAATTATAGGTTCCATTATTCTTAAAATACCCTTCCAAGGGACCTTAAGAATTGATCTAATATAGGCCTACCAAATAAGAGGTGATCATCCTAACTCAACTCTTTCAAAATATTTCATCTTATACCTCTTATAAATCATTGGTATTAATAATTAAATAATAAATTAAGTATAATAAAAATAATAAAATTTTGTTATTATTATTTAACAACCATTATACACTATATTTTTATCAAATTGGAATTAAAAGTATCACTCATTCGTACATGTGGACTACAGCTTCCACATAGTGATACAATTCAGTTTCCATCACCATATTTTATGGATGGTTATTATTATGGGTAAAGAAACTATAATTTATATTTATGAAATAATTATCATTCTATAATTATAATATCATGTTTACCTTATTACCTTCTAATTCATTTAGAAATGTTAATGTCACTCGTGTGCATGTGTGGAGAACCTCCGCCACGAAGCATTAGGTTTATTTTTTTATTTTCTATTTACATGGTTGGTGATGAGAACATAATTAATGAATATATATGATTTTTATGATATAATTATGATTCATTAAAGGTGAATTATTATTTACCTTTATTTATTTTTATCCTTCTAGAGGTGAAAATAGCATCCATGCGTACATACAACTTATCATCACCATAAACTGTGTAATTAATTTTTCTATATCTACCTTTTATAGAAGACTATATATATATATAGTAAATATATATTATATTAATATTATGATTATAATTATATAGATTTCAGAACCATGATTATAGTACAAGGATCATAACTACTGAACTAAAACTCTAATAAAAATGAAACAATTAACTATAAAAAACAATGAATTTAATAATTAATTATTAATAAAAGGGTGATAAAATGTTATAAATTAACTATATATGATATTATAAATATTTAAAATATTATATTAATGATTTATAAAAAAATTAAATTTATTATAAATTAGTTTAGAGTGATTTCAAACCTTTTCAAACAAGAGATAAGGGTTTCTCATCTCACTTTTAATTCGGTGAGATATATACCATATTCACCTCTTGTTTCTTTTTTGTTATGAATATACACCCCCATTCATGCCTTTTATGATGGTTTTTATGAAAATAATAGGGATTTATAAACACATATAAGGTTCTATCTTTTATTTGGTTCTGATCCAAATATTACCAAAATGATAAGGGTTCTTCATCTCATTATTGGTTCATTGAGACATGTTTGATGTCATCCACCAATTTATGTTTATGAGGTGTATATTAAGACCCTTAGATATTTAATATCATAATTATACTTATTTTAATTATTTTTATTGTTTAATTTGATGTATTATTTCATGTTTCTTAGAATTACAAAGTTACCAAAGTGGTAATAGTTTTATATTACAATTTCATCATTTACCAAGATTGTTTATGATTAAATTTATTGAAAATGATATTAAATGATCTATATCTAAAAAATTTCACTAATTATATTATTATTTGGTTATTCATGTAATTTTCAAGTAATAATTCAATTTTCATAATTTTTTTTAAAAAATTATTGAGAAAATGTTTTTAATAAAAACAAACTTTATTTTCTCTTTAGTTGGGAATATTTTTATTACATAACCATGTACTCTTTAAAATATTTCCAAGAATGATTTTAATATTACTCTATGATAATTTAAAGTAATTTTTAACCTTTTTAGCTTTTTTTAAATGGTTTTAAATGAATATTCTTGTCATTTTAAAAATGAAGTAATTTCGAATTTTTTAGGGAAACTTTTAAAGGAATATTAGTTTTAATGTACATAGAATGAATAGAATTTCTTACCACCATGACTACTCAATGATTTGAATAATAATTTACAAGATTACAAGTTTATTTTATAATAAAATTTTCCACTTAAAATTTATATTTTTTTAGATTTTAAAATATTGATTTCAAAATGAAAAGGTTGTTTTCCCCAATAAATATTCCATCGATATTTTATATAAATTTTTAATTTATGATATCATTAATTGATGATACTTATGATTTATTGGTGATGTGATCCAAGGATAACCTCTTAATTCTTTATATTTAGGGTTTATGATTATGATGCTGAGATGTTTATGAAATCTATTTATTTTCTATGTGTTGTGTTATGATGAAATTGGAAATTTTTAGGAAACAATTTTCTTTTACATGGGTTATGATATATGATAAAGGATTTATGATCTTATAGAATACATATAATTGGATTATAACTATGTGATGGGTGGTCCCATAATTATATATCCCTCCAATTCATTGGTTGAATATAAATATCTCTTGAGATAGTAAAGATGGGAATGGGGAGTGAACCTAGTTCAGTAATGGACTTTTCCACTATGATAGTCTTGGGTGTGAACATTGACTATGGATTCGATGGAATGGGGCATGAACCAAATTCACTATAATATACTTTGAAATAATCCTTGAATAATTTAATGGTTTTATATTATTAGGTGTATTCCCTAAACTTATGTCTTACACTAATTTTATTTTATCATAGATCAAGTTATTTGATTCCTTTTCGATTCATGTCTTATGAACATTTTAAGATTTATCCCAGGATTCAAGATTACGATCTATGATGTGTTGGGTATATATTTTCAAATTTTAATCTCATGTACTCATATACTTATTCTCATGTATTTTTTATGTGATATTTGATATTTACATTATTTACCCTTACTAAGCATTTGAGATCTCCCTTTCTTATGTTTCATTTCCCTGGGTTTTAAACAAAGGTTTTAAGTAGGGTGTGTATAAGAAGAGTACAATGTGGGAAGATCTTTGTTGGTAATGTTGAAGATATTTCATGAAATAATAATATTTTGTGTCTAATCTCTAAATACAATAATCATTTATAGTCCTTGGGTGTGTATTTATAAAATAATTGAATATTCATCTTTTAAGATGTGATATTTATGAATAAAATGAATGATCCATAATATTTGGTATTATAGGAAGATTTAAACAATATTTAGAGATTAAAATTATATAAAATTGATGAAAACCCTTGGGATATGTCTAATTATAGGATAAAAAAAATATATTTTTGGAAATTAATAAATTATAAGGTATTTATAATAATACATCTCTATCTAGACACTACAAGTGGACATGGTTTTGGAACCAATACATATAGGGCTAATAACCCAAAAAACAATGGGTTAAGAATATATTTACTATAATTCTAGTCTTTGGTGAGTGTTCCCTTACTAAAAACCAAGTTTTATACTCCTGGTCGATATTATTGGGTTAATTCATATTTTATTTACAAGACATTAATAAGGATTTGAATAGATAATGATCATGTATAGACAATGTTTAACCAAATGTGTAATAGATTGAAAATAAGGGGACTTTATTTAGACATCCTATTAATGGTTTTCTAGGATTTATTACTATGATTATTGTTTCTCACACTATTATTTTTTGTTTTAGTTAATGGTTGGAACTGGGATGATCATGTTAACACTGAATGTTATGGGAAATTGACATATTTTCCTCGTGAGAAGATAAATGAAATGGGAGATGGAATGTGAAACCTTGTGATTATTCTAAATTATCTATCTCAATATATGATTACACATATCAACTAGGGAGAGTTTATTTAAACAGATAATAAGATAAAATTGAGTTTCATGAAGATCGTGGAGGGAAGAAGATTCTTCTTCTTATATGTCATCTATATGGGAAGAAGAACATGGGTAAATGTATCCGAGGAAAGGGGATATGTTTTATGTGTGGAAAATTAGATTTAGAGTATGTAATTACTGAGGAAAAATAAATATTTTATTTGAGGGATGTGAATTTTATCCTAAGGTTCCATTTATATTTCATTGTATTATATGTGGGGAATATGGTAATTATCTGAATTAATGCCCTAATAAAAGTGTTAACTCTTTGAAAAATGATTGATATACTCCGAAAGGCTCGGAGCATGAGTAGAACCCATGCTCCCCAAAATGTATTAAGAAAAAGATAAAAGTCAGGTGATTACATGAGGTACAATAATCTTGTACCAGTAAGATAAAAGAGAACAGTGGAAAGAAAATGGCAAGAAGCACCTCAAAAATATATGCAAATCCATAAGAGTTGGCATAACCAAAAGCAACCTGCTTCTGAAGCACATACACTTTGATGAAAGCCTCCACCCAGTTCTGCAATTATGCTCACATAAGGTAACAACCTCTGACTCAGCAAAACAACATAACTTCAGTTTCTCCAATGCAGAGGACTCAAAATAGATAACTGAGAAAACATGTCATCTAGGACAACAAACTCCTTTACTTTCCGAGTGACACAATCATCATCCTCCAAGGAATGAAACGCAAAAACGCACAACCCAAAAGTACAAATGACAAGGTCTGGAATTCTCAAAATTTTGTTATGGTCGCATGGTGAGAGTGTACAAGAGAATCACAGTAGTCTTGCTGCCTCCATTTTCATAGCACTGGTCTATGCCCTTGGTGCATTGCTTTCTTATTCATCCATGCTAAAAAATGAGTCAAGTTCATCACTATTTTTATATTGATTCTCTGCTTCATGTGTTGTTTTGTTCCCCTTGCCAATAGAAAACTCCTCCAATTCATCCAATGAGGACAGAACTGAACTCCTTTTGGAGTTAGGGGTTGTCATAGAAAAATTTTTCAATGGTCTTTTGATGATGTTTCTATCTGGCTCCATGTCTATCCTAATTTTCTCCTTCGATTTCTTGAAATCCTCAAGCAGACGTTCCAGCTCCAAACATAAACAAAAAGTCATCAATTGAATTTATTGAGGATGAACCCCTCCCTGTGTCAGTCAAGGGGCTAGTAGAATTACTATGCATCACCTCTGGCCCTCCGTCATTAAACAGATCATCATACACCATCTCTAGCATGCTAGATTTTCTCCTTGGTATGCTACTTGCCTTGGCATTGATACCAAATATCCATTCAAGATCATTTTCATCAGCTTGATATTTCTCTTGTGAAATAGAGGGCCCACACACCCTCCTAGATCTACAGAACCCTGGAAGAAGCAGTCGAGGCAGTCCTACGAGATATATATTCCCACTGAAGTTGAAGGTAATTATAATCAGGGTCTTTATCATGCTCAAATTCCACTCTATCAAACATTTTCCCCCTAATACTGAGATATTCATCAACAGATATTTCCTTGGTAAGATATCTTCCAAAAGATAGTCTTTCTTGTTCCTCAATCCAAGGGTTAAAGTCCTCCTTGTATCCTTCCTTAATTAGATGAGTGCAATTTATAAGCTTAATTCTATCCTCTTGTTCCTCAATCCAATGGTAGGGTTCTTCCTCACCCGAAGAGGAGTCCCCCACTTCTGGATTTTCATTGGGCACATGCTGTGGAGGAATGCTGATTTCTTTCATTCAAATTCCTAAAGATCTAGTGACAATGGTTCTCTCTAGATTTAGAGTAATCAATGCGTTTTTTTAGTCTTCTTGGGATGTAGAGTGATGAAACCATTAGGATCAATAAGAGGTTTTTTATAATTTTTGGCACTCGAATGCATATAAGCATCCTCAATTTGAAGCGCATGCTCATTATCAGCATTATTAGAATCACCAGAAATAGGTTTAGTCTCTTGGGAAGCCTCATGAGAAGGTGGAACGGCTCCTAAATTGTCTTCAATATGTTCATAATTATGGACCACATCTTCAAACCAAGAAAAAACATCAACTTGGGCGCACTGAGGCTGCATTGGAGAAGAATCTAGGACAGATGGAGTCAAAATTGGGGCCTTAGCATTCGAAGGTCCAGCTTGTTCAACAATATGCCTTCTCTCCTTCTAAACCCAAACTGCTTTCCTTTTACTCATCGAAGGTTTTCCAACATAACGATTATTCAAAGGGTCCTTCCTAGGGCCACAATCTCCAAGGGAGTGTCCATGATGTAGTCAATTCGAGCAGTAGCTAGGTAAGTTTTCATAAACCACTTCTTGAAAAAAAACCCACATCACCATTCTGGATCCAAATAATTGAAGGTAGTTTCTTTTTGAGGTCAACCTCAACCCACACATTTGTAACCAACGGCCTTGTGAGATTTTGAGTAGCAGAATCCAACTTAATGGGATGGCCTATAAGTTTAGAAATAGGAAAGAGGCCAAGTTGTTTGAATAAGTGCAATGACAGTCCTGATAACCCTAACCAGATAGGGTCAATTGGGGATTTAGTGCTCAAATCAAATGTAGGGGACCATTTAAGGACACATTGTAGGATATGTTCCATTCCAATTATTTAATTTTAAGGATAGAAAAGTTTAATTATTTAGATATAATCATTATATTGTATTAGTTTTATATCAATGATATTATTGTAATAAGAATCATGAAACATCTGGGGATTCTTCCATAGTATTTCTATTTTAGGATTTAATATCATATTTTGAATGGTGCTGATAACTAAGAAAAGTGATTTTGTGGTAATGAGATATTTTTGGAGAATACGATACTAAAGGAAATATAAACCTTAATATTCTCCTTAGGTAGTGTTAATAATGTGTAGTTGGGACAAATAGATGTTTTAAATTGATAATGCAAATGGGATTGTATTAGTGCCATTTAAATTTTTTAGTTATTTGATGAAATTGTGATTTTGGTCATCGTTGATGAATATTATTTCATTTTTTGGATTTATAGAATATATTCAACAGTCCTTTATTTTATTTAAGGAATAAGTAGGGAGTTATTTTTTGTAATCTTATATTTTTTTAGTGATGTTTTACAAATAATATGGTTGTTATTATGTTTTATAGTAATATATGATCAATTTATTCACATGGTTGATATGTTACATTAGGAGTTGTATTAGGTTTTCTATGGATAAATGTTAAGTTTGATCTTAAAAAATTTATGCGATCGAATATTTCATATTTTTTGGGTTTTTTTTGGAAATACATTTTTTGGATGAGTATTAAGGTTAACTATTTATGTATTGGATTGGGATAAATGTCTTGTATTATCATTGAGGTTTAGAGATTAATGTATTATATTTATCCACATTAGAAAACTTGTGCTAAATAAATTATTTTTTTAAGTAAATATACAAATAAAGAATTAATTTTCATTATTTTATGGATCTTATTATTCATTAAAAGTAAACTTCAGTACTTAATTCATGAAAAATTAATCTTGAATATTTATTTCCTAGAGTAAGTGATGAAGTGTGTAACTCCCTGACCCCAGCTACCCAGAGTCGGTGCATTACTTCGTAACATTGGCATGATCACAAGAAAGATCAAATCTCGAAAGACCGATTGGTTTAGGAGCCTTGGAAACACTAGATATATTCATAAGTTTTACATTACATCATTAAACGAAAGACTACTACAACAACATATTGTCTCCATAATCCACACTCATATCCCCACATAATATCCCTGCAGGTCATTCATAACTTACTTCTTCACTTCCAGGGAAAAATAAAACATAGAAAAGGGGTGAGCTCAAATGCCCAGTAAGGATAACAATATAGCGGAACATTCAAAAATAAGCATAAACATTTAAGGCAATGAATTACTAAGACAAAAGCCATTTAAACTTGAACTTCAACATATTATGGCAAAAGTAAAATGAAAAAAATTCCATTTACTTGTTCACATGGATATTCTACTAATCGAATAATCACATGCAAAATCAATAACCACTTTCATAATGTTGGAATGCATAATGCCAGACTATCATAACCACATAGCCAAGGCCTTGTGCCAAGACTACAAATAAGATTTTGTCAAGGCCTTGTTCCAAGACACTAGTTTGTCTCATGAGACCTACCGATGCATCGAGGAGCTATAGCGGGCTCCACCCGTCACTTATTAAGTCCAATGCATTCCCATATGAAAAGGTTTAAACATAACATAAACATTCGTATTAAAACTAGCATACGAAATGTCAATAATTTCACCATAAACTATGAATGGTATAAAAATAGCACATCCATAGTCAAACATATCACAAAACCTTCAATACAATATAGATGTTTTGTATCATAATAAGTCAACTTCAAATAATCTTAAAATCCGTCAAAGGATGTTGACATAGATGAAATCAAAATTCTTTTTAAAAAATATCTCCTTTTATTTTGAAATCATTTAAGATCCATATAAAATAAAACATTTTCTTTGAAAATATTCTTATAAGCTTCTAAGTAAAGCTTTGAAGATTTTATAACGGCGTAAAATTACCGCACCCGCCGTATAAGTTAAAAAAAACATTCTTACCTCAATTCTGTCGAAAAGGTTAAAAAGGACCTTGTTTTGAAAACGACGGAAAGATTCTTTTATAAACCTCTTATAAAAAGTCAAAAAAGGGTATAAATGACTTTAACCCATATTCTTGTAAATAGTAAAAATGTTTTGAAATACATTTTTAAGAAACATGGATGTGGATGATAAAGATATCCCAGTAGATTATTACGTATAAACAACCTCGGATAATGAAGAGATTGGGAAATAAACCCTTACCAATTTGGTAACATATGAAACATACAACCCATGAAAGAGGTATCATACAATGAATATGTAAATACACATAAATTAGAGTGTATTACACAAAGAATATAATTATGGGCAGTACATACACCACACAAAAGGTGATGGTGGCAATATGGCATGAATCTCACGGAAATAAGGAGTGAGATGAAAACCCCTTACCACGTTAATCAACTGAGTCGCATGGCCAAAAGTTAATAACCACCAAATTATTTACAGAATAACATGAATATAAAGTGAATCATGATAATATATATCAAATGGAAGTACACAATACACCACTTTCAATAATTTAGTAGCGAACAATGGAAATCTCACAGAATTGAATGTGAGATAAGAAAAATCCATTACCTTGTACTTTTCCTTGGTTGGGGTAGGTTAACCTCCTGTATAATGGTGAAATAATTGTTATTAAATTATACAAGAATCATATACATTAATATGATATCATATATGTTCTTTTAACAATGCTTTATTAATAATATCTTAGTATTATAGTCGTTTCGGGTGATAATCGATTTGTTCTTCTTAAATGTTTGGTTACGTAAGAAATGTTTGTAATGGATAGATTATATCTTATTCATAATCAGAATGATATTAACATTATTTTTAACCCTAAAATGAGAATAAGACTTGAATGGATACGATGGAGGATGGATCTTACCGCGTTCGTGGAGACGGTAGTCCGTACGTACGCACGAACGCTACTTCCATTTAATTTTTATTTTAAAAGAATTGAATCCAAATGATACATAGGTATATTACTATTCCAGTATAATATAATATTTTATATATGTTACTTAAGTTCATTAACACCATCCTTTATACGTTCCATGTGTGGTATGAACGAGTCATATCATTTTAAGGGGGCGGTAGTCCGCACTTCCTCAAATGAAATTATCGTATGTATATAAAACATGAAACGAATAATGGTATGAAATAAAATGGAATTACAGAAGCTTATATATAAAATATATATCATTAATATAATATTTAATTATAGTTCCATCATAATGGCCACCATGAGAGGCGGTAAGATGTATTTGAACAATCATCGTTTCGTGAGGCGTTAGTTTGCCATCCACAGAAACATTATGTTCATCATCCATTAGATGGAGTTGTGTGTATGTGTAGTTTGAATCCTTCTTATAACAACATCCTAGTATATTGAGGATACTGGTGTTGTTACAAAAGAAAGGAAATAAAAAGAGTTTGGGGGTTGGAGAAGCAAAAGAAATGAAAATAATTTAAGAGAAATCGTTACCTTTAATTTAGGTAACTCACTTTGGTTGGAACCAAAGGACTTCTTGAAATGCTTTCTGCCTAAGGGGAAGCTTCAAGGAGGAGGAGAGGGATGTGGGGAGCTTAGTTGGGCAGAGTTTGGACGAGCCAAGTGGCTTGAGAGGTGTGAGGAATGAGTAGAAGTGGTCTCCTTTTATAAGGGAGAAGAGGGGCTCTTTAGGAAAGAGTGAAAGTATTACTTTATAATATATTTGTATTCGGTTTATAATGGTCCAAAAATCATTGAGGTCGAAGATAAGATGACTCATATTCTAAATAACATCAACCAATAAGAATTGGACAGGTTTTAGATAATATTTTAATCATTATAATCTTATTTATTTAAATGATTTATTAATGAGGTAAACATTGCATCATTATTGTGTCATTTATAATTTAAATTATTTGATGTCTAAAAAATATAAATAAAATATCATTATGTAGTAAATCTTTTTATCTTTCTAATGAATATTTATAATCGAAAATCCAACATGTATAACCCTATGTAAAAATTGTTCTTCTAAAAGATGTAAGGTTATGCCATTTTTATTTTTATTTTAACTTTATTAATATAATGTGTCATTATCACTTACAAGTGGATCCATGGGGTCCCAAAACAGACCCAAAGATGCCCATGGTAGACCATGTATCAACCAATAGGGTTAATACACGTTTTAGGGTAATTTAGTATTATTATAATATTATTTTGTTAACCCTTATTTACCGGATTTACCCTTTAACCATGGTAAATAAAATATTTACCGCAGTAATTATTCAAAATGTGTAAAAATAAAAGTTACCTATTTACATAATTTGGACATCCTGATTCCAAATATGGAATCCATTTTCCTAAATTCAAAACACAGAAGTGGCAGAAATTAATTTAAAATTAATTCCCGCTGTCAAAACAAAAAGCGTGTTTTTAAGAGGTAATAACTATCAAAAGATTGACACTTGTTTATGTTTGGTTTAATTGTAAAATTATGTACAATGACCAACATTATATTAAATGGTAAAAATATATTATAAATATACTTTAAAACCACTCAAATTCACAATTTATCACTATTAATTATTTTGATTAAAAAAGTTCTTTTTAATTAAAATTTAGTAATTTTCACTATTCATCAAAATATGAAAGTTATCCGAAATGTACCAAAATTTCACCCTAGGCTAATTTTGATATTCCGAATCCAAAAATGAAGTCCATTTTCAAATATAAAATATATATAATTTCAAAAAGTAGGTATTAGTATTCACAACGGCTAGTTTAATTAGTTGCGGTGTGTGTTAGAACTCGAGGTTGCGTACAACACACGCTATCGCATTATTCAAAGAGAAGCGTACCGTAGAAGCTTGGGATGTTTCATTTTAAATTTTTGATGTCCCCATTTAGTAAAAAAGTTTAAAATATAGTATTTAAAAAGGGTTCACTATTAAAGTTGATAAAAGTGCAATACTGAAAATGAATTTGTTCTTGCATTATATCTAAGAAACTCATAATATGGATTCTAAAATTATAAGGATTATATAAACATTAAAATTTATCTAATACTATTCATAACCTCTTTTGAACGGCTTGTTTGGTAAGTCTTGGTGTTCTTGAACTTGGTGTTGCATGTAGTGAAAGTTGTTGAATTATTTTGAAGAACTAACACACTATGAAATCTTGGGGTGTTACATTCTCCCCTCCTTCAATAAATTGCATCCTCGCAATTTGAAATTGTTCTTCAAAAATAAA
Organism: Viscum album; assembly: GCA_963277665.1. NCBI lineage: Eukaryota > Viridiplantae > Streptophyta > Magnoliopsida > Santalales > Viscaceae > Viscum > Viscum album. The sequence goes on along the minus strand of OY728145.1, from coordinate 2,106,418,456 downwards.
AGGTTGAAAGTAGAAAATATATTTGTGGGAAAACCCACATCGGAAATTGGGTTACTAAAATTTAGTCTTAATATGAGGAAAAGAGAAATTAAAGGGTCACCACCAAATTATGATCTCGATTAGGAGAACATTGGTGGAAATTAGAGACATATAATTGGAGGAAAAACGTAAATATTTATAGGTAGTGATTGAGGTCATCAATCACAAACAAGTATAAAATTTAGGTCCTTAAACTCATCAATCCATGATGATTTGAAGTACCATCGGTTCAACAAAATATATGGTATTGGGACAACACATTTTTGACATTTCAAAATATCTTAGTTGAAATCCCACATCGAAAAATGAATTAATGAGGCCTCTATTTAAAATAAAGAGTGGAAAGTATGAAGATTACAGAAAATAACACATACTAGGGTTCCATGTAGGAAAATATTGATATGGAAGAAAAATCTAGCCATCAATTATCTGATGGAGAGTGGTAGAGAACATGGCTATGAAAAGGCCAACAATCCCAAAGCCATAAATTAGTGATGATTTAAGGTACCATCTAGGACAACATTTTTGTTCTAAGTTCCTTTTATTAATGATGAGGAATTTATTTATGAGATTGGCTAAGATCATAAGGAGATATACTTAGTTTATAATTAGAGTTTTATCCATTAATAAATTTCTACCAAAACTCATCATTCACTCGTAAAAAAAATTCTATTTATACTATTCATAGAGGGTTCCAAAATAAACGAATTTATAATTCATCTACCAGATCTTTTAAAAAACTACTTTATTTAATCCAGGACATCTCGTGGGATAGTGGTAGGTGATACACCCTTGTCGCCCTTTGGTTGCGGGTTCAAGTCTCGCAGCCTTGCCGGACGCGACGGGTTGCCGCCCGACCTCCGGGTTGTCCTTTTATGGCAATCCAAAATAATCCAAACTAGAACTATCCAAAATACTTCTGTCCAAACTCACAGTCCAACATTCATAAGGAAGGTAAACATAATATAGATCCATTTTACCCCGTAATAGCATATGAATACCTTCATCATGTATTACCATATTTCTTATTGATTACCTTCATGCTCCCTTATTCCATATAGAATGCTGGATATACTTCATTAATCCAAAAATGTTTTAAACCCCAACAATGATGGAATATACAAATCATTAATCAGTTCCAAGGTAGTCAAGAATATCCAATATAATTTATCCAAAACAATCACATATTATTCCAAAATCACTACCTCAGTATCAGAACTATATTATGGTTTATCATTCTCTCAACCATATATTTTCCAAAAATCTATCCTGCTAATGAGTCACTTTTCTTTGTTCCACACAATCTCAAGTCCTTAATGAAATAGTACTGCAGTACAATCCTTATATACTCCATAATTATTATAACAAGTACATTGTTGATACAACACTCAATTGACATAATCAACATAAGAACTCTAATCATTCCTCTTCATCTGTGGTAGTATCATAGCTTGATTATTATCCAATAACATCATTTTCGGCATAGTCTGATGACTGGGACATAGGTTCGCGTAGTGTCCAAACTCCTTGCAAATAAAGCATTGTACATTTAAAACCATTTTCTTACCCTTGCAGTCACGTACTCTGTGCCCTTTTCCTCCACACTTATAACAAACTCCCATTCCTTTCAGGCAAGTTCCAGGGTGTTTCTTTCCACAGTTACCACATATGGGAAAATTCTTCTTTTCCCTCTTCCCTTTATCCATCTTTCTCTCTTCCATCCTTTTCTTCTCTTGATTCCCTTCAAAGCCATAGGACTCAGTAAACTCTTTACTTATCTTATCAACACATGATATTATTTCTTCATATGATGATAATACATGGGAGACTATTTCTCTTATAAATTCTAGCTTAAGACCATGAAAGATATGATCCTTCCTTCTCTTTGAATCATGGGTATTTCTGGAGTTCTCATTCCTTCTACTGGGTGCCATTTCTATACAATGGCATAAACTAGATCAGTTTATGAATCAAAATACATAATCCCATACTTATAAAACACTTAACATAAATTGAACTATTTATGGATATAATCCATAATTATAAAAATGTTTTCTTTGAGGAAGTATATACTCATAAACCCTTCATAATGATTTGTGAAGAAAATGAGAGTTATCCTAAGCATATCCCCCAGGAGTGTCGTAACCAAGAGTGCAGCAAGGCCCGTTGTCGTGCACCAGTTCCCGTTCGAGTCTAGCTCAAAGCGGTGTTTTCGGGTTTTACCCCTAGGTACATCTGTGCCAGAGCCGCCTCTACCTGCTCGTATCCAGACAGGGATGTATTGCTCAGAAAACTCACAAAATCTCTACAATACCAAAATTCTAGGAAGTTCTTCTATACTAATCCTCAAAGTTCATCTTAGGTCTACGTGCTCTAATCAGAGTTTATCTAAATCTAGCTTCCAAGGTTTGTACTAAACTTCCTCTGATACCAACTGTAACGCCCCGACCCCAGCTACCCAGAGTCGGTGCATTACTTCGTAACATTGGCATGATCACAAGAAAGATCAAATCTCGAAAGACCGGTTGGTTTAGTAGCCTTGGAAACACTAGATATATTCATAAGTTTTACATTACATCATTAAACGAAAGACTACTACAACAACATATTGTCTCCATAATCCACACTCATATCCCCACATAATATCCCTACAGGTCATTCATAACTTACTTCTTCACTTCCTGGGAAAAATAAAACATAGAAAAGGGGTGAGCTCAAATGCCCAGTAAGGATAACAATATAGCAGAACATTCAAAAATAAGCATAAACATTTAAGGCAATGAATTACTAAAACAAAATCCATTTAAACTTGAACTTCAACATATTATGGCAAAAGTAAAATGAAAAAAATGCCATTTACTTGTTCACATGGATATTCTACTAATCGAATAATCACATGCAAAATCAATAACCACTTTCATAATGTTGGAATGCATAATGCCAGACTATCATAACCACATAGCCAAGGCCTCGTGCCAAGACTACAAATAAGATTTTGTCAAGGCCTTGTGCCAAGACACTAGTTTGTCTCATGAGACCTACCGATGCATCGAGGAGCTATAGCGGGCTCCACCCGTCACTTATTAAGTCCAATGCATTCCCATATGAAAAGGTTTAAACATAACATAAACATTCGTATTAAAACTAGCATACGAAATGTCAATAATTTCACCATAAACTATGAATGGTATAAAAATATCACATCCATAGTCAAACATATCACAAAACCTTCAATACAATATAGAAGTTTTGTATCATAATAAGTCAACTTCAAATAATCTTAAAATCCGTCAAAGGATGTTGACATAGATGAAATCAAAATTCTTTTTAAATAAATATCTCCTTTTATTTTGAAATCATTTAAGATCCATATAAAATAAAACATTTTCTTTGAAAATATTCTTATAAGCTTCTAAGTAAAGCTTTGAAGATTTTTTAACGGCGTAAAATTACCGCACCCGCCGTATAAGTTAAAAAAAAACATTCTTACCTCAATTCTGTCGAAAAGGTTAAAAAGGACCTTGTTTTGAAAACGACGGAAAGATTCCTTTATAAACCTCTTATAAAAAGTCAAACAAGGGTATAAATGACTTTAACCCATATTCTTGTAAATAGTAAAAATGTTTTGAAATACATTTTTAAGAAACATGGATGTGGATGATAATGATATCCTAGTAGATTATTACGTATAAACAACCTCGGATAATGAAGAGATTGGGAAATAAACCCTTACCAATTTTGTAACATATGAAACATACAACCCGTGAAAGAGGTATCATACAATGAATATGTAAATACACATAAATTAGAGTGTATTACACAAAGAATATAATTATGGGCAGTACATACACCACACAAAAGGTGATGGTGGCAATATGGCATGAATCTCACGGAAATAAGGAGTGAGATGAAAACCCCTTACCACGTTAATCAACTGAGTCGCATGGCCAAAAGTTAATAACCACCAAATGATTTACAGAATAACATGAATATAAAGTGAATCATGATAATATATATCAAATGGAAGTACACAATACACCACTTTCAATAATTTAGTAGCGAACAATGGAAATCTCACAGAATTGAATGTGAGATAAGAAAAATCCCTTACCTTGTACTTTTCCTTGGTTGGGGTAGGTTAACCTCCTATATAATGGTGAAATAATTGTTATTAAATTATACAAGAATCATATACATTAATATGATATCATATATGTTCTTTTAACATTGCTTTATTAATAATATCTTAGTATTATAGTCGTTTCGGGTGATAATCGATTCGTTCTTCTTAAATGTTTGGTTACGTAAGAAATGTTTGTAATGGATAGATTATATCTTATTCATAATCAGAATGATATTAACATTATTTTTAACCCTAAAATGAGAATAAGTCTTGAATGGATACGATGGAGGATGGATCTTACCGCGTTCGTGGAGACGGTAGTCCGTACGTACGCACGAACGCTACTTCCATTTAATTTTTATTTTAAAAGAATTGAATCTAAATGATACATAGGTATATTACTATTTCAGTATAATATAATATTTTATATATGTTACTTAAGTTCATTAACACCATCCTTTATACGTTCCATGTGTGGTATGAACGAGTCATATCATTTTAAGGGGGCGGTAGTCCGCACTTCCTCAAATGAAATTATCGTATGTATATACAACATGAAACGAATAATGGTATGAAATAAAATAGAATTACAGAAGCTTATATATAAAATATATATCATTAATATCATATTTAATTATAGTGCCATCATAATGGCCACCATGAGAGGCGGTAAGACGTATTTGAACAATCATCGTTTCGTGAGGCGTTAGTTTGCCATCCACAGAAACATTATGTTCATCATCCATTAGATGGAGTTGTGTGTATGTGTAGTTTGAATCCTTCTTATAACAACATCCTAGTATATTTAGGATACTGGTGTTGTTACAAAAGAAAGGAAATAAAAAGAGTTTGGGGGTTGGAGAAGCAAAATAAATGAAAATAATTTAAGAGAAATCGTTACCTTTAATTTAGGTAACTCACTTTGGTTGGAACCAAAGGACTTCTTGAAATGCTTTCTGCCTAAGGGGAAGCTTCAAGGAGGAGGAGAGGGATGTGGGGAGCTTAGTTGGGCAGAGTTTGGACGAGCCAAGTGGCTTGAGAGGTGTGAGGAATGAGTAGAAGTGGTCTCCTTTTATAAGGGAGAAGAGGGGCTCTTTAGGAAAGAGTGAAAGTATTACTTTATAATATATTTTTATTCGGTTTATAATGGTCCAAAAATCATTGAGGTCGAATATAGGATGACTCATATTCTAAATAACATCAACCAATAAGAATTGGATAGGTTTTAGATAATATTTTAATCATTATAATCTTATTTATTTAAATGATTTATTAATGAGGTAAACATTGCATCATTATTGTGTCATTGATAATTTTAATTATTTGATGTCTAAAAATTATAAATAAAATATCATTATGTAGGAAATCTTTTTATCTTTCTAATGAATATTTATAATCGAAAATCCAACATGTATAACCCTATGTAAAAATTGTTCTTCTAAAATATGTAAGCTTATGCCATTTTTATTTTTATTTTAACTTTATTAATATAATGTGTCATTATCACTTACAAGTGGATCCATGGGGTCCCAAAACAGACCCAAAGATGCCCATGGTCGACCATGTATCAACCAATAGGGTTAAGACACGTTTTAGGGTAATTTAGTATTATTATAATATTATTTGTTTAACCCTTATTTACCGGATTTACCCTTTAACCATGGTAAATAAAATATTTACCGCAGTAATTATTCAAAATGTGTAAAAATAAAAGTTACCTATTTACATAATTTGGACATCCCGATTCCAAATATGGAATCCATTTTTCTAAATTCAAAACACAGAAGTGGCAGAAATTAATTTAAAATTAATTCCCGCTGTCAAAACAAAAAGCGTGTTTTTAAGAGGTAATAACTATCAAAAGATTGACACTTGTTTATGTTTGGTTTAATTGTAAAATTATGTCCAATGACCAACATTATATTAAATGGTAAAAATATATTCTAAATATACTTTAAAACCACTCAAATTCACAATTTATCACTATTAATTATTTTGATTAAAAAAGTTGTTTTTAATTAAAATTTAGTAATTTTCACTATTCATCAAAATATGAAAGTTATCCGAAATGTACCAAAATTTCACCCTAGGCTAATTTTGATATTCCAAATCCAAAAATGAAGTCCATTTTCAAATATAAAATATATATAATTTCAAAAATTAGGTATTAGTATTCACAACGGCTAGTTTAATTAGTTGTGGTGTGTGTCAGAACTCGAGGTTGCGTACAACACACGCTATCGCATTATTCAAAGAGAAGCGTACCGTAGAAGCTTGGGATGTTTCATTTTAAATTTTTGATGTCCCCATTTAGTCAAAAAGTTTAAAATATAGTATTTAAAAAGGGTTCACTATTAAAGTTGATAAAAGTGCAATACTGAAAATGAATTTGTTCTTGCATTATATCTAAGAAACTCATAATATGGATTCTAAAATTATAAGGATTATATAAACATTAAAATTTATCTAATACTATTCATAACCTATTTTGAACGGCTTGTTTGGTAAGTCTTGGTGTGCTTGAACTTGCTGTTGCATGTAGTGAAAGTTGTTGAATTATTTTGAAGAACTAACACACTATGAAATCTTGGGGTGTTACAAAGTGGAAATTCATTGGAGCACAACCAAAGGAAGAAATTTTTCATATTAAATGAAAATAAAATAAGTAAGTAAATTTTCTCATATTTTCTATATTGAAATTAAAATAATACCTCTACTTTAGGAAATGGATCTCAAAATAAATTTTTTTCCCTCTTATCCTCATTTCTGATGAATTGGTATTCTTGCCACCCCTCATTGATTTATGGTTTTAGGGTCATTAAAACTCTCATAACCATGTTCTATATCACAATATATTAGTAATTAGATGTTATATTTCTCCTCCATGAATATAATTTAACTTCTCAATAAATTTCTCCTTATTTGGGAGCCTGATTATGTGTTATTTTAGGTAAACTTCTTATTTCTCACATCTTCTTTCCAAAGGAAATTTTATTATCCCTTGATATGATGTGTATTTTCTATAAAGTTATTTTAAAAAATTTAACCACTTATTACCAATATAAAATTTTTTGGGTGAAATTTATTTTTAAGGGGTAGAATTTAACACCAGGATATTTTACTTTAAGTTAATTAAAGGTGTGATAACTTTCTTAACACATAACACATAACTTTATGAGAATTACTATATATTTTAAATATATTATTATAACCTAGCAATTGAATTAGAGGTTATGAATATGATTAAAAAATTTATAAAATTAATTTATAATGGTCCGGATGAATAAAAAATTTGAGATTAATTATTAGAAAATTAGAACTCGTTTTTAGGGAAGTCATTTTATGCTTTAATAATGCATTTTTTTCAAATTGATTTTGATTGAATTTTATACATTGAAATTATAAGTAATTTCTGACACTTTATAAATTATTTTTTATAAATTAAAAAAGATTAAATTATAATATAAAAAATAACTTAGGGTGAAATTTTGGTATTTTTCTTAAATGATTCATTTTTCAGTGAATAGTGAAAATACTGATTTTTCAAATACTATCATTTATATTCATTAGATAAAGTAATTTAAATTATCATTATATTTAAAATTTTATTGTAAGGTTAAATATGATCTATTTTATTTATCATAATCTAATTAATTCCATTTCAATCAAAAATATTCATGATTTTGAAATAAGATAATTTTTATGCTTAAAACACATTTTCCAAAAAAAATGTTTTTCATTGCATTTTAGAAATTTATATTAAAATTTATATCAATTGATAACAAGGGATAAATATTTAAAAATAGATTCCATATTTTAAATTAGTTTTTTTATATTTGGTAAATAGTTCCCTTTTATTTTTTTGGTCATTCTTTATAGTAACTATAGTAAATATTTATAACCTCAATAAGGGTAAAATTTGTTAAAACTAGGATATATGGTCTCAAAATTAACCTCATGCTTTCCCTTATTTCATTATATGAGATATATTTAACCATATACCTCAAAATATTAAATATATTTCAATTTTACCATTTTCTCTTGATAATTAAATTTATAATATAATAGCTACTGAAAAATACAACTGCTTTTAAACATATCATATGTGGTCACATGGGAATAAAAATGGATTTTTAATGACTAATAAATTTTAATTTTATTATAATTTAATTATTTTCAAACTTTTATTTTATTTATAATTTTTAGTGATTATATACTTACCTTATACTCTTATACAATGCTGATATAATGCTTATTCAAGTAGTATTAAAATCAAAGTAAATGATTTTTAAAAAATCAAATGTAATATTTTTTGGATTAATTATGGTTTCAAATAAATTTTACGGATAATAATAATGTTTTATTTATGGTTATATATTTTATATTATAATTCCTATTTTTAGCATGGTGTCTTTAAAGTCTATTAAAATAAATAGTTTAAAACTTTAATAATGATATTTTACCAAAACAATGTTTTATTAAATGATTTAAAAAAATCAAAAAAAATAAGGAAATAAGACCATGGGTATAATATATGGTAAAAAATTTAATCAATTTAACACTTGTAACAAAATATTACCCTATGAATAAATTTATATCCCATCAAGATTTATTTTTTTACCTCATTTAAAGTTAAAAGTTGTTAACTAAGGGGTTAAACCAACAGATATGTTTTAAAACACCACTTAAAAGAATCAATATTTTTTTAATGTATTCAAACCATATAATATCTTATATTTGAAAGTAGGGACACATGGTGATAGTTTCACATGAAAATTAAATTATTGTGTTTGAATATTTTAATTAATTGCAAGTGTATATTCTCCCCCCACTTATAAAAGGACACGCATACCTTCTCTTCTTTGCACCACATTGAGACATATTTATTAAAAAAACCCTTAAAAATTATATTCAAAACTTACCTGTCCATTAATTTTAGACATTAATCTTCTTAAAAAATAATTTCATGGGTCATTAAAAGGGATTTAAATGAGTCATACCGAATAAGAGGTAAGCATCTTACCCAACCTTTTTCAAATTATTTCATCTTATACCACCTCTAAATCTATAGTATTCATCCTAAAATAAAAACATAACTATAATTAATTTAATAAAATTTTATTATGGTTGTGTATCCACAATTATTCTTCCTATTTTCCATCAATATTTAAGTGAATGTATCTCTTGTTTGTATGTCGGGACAACAGCCTCTACGTAGCTGTACAATTCATTTTCCATCACTATATTTATTGTATATTTATTATGTTGGGTTTAATTTTTATACATGATAATTATTAAATAATTATTATTTTTGAATTATAATATAATATTAACCTTCTTACCTTCAAATACATTGGAAAATAATAACATCGCTCATGTGTACATGTAGACTACCACCTCCACGAAGTGATGTGATTCATTTTTCATTTCCTATTTACATGTATGGTAATAAAGATATATTTAATGAATATATATGATATATATCATATGATAAATTTTATTTAAATTTAAATTATTATTTACCTTTATTTTTTCAATCCATCAAAAATTGAAATCAGTAATCATGCGCATGTACGACATATCATCTTTATCAATGGTGTGATTAATTTTTATTTATCAACCTTCTATAAATGAATATATATATATATAATGATTATATATAATATTTATATCATAATAAACATTTATTATATTATTTAATCATGATCAAACTATTATTACAATAACTTTTGTACTAAAACTCTCATAAAGAATGAAACAATTAACACATGAAAATGACAATTTTAATAGGAAATTATTAATAAATGTGTATTATAATGTAATAAGTGTATTATATAAGATATTATAAGTATATAAATAGTTATTTTAAATATTATAATAAATTTAAATTTATTATATAGGATTTTATATCACTTTAAAAACAAATCAAACATGAGATAAGGGTTTCTCATCTCACTTTTATTTTTGTGAGACATATGTCATATTCACCACTTGTTTTCTTTGTGTGGTGTATCTACTAAGAATAAATTTATTTTATTATTATTTTGAGGAAAATAATATGTATTTAAAATTCATATAATTTTATCTCTTTCCATAGGTTTTTATTCAAAGATTTCTGAAATGGTAAGGGTTCTTTGTCTCAATATTATTGCAGTAAGACATGTTTGATGTTATTAACCTATTTATGTTTATGAAATTTATATTAAAACCCTATGAATTTTCATATAATTTTTATTCTTATTTTTATTATATTTTATATTATATTTTTAGTTACACTTTCACAGGGCTTATAATTCATACATTATGAAACGGGTAAGGGCTTTTTGTTACAATCTCATTGTTTACCTAGATTTTATATGATTATGTTTCTGATGATTCTATTTCCTGATATACCTATAAATAATATCATTAATTTTATTATACTTTGGTTATTAATGGAATTTTAAATTAATAATACCATTTTCTTCTCTTTTACACTTAAAATTATTATGAAATTTTTTTTTATAAAAATTGACTTCATTTCTTCTTTGTTTGGAGATCCTTTTCTTCTATGTGTATGTTTTCTTAAAAATACTTTCAATGATTATTTGTATATTCTCTTATGATTTTTTAATGTAAATTTACGCATGTTTTAATTTTTTAAAAAAAAAATTAAAAGGACTATAGTTTTTGTTTTTTTGAATGAGTTACCTTTAACATTTTACCAAAAATATGAAACGAATATTTGTTTTAAAGTACATGGAAGGAATATAATTTCTCACCACCATCACCGCTCAATTATTTGAATATTATTTTAAAAATTTACACATTTATTTTCAAATGAAAATTTTTCCTTAATATATTAAAAAACTATATATTTTAAATTATTTATTTCAAAATGAAAAGGGTATTTTCTTCAATAAATATTCCCGAGATATTTTAATGAAAAATTTCATTTATGATAACATCCTTATATGTTACATATTATTTTCAAGGGATATAATAGAAGGATACCATAATTATTATTTCTTTTGATGTTTTATGATTATGATTATGAAATTTATTTTAAGCCTATCTTTTACAAGTTATATTATGATGAATTATTGAAATATTAATTAAACACATTTATTTTCAACCAATTGTGATATATAATGAATGGTTTATGATCTTGTGGAAAATATATGAATGAATTATGATTATGTGACTGGTGGTACGATAATTATATATAAATCTAATTCATTGGGTATGGATGTATATTTTATGATATGATAAAGACTAGATAGGGGTGTGTACCTAGTTCATTAAGGGAACATTTCCACTATGATAGTCTTTGTATTGAACCTTGTATAAGGATATTATATACTTTTGAGTGAAATTAATCCACTATAATAGTCTTGGAAGTGATCGTTGACTAATTAAATGATTTTATATGATTATGTGTATTCCATAAACTTATTTATTATTCCAATGTTATGTTATCATGTATCATGTTCCTTCATCTATTTGTGATTCATGTTTTATGAACATCCAAGATTTATTCCATGATTTGATATCATGTTCTATGATATAATATGTAATTATTTTAAAATTTTAAACCCATTTTCATATATACTTATGCTCATGTTATTCTTAAATGATAATTGATATTTCTATTATATACCATTTCATAAGAATCGGGTCTTACACTTTATTTTGTTTCATTTTCCAAGGTAATGAAGAATGTTTTTTAGGTAGGGTATGTCTAATAGGAGTACTATGTGGGAAGATTATTTTGGTATATATTGAGTATCATTCTTGAAATTGGATGATTATGTATCTATTATCCAAATACACAAAACAGTTATGGTCCCGTGGTGTTTATTTATAAAATATATTGATTATTCATCTCTTAACATTGTATATAAATTTATGAAAAGTATGAGACACTATATAATTTCTAAATAAGAAAAGAGGTATTGAGTTAGTGAAATTTGAAGATAGTAATAGGAGTAACCCTAGTGATCTTACACTGTAATATTGTTTATTTTTTCTAAAGATTCTAGAATCCTTTTTTAAATCTTTATCCTGAAACATTGAACTGATAAACTTAATCTCTAGAATAACCCCTAAAAATGCATTTTTATTATAATTATTCATTTTTGATGTGAGTTGAGTAATGATAAGGGATATAAACCTATGGAAAGTTTTAATGTTTTCAAGATTGAGGAAAAAAATTTAGGTTAAACTTTCCTATAATTGTGAGGGGTACGTTTTTAGGAAAGTATATTTGAAATAATAATAGGTGGATTAGAATATAGAAAAAATGAAATAAAAAATGAGAAAGAGGAATTAATTATATATGAGGTATGATGAATTATAAAAGAGGTTGAAAATGAACATCTAGTCATTATTTCTGAGAATTGGATTTGGTTTTGGTGTATATTTTTCCAGGAAAAAAATAATAAGTGTGGGGGTGGTTCAAAATAAAATTTTAATATATTTTTTACTATAATTAAATGATAATACACATACAGTTCTCATAATGTCTGGGTAAATTTAAAATATACATTGTACTAGTACATTTTGAAACATCGTGTAATTATGACTTAAAATCACTATTTAAATAATTTTATTTATATTATGATATTTAGTATAATTTACATACCTTATTAAGTATTATTTTTTAATATGAAAGTGATGAAAAGATGAGAAAATATGTGGAGGGATTGATGATCGAATAGACTTTAGATGAAATCATTGATCAATATATAATCTTTTATATGATAAAGAATGTTGTGGTTAAACCTTATATTCTATTCAATAACCAATGACATCTCATGGAAGTGATTGAGGATACACCAAGACACCAAAATAATCCATGATAAGGCATAACCATTCCAACACTACATTGCAGCAGCACCTCAGAGCTTGACATCAACCAATGGATGTTGTGTCATCTAGCTTGGACAATGTCGCATCCCAATATATCCTGGAGGAATACCCCATGGTACAATTTCTACCCATCATAACCCATAGAAACACCCCATGTTATTTCAAAATCCCAATGGATCGATTTTCTTAAACATAGAATTTTTTGTCATTAAAATGTAGCTCAGCCACCCAACACACAATATATTCACACCGCAATGTAACGAATGTCATTATACTCTATTATGGTGAAGTTTAACTAAAATGAAAAAAATGGCATCCATCAACCAATAATTTTATCTAATTAATCTAATATGTCTTACATTGTCCTATAATATAGAATTCCACCCCAATAGATAATTTTTCACACACCAATGTAGTCTCAAGATCAGGATTTAGATTACATTCTCACCTCACACAAACCTTCATCCCAACATAAACTATAATGGGAGGCTAAGGATTCCACCACAAGTTACCTCTCAAGGATTCCAACATTCACACGGTGGATAGAGATATTGATCATAAGAAATGTTGAGAAAGACATACAAGTAGTGCATGATAAAAGGTGTCAATCTAAGTTTCCATGGATAAATTTTATAACCAAATTAGTTCATTTCATAATGATAAGGACACATGGATCTATTTCCAAGTGAGATAAGGGAATGAGATCTTGGAACTAAAACCCATAACTTCAAATATGTAAATAAAACAATTTAGAATTCATATAAAGGTGGGTATAATAATTATAATGTTTTCCTAGATACATATAAATATAGGACAAGTCTAGCTATAAAACACTCTAACACACTCTCTCTCATATTACTATAATTGGTCATATTGTATAGTAATTTTTAGTTTTATTCTATTATTCTACATTGATTGATTATATTTCTTCCCTCTATATTTAATTTTGTAATAGTGATCTCAGAACTCAATGAGGGTGTAGAACTAACCTTAGGAGTTGATCCAAGTGGAGGTTATGGTGTACAAATATTGTTCTTCATTTCCAATTTTTTTATTTCATTTCATGATCAAATACTGGGGTGTGATGAGTTTGGTTTAGTGATTATGAATCACCTTCAAAAATCTACACCCATATTTCTTCTTCAATGATATCACTTTTACCTCAATTCACTTGGTGTCTCCAATATATGATGACATTAAGGGAATTTATTAATGAAAATCATATGATGGATTTGGGTGTTGAGGTGGTCGATTAAGGTGATTATAGATTTTCATTAACCCTCTGATGTGTAGGAAATGGAATCAGGTGTGCTAAGGCGATCTCCCAGGTATACTGAATTTTCAAAAACATAAGTAGATGAAGGTGGATAAAGAATTATATTGAGTACTTGATTGAGTGAATTTAAGAAAACAAACATAGTTCTAATGAATTCCCTATAATAGAACCTAGGATCATTCCCTTTCTTCTTAAAAGGTGCTAGTGTAGTTCACATACATTACATTTTCATATTAATTGTACCATATCACACCCAAAAAAACCCATGTGTACTACTTATAATTTATTTAAAAACAAAAAAAATATTAAAATAAGGTGAATACACTTAATTAAGTACCAATCCTCCTTGGGGATGACCCTGGTTAGCTTCATTATTTCACTAGGAGTACTATAATTTTATTTTATTATGTCCTATGATAGGCCTTCGATTTATAGCCACCAAAAGTGACCACTAAATCCCTATTTAAATCACTGTGTGACCCAAAAAAAATTGTTCAATTTTGGTAGGTTGAACAATATCTAATGATTTCTAAGTGTTGGGGTAATTATTTCTTATTAATAGAATCAATTATTTATTATTTTGTAAAGGGTCAATACATATCACCAAATGGTGTCCTCAATAAGGCCCTAAAAAAATTGGACTATATAGAGGCTTCTATTTTAGGATCACTATCATTATATTTTATTTTCCTAACACTGTAAACAACTCATGTTCCAAAAAAATGTAGTTTTTTAGCAATAAGTTCACAACATCAAAAGATTTAAATATTATAAAATTTTCTAATATAATATAATAATTTTTTAAATATAAAAATAACTAACCTAAAATAAATTTGGTATCCAAATAAAACTATCATATTGTATTTTTAAATCAAATAAAATTTTAATTTTAATTTTATATTATTAAAAATAATAAAAATTTAAAATCAACCACCAGTTTGTTTAACTACAAATTGTAATATTATTTTTAAAAAACATATTTTTATAAAAAACATTAATTAGTACGTTTTTATCACACTTAATTTGATATTAAAAATTATTATTTCTATCATATTCAAAATTAATCAACAGTCATTTTCCTATAATTGCACAACATTTCAAGCTCATTTTCGTGGTTTTGATCATTCGACCTATGTTTTAAATTTAACAATCACATATATATCTAAGTCCAATATTGTATCCATTTTAACCACATGGTACATCAAAATTATATATTTATTACTCCTACATATCAAAAATTAGTCAATAATATTTTATCCAATAATTTAATGGCATTCCATTTCTTTCTAAATAATTTAAAATTTAAATGAACATTTTCATTAATTTTGGCCACACTTCAAGTTATATTTATGTATCATTTTTTCTTACATGTCACAAATTAACCATTTATAATTTTCCCAGAATTTCATTTTGATCAAAGTTCATTTTTTTGGTTTTTGTGGTTTGATACATGCTTTTAACATAAAAAATAAATTTTAAATAGAAAAACAAAATTTTAATATTTTTTTACTACACTATACATTATATTTGAATTTTATTTAAACCAAAATGTAAAAAATTATCTAAATATATTTATCCTAAAATTTCTAGACAATATGAGTTTATTTTCTTAGTTTTTAATATTTTAGTATCTTTTAGAAAATTTTAAAAATAAAAATGTTTTTTTGGACATTCGAAGCACAAAAAAATCAGATTGAAAATATATTAGTTCCTATAAGTAAAAAATTAATTAAAAATAATTTTTCTTCAATTTCATGATAATTTGTGTTTTTTATGATTTTATCTATTTCACTTATTTTTACACACTTTTAAATAAAAAATGAATTTTTATACATTATGGATATAACACATGTAGGATTTATATTTATTTTATACTATATGAAAAAAAATCAATTAAAGATAATTTTTTTAGGATTTCATGATAATGTGATGTCTTTTTTTCAATTTTGGCCATTTGAGGCACATTTTAATAAATAATTTTCCAACTCAAAATGAATTTTTATCATTATATCCCTTAAACTTGTCAAATTTATGCATATTTTATTCTTGCTTATCAAAGATTAATCAAAAAAATGATTAATGTAAAAACTAGTAAATTTCAAGGAAAATTTTTTTCATAAATTTTTTGGGATTTTACGAGTACGCAGTTTTTGACGACACCTGATTCCAAGGCCCGGTGTGCCCGGAATCAATTTCCGAAGTTTAGCTCGGGTACGTTCAATGAACGAACGGGCGGGTTATTCTAACTTTTGAACTGATGCTCAGAATCGAAATCCAAGTGCACCGATGAAACTGTAACACCGGTAATTGCTTGAGAAGACCTTTACTGGAGTTGCGTTTGCTCGGGAAGAGTTGTTTAAAATTGTGGTTTAAGTGTTAAGTGAAATAAAATTTTGTTACAAATTTTATTCCACTTTCCTAAGTGTTAGATCCTAGGTGTGGAAGTTAAAGTGGGACCCACTGGTTGTTAACTTCCCATGAGAGGATTAAAGGTGATGTGGTTCCCCCACGTGCCCCCACCTTTTCAAATTCCAATAACTCCCTAACTCCTCTAAAAACCCCTCTTAAATTATGTGACTCTCCCTCACATTAATGTTTCCAACTTAACACTCCATTAATTTTGACAACTCAAGATTAATTAGTGAATTCAACTTTTGAAATTTTAAAAAAGTTGGCATAAGTAATAAAATAAGACAAAAGCCTTATTTTATTGGGATTGTTTCGTTGTGTGGGGATTTTGGAGAGAATACTCTAGGTCTTGAAGAACTTCATCTTCTACGTTGAAGAACGTCGAGGCTTCGTCGAAAAACGTCGTCACGCCATTCCATCTTCCCTCCACATCAAATAAAGGGAGATGCCACTTCCTCCTCCGATGTTCTCCATCGACGTATACGGAGCCTCACCCCATGACGCCGTCTTCCGCGACGCTAGCTTCCGCGAACCACTTTTAGGTACGGTTTGTTTTCACATTCATGATTATTTCAACGTTCATCGTTAATATTGGCTGCCTGTTATCAATATAACGAGAAGAGGTCGGACCGCATGAACACGGCTGAACCACCTCCCCTTTTTTGTTGATTGAGTTTCTTCGTGGCTTGAAATGGAGGTGGAACTATTGCATCACGTGAGTTTGAGAGAACCACGGCCGGAGCGGTCCGCGGCGGAGGAGCGCGGTGCCGTTGCGCTGCGCCGGTGAAGCCGAAAAAAGTCGCAGCCAAGAGCGGGCCACGATAGAGGGGCGCGGCGCCATCGCGCCCCTCCGGAGCACCATGGAGGGCAACATCACCGTGTCGGTCGGACAGGGGCCGTGGCCTAAGGCTGTGGTGATGCAGAAGAGGGTGGACGGACTCTTCCGGCCGTCGGCGCTCTAGGAGGCGGGACCAGCATGTCCCGCAGCAGCTCTTCAGTCGGCTGTTTTTTGGAAGTCTGGGGGTCGTAACACCCGACAGGTGGCAAGGGTGGGCCCACCAAGAGGGGGCCTCCATTTCTCAATCAAGGGGGGCAGCCCCCCCCCCCCTGCTTTCCCCTCGGTCAAAGGCCGAGCCACCGGCCACACGAGTCGGGCTGCCCGGGACAGGCCGGACCACCCGCGCCGGGCCGGGCTGCCCGCGCCCGGTTAGACCGCTCGCACTGGGTCGGACCACCCGCACCGGGCTGGGCCGCCATGCCAGGCCGAACCCCTGCGACGGGCTGGGCCACGCCCCACCAGGCCAGACCCGGACCCGGGTCGGGTCAACTCGGATTGGGCCGACCCAGGGGTATTGGGGCGGGTCGGACCGGGCCCAAACCCCCTGTTTTCGGACAGATCTGTTCAAACACCCATATCATGGGCTACGGACCTCCGATCGATGCACCGTCAGTTGCGTAGTGATCCATGGATTGAGATGGTCATTGTTTATATTACACTCAAGGTTTCGGAGAACTTTGGGTATGGCCGGATTGGTTCAGACACGAAGCCAATTGGGCTCTCGGAACGGAAACGCTTATAACTTGAGCTCTGGACATCCAATTGACATGTCATCAACTTTGTTGGATTCCTCTTAGGGAGACGGTTCTTTTGGAATATGCCGCTCGAGGTTTGGATGCAGCTGGAGTACGGTCGGGTTGGTTTTGACTTAAAAACCTATCGGGCCCCTAGGACGAAAAAGCCAATAACTCTCAGACCAGGCGTCTGATTGACGCTCCGTCTATCACGTTGAGTTCCTTTTCATGAGACAGAACTTGGTGATACATCAACTCTGGACTTTGTGATAGTTGGTGTATCAACCCCTTGGCTCGTAGAGCGAACCCTCCTAGAATCAAGTGTGCTGTGTGCGGGAACCCTAGAGCTGGCTGCGACTGCGACGAAAATGACGACTATACTCGAAACCTACGTGGGTTTGGCAGCGATGAAAACTGTATTTGGATCCTCCGTGTGTTCGGCAGTGACGAAGACCGTACTGGAATCCTCCATGGGTTCGACGGCGATGACTATTGTTCTTGTATCCTATGTGGGACTGGAAGTATTTGACTCTATACTTGTATCCTATGTGGGTCTGGTAGAGTAGTTGGTCTTGTATCCTCTGTGGGTCCGATAGCTTAGCTGGTCTTGTATCCTATATGGGTCCGACAACTTAGATGAAACAATGGCTACATCTGATCATCTCTATTGTCTTACGAAGAGTATGCCTGTGTGAGCTGAGTCTTAACTTACAATCAATATCATCGATATGATTTTTGTGCTTTCCTGTGTGGATTGGGTTTTTCTTTCTTATGTGGATTGGGTTATGAATTCTTATGTGGAATGAGTTATGTTTTTCTTGTGTGGACTAGGTTGTATTTCTGGCTCGTGTTCTAGAGACGAGCTGGAATTGATAACTTAGGTATATGTATGGGCATATACCTAAGTAGAGTTGGTTGTTACTTCTTGATTGTATCTTTCCTTTGTGTTTTATCTTTCATGGATTCTAGGAGACCTTCGGGGTCTCGGGGTTCCTACTGAGTAGTGTATACTCACACCTGCACGGGATATGCCCGCACTACATTGTGTGGGATGTAGACGACAGACAGCGCTGATTGAGGTGGGATCTCATGGAGCTGGACGGTACCTGGAGATGGATCACTGGACAGGATGTACACAGAGCTGATGGTTGGAGCCAAGGAGTAGAGGAGAGTATCTGTACCACCCTTCAGGTGGGATTTCCAGAGGACAGCTCAGAGTTGCTGCTTTAGTTTTCTACTAATGTAATTTCTTTTCAATTGTACTTTACTTTCATTTGGGTTTGTATTCTGGACCATGTACTTTCAAGTACCTACTTTTTTACTCAGTTTACTTAGTGTTTACTTCGGCTTTCATACTCGGTGGTGTTTTTTTACTTTCTAAAGAAAATTCCTTCCCTTTTTTCATGATTTACGCCTTTAGTGCTAGTCGCCAGCCCCTGGCCTATGGAAGGCGGGCTTGTGGTAGTCATTGCACTGGTCCCGAGGACGGGTCGTGACAAATTGGTATCAGAGGAGTTTGATTCTACTGCAGAACTAAGGAATCTAATCTTTCTTCTATGTGAAGCAATAGTGTTAAGGGTATTGAGTGTGGTTATCATTATAGGGAGTCTAGTGTTGGTGTGGTGGCCGACGTATCCATAAATCAGGACCCTGACTTCTGATTTCAGACTCAATGCACGAAAACATTGATTGCATGTGTGTTTTAAAAATTTTCTTTGTGATTACTTTGTGTCAGCTCGCCAGGTATATTGTTTTGACCATGGCGCACCTGTTTCTTTTCAGGATGGCACCACGACGGCAGCTAGCTAGGGTTCTGAGCTTTGTGCGAGATGGCAGCCCATCGAGTGATGAGTCCTCGGTGTAGGGCCCCTTTACAGCGGAGGCACCGGCAGTACCTCTACCCTCCGAGCCACTGATGTCACCAGCCCCAGCCACTGAGAGTGCTCGTCACCTTAGTTCACTGCAAAAGTTTCAGCATCAGAGACCGCCCAGGTTCCATGGAGAGATGGACCCTCAGGCAGCCGAGGATTGGCTGGAGGCTGTTGTTCGAGTCTTCAGATTAGTAAGGACACCATCAGGCCTCATGGTGATCCTTGTAGCGAGTCTCTTGCACGCAGCAGCAAGTAGATGGTGGATCTTAATGCTCCAGGTGCACGATGAGGAATCTCTTCCTTGGACGGACTTCGAGAGCCTCTTCTGCTCAGAGTTCATTCCATCCACCCTCCGTGTGGTGCGCATTCAGGAGATACTACAGATGCGGCGGGCAGCATGACAGTAGAAAATTACTCGACGAGATTTACTGACCTCTCGCACTACTCCACAGACATGGTACGGGACCCATTCTTTCGGGCCCGGACCTTCGAGTAGGGACTAAGTCATGAGATCAGGGCATCAATGATCTCCCTCAGCATTCCAACACAGGAAGGAGTACTGGATTGATCCCTCCTTGTAGAGAGATTTCTTGTTGAGCCTACACCAGCAGCGAGACCTACCACAGGGCGGCACATAGCGGAGTCTTCTACAGCTGGCAGTCGGCAGATGTCACAGGGGTCCAAGAGGACCAGTCCATCAGGAAGACGACCTCAGGATATTGTCTTAGAGGTGTGGGAAACACTGTGCAGAGCCATCCTTATGAGGAGCATACAGTGCTATGCATGCGGCGAGCAGGGCCACATGGCTCGTGACTACCCGACCCGACATGCAGATGAGCAGCAGACCCTAGAGGGACCTCCCAGGAAAAGGCAGAGGTTAGACCATGGCGGTCCGCAGGGAGCAGGCAGACGAGGCAGAGGAGCTGGCCGAGTAGCAGGTGGTGGATGACGTTTTGAGGATCTACCACCACCACCACCAGGAGGTCCACCCCGACAAAAGGTAGCTGGCAGACAGAGGCAGGTGCAGCTTTAGGCAGTGGAGGCCTACAACAATGGCGAACCAGAGATTATTCAAGGTACTATCTGTGTCTACTCCACCCTTTCTGCAGTTCTTATAGACATAGGAGTGAGTCATTCTTTCATTTCCAGTTCCCTTTTTCAGAGCTCAGAGATTCTCACGAAGCTGTTGGCTCGATCCTTAAGGTCAGAGACTCCTACGGGAGTAGACTCAACAATTATGCAATGGTTCCGGCAGTGTGAGCTTACTCTAGGAGGCTAGAGCTTCGGCTGTGATCTTCTTGTAGTGGCGTTGAGGCCTTACGATGTCATCTTGGGCATGGACTGGTTATCTTCAGTCCAGGCTCAGATTAACTGTATTAGGTGCAAGGTACGGTGTGTCTTCACCGATGGGAGTAGGTTCACCTTCACCGGTGAGAAGGGAGCCTTTACAGTGAAGGATGGACTCACATGGAGGAGAGGACAGCCGATCACTCATCAGTTGGGTAGTCTCATCCTAGGAGAAGTTGACGTGCGGAGTCCGAGTTTTCCTATTTTGGTGGATCATTATGCGGACGTTTTTCCTGATGACGTTCCAGGACTACCTCCTTGTAGATAGTTAGAATTCTATATTGACCTATACCTTAGGACAGCCCTGATATCTACTCTAGAATATCTGATGGCTCCTGCTCAGCTTCGAGAGCTACGGGTATAGTTGGAGGACTTACAGGGAAAGGGATTCATTCGAACCAGTGTTTCACCATGGGCTTCCCTGATTTTGTTCGCCAAGAAGGCGGATGGGAGCTTGTGACTATGTGTCGATTACCATCGCCTGAACTATGTGACAGTGAAGAACAAGTATCCACTTCCAATGATCGACGACCACTTCGATCAGCTCAAGGGAGTACGATGGTTCTCGAAGATAGACCTCAGGTCAGGTTACCATCATCTCAGAGTTTGAGATGAGGATATGTAGAAGACGACCTTCAGGTGTCGATATGGCCACTATGAGTTCTTGGTTATGCCTTTCAGCGTAACCGACGCTCCATCAGTGTTCATGAGTCTCATGAACAGGATCTTCAAGCCTTACCTTGATCGATTTGTCATAGTCTTCATCAACGACATATTGATTTACACGACCACTGAGGAGGAGCACACCTACCACTTGCGGGTTGTACTGGACACACTCCGAGAGCACCAGCTTTATGGTGAGCTCTCAAAGTGTCAGTTCTGGATACATGAGGTCCACTTCTTTGGTAACGTAATCTCTGAGGCGGGAGTTGCAGTGGGTCCTGCAAAGATCGAGGTAGTGCTAGCGTGGGAGCCACCCAGGAGCGTGACGGAGGTGTAGAGTTTCCTAGGTCTGGCTGGGTACTATCGAAGATTTATTCCAGACTTCTCCAGAGTTGCATCACAGCTTTCAGCTTGGATGAAGAAGGGAAAACCCTTCTTTTGGTCAGATAGATGTCAGCAGAGCTTCCAGGAGCTGAGACAGAGATTGACTAGTGCACCCATCTTGATGCTACCAAAGGAGGGAGTGGGGTATGTAGTCTACTGCGATGCATCAGGGATCGGACTTGGGTGTTTCCTGATGCAGAAGCGGGCAGTGATCGCCTATGGATCACGACAGTTGATGAAGATGTGGTGGCACTATCTGATGGTTGAGCGCTTTACAGTCTACTCTGACCACCAGAGTCTCAGGTACATCTTCATGCAGAAGGACCTGAACCTGAGACAGTGGTGATGGCTTGAGTTCCTCCAGGACTATGACTTTGAGAAAGTCTATACTCCTAGGGATGGGAACGTAGTAGCTGAGGCTCTCAGTAGGGGGATGGGCATTCAGCTACTTGGAGAGGCGACATAGCACCTAGCCGCGTTGCAGATATCCTTCATGGATAGAGATGGGGAAGCATTTTTACAGTCACTCACAGTCACTCCACCACTTCTTTAGTGGCTCCGAGAGGCACAGCATGGGGACGATGACTGTGAGATGTAGCATGCACATATTTCCACAGGACATGCACCTGATGGATTTTTTGTAGGAGGAGAGCATGTTATCCTTTTCTGAGGATGTACCATGGTACCCGCTACATTACAAGAGGAGGTTCTGAGATAGTTTTATACATCCCCTTTAGTTTTACATCCAAGAGTGGAGAAGATGTACCAGGATCTCAGACGACGACACTGGTGGCCGGGTATGAAGAAGGTTGTGGCTGAGTTTGTTTCTTGATGCCTCACCTGCCAGCAGGTGATGGCGAAGCACCAGGTACAAGCAGGCTTTTTATAGCCCTTGGAGGTCATGGAGTGGAAGTGGGATGGGATATCTATGGATTTCGTGACTAGAATTCCACGTACTTCCAGAGGATACGACTCCATTTGGGTGATCATCGACCGACTCACCAAGTCGGCTCACTTCTTACCTACTAGAGAGCAGGGCTCAATGTAGATTTTGGGATGCCTCTATGTTCAGGAGATCGTACGTCTTCATGGTGTGCCATCATCTGTTGTCTCCGATCGAGATGCTCATTTTACTTCCCATCTTTGGAAGGGGTTGTAAGAGGCATTTAGGAGGCAGTTATGCCGGAGCACCGCCTTTCACCAAAAGACGGATGGTTATACGGAGAGGACTATTCAGACTCTCAAGGACATGCTCTGTGCATGTGTCCTTAAATTTGGTCATAGCGGGGTGGATCACTTACCCTTGGTGGAGTTTTCATACAACAACAACTACCACTCCACCATCGGGATGGCACCATACGAGGCACTGTACGACCGACCTTGCAGATCACCTCTGTGTTGGACTGACCCTGGGGAGTCATCACTTGTAGGACCAGAGATGGTCCAGGCCATGACTGAGAAGGTTCAGATCATCTAGGAGTGGATGAGGACAGTTAAGAGCCGACAGAAGTCTTATGCTTACTGGAGGCAGAGACCACTAGAGTTCGAGGATAGAGACCATGTTTTCTTACGGGTTTCACCTCAGCGTGGATTATGTAGATTTGGTCGGGGTGGCAAGTTATCTCTGCGCTTCATCGGACCATTCAAGGGTCTCAACAGGATAGGTGAGGTGGCTTATCGCCTGTATCTTCCACCTCAGTTGCACCGGGTGCACGACGTCTTCCACTTATCTCAGCTAAGGAGATACGTGCACGACCCGACGCATATCATCGACCATGGGAGGCTGGACATTGATGACAGGGAGACTTTTGTGGAGGTCCTAGTGGAGATTGAGGATTGACAGGAGCAGGTCCTACAAGGGCAGTCGATCCCTCTAGTGTGCATCAGGTGGCAGCACGGGAACCTCCAGGAGAGCACTAGGAGCGAGAGGCTCAGATGTGTGCACAATACCCTCATTTGTTTCCCTAGTTTGTGATGTATCTTTACGGGGACGTAAATCCCTGAGGTGGGAGTAATGTAAAGACCCATAAATTTCAAGGAAATTTTTTTTCATAAATTCTTTGGGATTTTATGAGTACACTGTTTTTGACGGAACCTGATTCTGAGGCCCGGTGTGCCCAGAATCAATTTCCGAAGTTTAGCTCGGGTACGTTCAGTGAACGAACGAGCGGGTTTTTCTAACATTTGAACCGGTGCTCGGAATCTAAATCCAAGGGCACCAATGAAACTGTAGCACTAGTAATTGCTTAAGAAAACCATTGCTAGAGTTTCGTTTTCTTGGGAAGAGTTGTTTAAAATTGTCGTTTAAGTGTTAAGTGAAATAAAATTTTGTTACAAATTTTATTCCACTTTCCTAAGTGTTAGATCCTAGGTGTGGAAGTTGAAGTGGTACCCACTAGTTGTTAACTTCCCATTAGAGGATTAAAGGTGAGGTGGGGCCCACACAATCCCCCACCTTTTCAAATTCCCATAACTCCCTAACTCCTCTAAAACCCCCTCTTAAATTATGTGACTCTCCCTCACATTAATGTTGCCAACTTAACACTCCATTAATTTTGACGACTCAAGATTAATTAGTGAATTAAACTTTTGAACTTTTAAAAATGTTGTCATAAGTAATAAAATAAGGCAAAAGCCTTATTTTATTGGGATTGTTTCGTTGTGTGGAGATTTTGGAGAGAATACTCTAAGTCTTGAAGAACATCATCTTCTACATTAACGAATGTCGAGGCTCCGACGAAGAACACCATCACGCTATTCCATCTTCTCTCTGCTTTAAAGAAAGGGAGACGTCGCTTCCTCCTCAGACATTCTCCATCGACGTATACAGATCCTCACCCTGTGATGATGACTTCCACAATGCTATCTTCTGCGAACTACTATGAGGTAGAGGTTGCTTTCATGTTCATGATTATTTCGACGTTCATCGTTAATATTGGCCACATGTTATCAATATAACAGGAGGAGGTCAGACCACTCGAACATGGCCGAACCTCTCCCCCTTTTTTGTTGATTGATTTTCTTCATGGCTTGAAACAGAGGCGGAACCGTTGCACCGCGCGAGGTCGAGAGAACCGTTGCCGGAGCGAGTCGTGACAGAGGAGCACGGCGCCGTCACGCCGTGCCGGTGAAGCCGAAGGAAGCCGCTACCAAGAGCAGGCCGCGATGGAGGGGTGTGGCGCCGCCATGCCACAGCATTCGGACAGGGGCCGCGGCCTAAGGCCGTGGCGGTGCAGAGGAGGGCGGTCGGGCTCCGCCGGCCACCGGCGCTCCAGGATGCGGGACCAGCAGGTCCCGCGGTGGCTCTCCGGTCATCCATTACGGTCGGCCGTTTTTCGAAAGTCCGGGGGTCGTAACCCCCAACTGGTGGCAAGGGCGGGCCCCCCAATAGGGGGCTACCGTTTCTCAACCAAGGGAGGCGTCCCCCCCCCCCCACTTTTCTCTCAGCCGAAGGCCGTGCCACTTGCGCTGGGCCGGACAACCCGCATCGGGCCAGACCGCCCGCGCCGGGCCGGGACGGGCCGCCCGCGCTGGGCTAGACCCCCACGCCGGGCCGGGCCGCGCAGGCTGGGCCGAGCCACACCAGCCAGGCCGGGCCATACCCAACCGGGCCGGACCTGGACCCGGTTCGGTTCGACTCGGTTTGTGCCGACCCAGTGGGTATTGGGTCGGGTCCGACCGGGCCCAAACCCCCTACTTTCGGACAGATCTGTTCAAACACCCATATCTTGGGCTACGGACCTCTGATCGATTCACCGTTAGTTGCGTAGTGATCCTTGGATCGAGGTGGTCATTTCGGTATATTACACTCAAGGGTTTTGAGAACATTGGGTATGGCCGGGTTGGTTCAGACACGATGTCAACCGGGCCCTCTGAGCAGAAACGCTTATAACTTGAGCTCGGGACGTCCGATTGACATGTCGTCGACTTTGATGGACTCCTCTTAGTGATACGGTTCTTTTGGATTACTCAACCCTAGGTTTGGACGTATCTGGAGTATGGTCGGGTTGTTTTTGACTTAAAACCCAATCAGGCCCCTAAGACGAAAAAGCCAATAACTCTCAGACCGAGCATCCGATTGACATGTTGTCTGTCACGTTGAGTTCCTTTTGATGAGACAGAACTTGGTGATACATAAAATCTGGACTTTGTTATAGTTTATGTATCGAACCCTTGGCTCATGGAGCGGACCCTCCTAGAATTGAGTATGGTGTGTGCGGGAACCCTAGAGCTGGTTGCGATTGCGACGACGATGAGGACTGTACTTGAAACCTACGTGGGTTCGGCAGTGATGACGACTGTACTTGGATCCTCCGTGGGTTTGGAAGTGATGAAGACCGTACTGAAATCCTCCGTGGGTTTGACGGTTATGACTACTTTTCTTGTATCCTATGTGGGTCCGACAGTATTTGACTCTGTACTTGTATCCTATGTGGGTCCGGTAGAGTAGCTGGTCTGGTATCCTTTGTGGGTCTGACAGCTTAGCTGGTCTAGTATCCTATGTGGGTCCGACATCTTAGATGAAACTGTGGCTACATATGATCATCTCTATCACCTTACAAAGAGTATAACTGTGTGAGCTGAGTCTTTACTTACAATTAATATCATCGATATGATTTTTGTGCTTTTCTGTGTGGATTGGGTTGTGATTTCCTGTGTGGATTGGGTTGTGAATTCTTATGTGGAATGGGTTTTGTTTTTCCTATGTGAACTGGGTTGTATTTTGGGCTCGTGTGCTGGAGCCGGGCTGGAATTGATAACTTAGGTATATGTATGGGCATATACCTAAGTCTAGTTGGTTGTTACTTCGTGATTGTATCATTCCTTTATGGTTTATCCTTCATGGTTTCTGGGAGACCTTCAGGGTCTTGGGGTCCCTACTGAGTAGCGTATACTCACCCCTGCATGGTCTATGCTCACACTACATTGTGTTGGATGTAGATGACGGACAACGCTAATTGAGGTGGGAGCTCGTAGAGCTGGATAGTACCTGGAGGTGGATCACAGGATGGGATGTACACAGAGCGGACGGCTGAAGCCAATGAGTAGAGGAGACTATCTGTACCACCCTTCAGGTGGGATTTCCATAGGACGGCTCGGAGTTGCTGCTTTACTTTTCTACTACTGTACTTTCTTTTCAGTTTTACTTTACTTTCAGTTGGGTTTGTATTCTGGCCCATTTAATTTCAAGCACTTACTTTTGTACTCAGTTTACTCAGTGTTTACTTCATCTTGCATACTCTGTGGTGCTTGTTTACTTTCTAAAGGCAATGTTTTCCCTTTTATCTGGATTTACGCCTTTGGTGCTTGTCGCCAGCCCCTGGTCTATGGAAGGCGGGCTTGGGGTAGTCATGGCACGGGCCCTGAGGACGGGTCGTGACAATTAATTTGATGTTGATGTCTAGTCATTTTATAACATTCGATAGTATTACTTATTTATATATTCATGTTTCTATATGAGACAAATTTTCGAAAACAATTTTTAATTTTTGTTTACTAGATGTGTTAACTTCTCTATCAAGACTCAGAATGATATTTTGAGAGTTGTAATACCTCAATGTAATTATTTTAAACAATTATTTTTTCTTGGGAGGTAGACTATATTTTTGAATAATCTTTGGAATCTTCATGTTAAGTCTTAGGATGTTTCAATGTGTTCTCCCTGGAACACAGTTTGGTGTGCATGGTTTAGGTGAAATCATGAAACACCATGATGTTGTGGAGGTTTTTAGTTCATTTGGAACTAAAAATGGTTGAGTTTCATGTTTTTATCTTGGTTTGGGGTAAACTATACAAAAAAAAAGAGAAATAAAGTGAGGTTGAGAAGGGTATGAGGCATGGTACATGGGTTGTGCACGGTTTCAGAAAAATCTTGTGAGTTATTATAGAGGGGAGACAGTGTAGACTACATGGTTAACAACCAGCTTTCCTAACCATATGGGTTATAATTATAGGAAATTAGGGAGAGAATGTTTTGAAAATATTTTTCAAAACAATGTTTCCATACCATTTGACAACCCAAAATTTCTTTAAAAATTTAAAATGACCAAAATAGCCCCTTGTGATTTTTAGTCTTCCAGCCCTTTTCTCCCCCAGTAGAGACGAACATGCCAGAGGATCTTCAAATTCCTATTTTTCTTCTTCCCCTTTATTTTAGGTTCTTTTATGGTTGTTTTTAGGAATTTGAGTTCATTTATCCTCCTCTGGTGGACTCCTTTTTCCTTCTTCTTACTCTTCTCTAATTTTGGTGTTCTCTAATTTAGTTTTTGTGGGAGATTCCAATAGATCAAGGTGGATTCATCCATTTTTCATGGGTATTTAGGATGGAATTCATATAGGGGATCCTAATATAGATTCCACACATAATTTTAGGGTGTTTATTTGGGTCATGTGGTCATGGTAATTATCATAGGTTTTTAATCAATTTTTATTCTGATTAACCTTATAAATGGTATCGAATATTAGTGA
Source organism: Viscum album (assembly GCA_963277665.1). Lineage (NCBI taxonomy): Eukaryota > Viridiplantae > Streptophyta > Magnoliopsida > Santalales > Viscaceae > Viscum > Viscum album. The sequence goes on along the minus strand of OY728145.1, from coordinate 2,106,389,454 downwards.
TTTTCTTGGGGTTGGGGTCGAGAGTCCATTATGGAAATACCCATGGTGGATCCTTGTGGTTTTAGTCAAGATTTGATCCCCCTATATTTTTCTATCATTATTCCACCTTACGGTTTATTTCATTAATTAATTATAGTTGTTATAATTATTTAATTTTTGTTTCTTATCTTGTGGTTAGGGATTGGATGTTTGCGATTATATTGGTTGGGTGTTGAGGGGTTTATAATATTCTTGTATAGTCCTTTTTGGACCATAGTTCATTGGTAATGTTTTGGAAATCTTCATAAATGAGGTAGGTGGTCTAAGTACATTACACATAGTCCAGTTAATTGTTTTTAATGCATATGTAGTATGTGACTTAAATTCTATGTTGTGTGTTTTCAACCTTGGCATAAGTAATATGGCTATGAGATTTTTATTGATACCTTGGAATTCTCATATATCCTATTGGATCCATTCGTGATTTTAAGACCAAAACTATATCCCCCCGTGGGGTGTGCCTTTTTCCAAAAATGGTGGAATTAGATTATAAAAGACAAAGTAAGTGGTTTAAAAGATTACATAGTTTAAGATCATTGGTTTGTTTTAATGAAATATTAGGGAATAAAAATTAAAACGTGAAATTAAATGTTTTTATAACATGGTGTCAGGAATAATTTATTTTTTTATGCACTATAATTTTGTGAAATTCTTATGCAGCCTTTTAAATGGTTTTAAACGCATGCATTGAGTTTTTTCATGGTTTTGGTTGATAAAGGGGAAAGAAATGTTTGGAAATTATTTTTATTTAGAAATAATTTTTTTACATCCTATTGGTTTATAAAAATTGGTTTCAAATCGATTTAAAATGCTTATTTAAAATGAGTGTGTGGTTCCATTTTTAGCCAAATGCTATGAAGCATCTCATGGTGGTTCAAATGGTAATGAATATCTTGGACCTTGTTTGGTATTTAAAAAATAAAGACACATTTTATATAGGTTTTTTTCAATAAAAAATAAAAAATATGTTTGGTTTTAATATTTTATGATATTTGAAGGGGTTTGGGTCCTATTGAGGAATGTTTTTTTAACGCCCATTGGGGCCTTGTTATTGATGAAATGATAAAGAGTAATGAATATTGATAAAAGAATTGTGGTTCACCATTGATTTCAATATGCTAAAATTTTTAATCATATAGACCCTTTGAATAATTTAATTAAATAATTAAATGTGATTTAGGATGATGGATATAGCATTCCACATTCACGATTTTAGGTTGGGCAGACTGATGCTCCAGGCGCCCCAGTGCACCATAGTCTTTAGAGAATAGTCTGATTCTCTTGACTCCAAGGGTATAGAGATGATGCTCCATATCGATGATAAGGATTTTTTACATGGTGTTACTCATCCATGTTATATGTTCTATAATATTTATTTATGCACCATTAGTATTATATATTAATGGGATGGGTAGATGTGGCATTTTGAATCCCTAGTTTGAGTACGTGGATTGAAACTCTGTGGTACACTGTATTATAGTAATTGGTAATTTAATTAACCCTTGTGAATAAATTTTGTGACCCATATGATATATGGTTTGGACTCTCAGAATGGCTAGAGTAGATTTGGTTTATTGGGTTACCCGATGGAACCTCAATGATAAAATCGGATAGTGATAAATGTTTAATAGTGAAACTAGTTTATTTTATTATCTGGTTTATTTATTTCACTTTTCATTATCTTCATAGACTATTTTATAGACTGGTATTACTTCAGTGCTTTCTTACTGAGATATACTCACAGCGTACTTGGTCCTCCATTTCACTTGGGTACCTGAGAGGCTCTCACATTGTTTTACTAGAACATGTTTGTGTTGAGGACAGTTTTGATTTTTTCATGGTTAGACTAGATGGATCAGATGATATATAAGGATTTAATGAGGCTTAGATCAGTGTTTTCTTAGTTCTAGAGGTACTTATTATTAGTTTCTTATTTTAATTATGGGATTGGCCAAGTGATTGATCGATGTTCTATGTATGATATGGTCGGTTGAGCCTTTATTGCATTTCATTTTATTACAACATGTATAAATAGTCTATTATTCCTACATAATCTAGATTATATGATTCATGGTTTTTAATAATATGAATTCACACTCAGATATGGGGGTATAGTCTCTTCATTGTTCCATCTTATACCCCACAATTCTATTTTCATGCCTTTAGCATACGAGGAAGCACAATTGAGGTCTTGTGGTGAATCGGATCAGGGCAACAGAATAGTGGAATCCATGCCAGGACCTTACAAGTAAGTATAATAGTAGTTACTTTCATATTTCTTTACTATTTGGCATTTAGTAGACTAGATCTATAGGTATGTGTCTAGGATTTTGATTGATATCGGGTTGGTGCATCATGAACCCATGTTCTGGTAGGATGTATCGGTTAACAAGGTTTTGGATTATTGTTTTATTTTGTGATGTTATGGTTATATATGATTTTTTTCTTTGAGAGATGCACATATTTTTTGGATCTGAAAACTTATGATGAATTTCAAGTTCTCGTTCCATTATAAAGAAGCATGTGGTTTCGTTTTGTCTCTTGACCTATAGAGGCAAGAGGCATCTCATGCATCATGATAAGCATGTAGGATCCATATATTATAGGTTGTATAGTGTGTGAATTTATGAATTACCTTCTAATGGAATGTTATTTGGACATATGGCGAGACACTCACTGATGATAATGTTAAAATGGTATTCATGCATAGTTGGTGTAGTGACCTTGTTGGGTTAGTGTGGTATAAGTATATATTCATTAGACCCATTTGCGAGTGTTTTTTTATTTGATGTTGTAGTTCTTTTGGGTCCTCCATGGAGTGTACTGATGTGTATATGCTTGAATGGGAAGATATTCTTAGTAGACTGTAGTTTTTCTTGGATTCAGTTACATTTATATGTGCTAGTTTATGTGTCCTGGTCCTCCAGAGAATGGTATGACATGATAATGCTTGAATAAGATAGGTTATCTAGTTGTGGGTGGATGGTTTGGAATGTGATTACTTTTGTATATGATACCCAAAAGATGTTTATTTTAATATATTAATGGAATTTTGTGTTTATATAGGATCATGTTGGACTCTATATGAGTTTGGGCCTTTTATGATTTGGTATAGACCTAGGTCATTGGACCCATTCACCTTTTTATTTGACTCTATTTTTGGGAGTTTTGTAGTGTGACCTTAGAGGGTGACTTGGGAGAGGGATCAGCCAAGTTGTGAGTGATTTTGGGTGCATGAGGAATCAGTGGATTCTTTGGGATTTTGATAAGGATTCATAGAACATGAAACATGGTCTAGGGTTTTTTCACATATGATGCCTTTAATTTTGAGAAAGAGAACTTTTGTAATAGTGTTTCAACCTTCTGGATAGTTTTTAGAGGGGAAGGATCGTTTGGGTTCCTAGAAAAATTATTTGGGTGATGACCATATAGGTGATATGGACTTGTTATGTTCACAGTGTGAGACACATAGAGGTTTCTTGTTTCCTTGAGGTGGAAATCACATGCAATGTTGATGCTTCCATATCTCTTTTAGTATAAAAGAGTGGGACTGGTTGGGTTCTTGGATTAGGTATCTCTAAATACATATTCTGGAACATGATGAGAATGTAAATGATCTTAGTGGATATTTTAGATATAACACGATATTAGAGTGGTTGAGAAAGTAGTTTTGGCTCATGATTGTCTCTTGGTTATGGGAAGCACCAAGGGTGCTCTTATTTTGGTAAGAGGGACATGCGGGCGAGGCATGGATAGTGGATAGGGATTGTGAGTTTTTTTTTCATAAATATTGACTCATTAGAGTCAGAATTAGGTTTTTTATGGGATTACACCAGTGTGTGTATGATGGTTAAGTGTAAATGGGATCTTGGAGTCATGAGCAGATAGTGTGACATGTGTTGTCTTTTGGTTTTTAGATCTTATTTTATTAGAGATTACACCTGAGGTACTTGAGTAGAGAAGGCAGGTACGAGCAGGATAAGAACTAATTTGAGTGTGATGAGACACTTATATGAAGGTAGGTCTAGTTATTTTGGATGGGGTGGGCATGTATCTAAAGATAGAGGTGACATTTGAAATGCATGATTGGTGGTGGAATTCATCCATGAAATCATACCATAATCATAGACTTGAGAGGATAATTCCCAATATTTTGACATAATCTTGGGTACACTGAGAGGTAAAAAACTGTACACCTAACTAACAATAGGTTTCTTGTTTGGATGGAGGGACTCCAAGGAGGCAGTTCTCATTGAATACTCGAAGTGAAGCAATATGGTGGGGTGCAACATCAGCTGTTGTGAGTATATCCTTATGAAATGCTGGAGGTTGGTGAATGTTGTGGGTTCTGTTATCGGAATTTGTGAGTGGGTAATAATTGGTGTTATGTTTTTCTTTCTCAAGTTTTATTGATTCAGCCACATCAAATTTTTGGGTTATTAGTGGATGGATCGTAGGACATTGTGGTTGGAGTTTCTCAAGTGAGGTGAAAAAAATGACACTCCTATGGTGAGGAGTGACATGTCGTTCATGGAGGTAAAACCCTTATGTATGGGGGCTCATGGTTGTGTAGTTTTTGTCATGGATCATCCATGGTGACATTGTGATTTCAGTGAAAACCCATTGAGGTGTATACTGAAATTATGTAATAAATTTTAGCATCAAATTAGTTGTGTTGGATGATCGAGTCAAGAAATGTCATTTGTTACAAGATGGTAAAAATAATAATTTGAGGTGCATGTATCGGAGGTGAATTGAAGTGTGTGATAGGTAATAATGATTGTTTTGGGTTAATAGAGGACCTAATTATGTATTCTCAATATGAGTTGTGTGTGGACTCTAGTGGGTGTGTTTTAATAATCATGGAAAGCCTCTATGTGGAGAGGCGTGGTGTTGAGGTGAGGTGGTGAGGTGGTTGCAATAGGAGCCATCTATTTTTATGATGATTTAGAAAAGGATGGTATGATCTATTTTACTGCATGAAATGGGTGTGGAAATTTGTAAATCACATTTAATGTATCATTTTTAAATGAATTATTTTTTGGGAGTTGAATCGGGCATGTGATGAAAATACATTTTTTTAGTATGTGTATGGATGGTGGGGGTGCATCCACTTCGATTGGTTTTTGATTTCAATTAATGGTATCGATGATGATTGGTGTTATCATGGTATTTGGGTTGTAGAAATTTGAGAACCATTTGTGGTTCTTGGTGTGAGTGTGAGTTTAGTTTTTGTTGGGATTTCCTAATGGAAAGGGTATTAAGTATCAAAAGTTAGTGATTACAGGTTGATGCATATAATGGGTAGGACCATAGATAGATGACTAATATGGTGGTTTTACAATAAATATTTTCATTGGATGGGCTCAGGTAACCTCCATAGCGCGGTTTTGGTTTTATTAATTGACATTAGATCTGGGTTTTATCTGATTGACGTCCTTGAGCTGGAGGTTGTGGCTTGGTAGTGTTTCGGGATATGGAAAGTTGTATGATGCAATTAGATAAAATATGGGGACCTATATAGGTTAGGTGGTGTAGAAGGATTACCACTAATAATTCATGAGGAATAGAAGTGTTATAGTGGGGTGGATCTAAGATCACACATCCTAATGTGTTAAAAAATTCAGAGGAATTTTGAATTTTTATTTACATGATGGGTCAAATTTATGATCAAGACATGGAATGATATTTAGAGAGTTGTAATACCTCAAATTAGTTTTTTTAGATGAATATTTATGCTTGGTAGGTATCATGGGTGTTCATATGAGATTTTTAGGCTCTCAGTTAAGTTTCAGTACATTTCATCTTGTTTTTCCTAGATGTATGCTTTAGTGTGAAGGGTTTTAGAGAAACTGCAAGACACATTGATTCTTAGGAGTATTTCAGTTCATTTTGAACTAATAATGGATAATTTGCATTATTTGAGAATGTTTTAGGGTAAATTATATGATATAAAGTATAAATCTTAAGTGGATGATAAAGGTATAAGGCATGGCACATGGTCTACATGTGGTTTTATAAAAATAGTGTGCCTTGCTACAGAGGTAGGTAGTGTTGATTTCCTGGTTAGCACATTGTTTTCCTAACCATGAAGGGTTTGGGGGTTGGATATTAGGGGTAAAATATTGTATCATATCTTATCTAACCTTGTGGCCAAACCTCATGAATGCCCAAAATTTTATTAATTGTTTGAAAGGTCCAAAATACCCCCTTACTATTTTTATTCATTCCTAACCTTTCCCACCTAGTAGAGGCCCATGAATTAGGGGCTACCCAAACCCCTTCCTCCTCCACTCCCCCATGATTTTGGGGTGTTTTCATGTTGAATTATTGTCATTTTAGGTGATTTATCCTCCTCTGGGAGAATTATTTAACCTTCTTATTACTCCTCTCAAATTTTGGAGTTCTCTAATTTGGGTTATTTTGGTGATTACACCGGATCATGGTGGAATCTCCCATTTCCCATGAAGATTTTAGTGGTCTTGTGTAGAGGATATCCAAAGATGGATTCCTCATTTCATTGTGTGGATTTTAGGAAATATATGTGTTTGTGGGGAATTTTTATAGGTTTCCCATCAAATTTATCTTTTATTAACCTTAGAGAAGGTATCGATTTCATAGTTATTTTCCTAGGACTGATGTCAGGAGTCCACTATGGACCTCCCATGGTTGTTTTAAATTGTTTTAGGGAAGAGGTGAGCCACCAGTGTGTTTTTTATCATTATTACACATTAGGGTTTAATTTATTAATGAATTATAGTGGTTATAATTAATTAAGTTTGGTTTCTTGGAATTAGGATAGGGATTGGGTGTTTCATACAAGCTTATTTGGGTACTTAGGTGTTTAAATGATGCTTGGATGGGCCTTAGAAAGGCCTCTGCTCTTTGGAAATGTTTTGGAAAACATAGAAAATGAGATATGTGGCATAAGATCTTTAAGTAGTATTTTAAATTGTTTTTCATGTGTATGTTGTATGTTCTTGTTTCTGACACTTTCACCATGGTACCATCACATTGTGAATGCTACTATTGTTACCCCACATTCTCACTTTCCAAATGAGGGTGTCTTTAAACACTTTAATCATTTATGTCTGTTCCATGATCAAAATGGTATGATAGGATGTTGGTTCCTTCTTCCATGGATTCTTCCTCAGAGCTCATCACCTAGTCTAGGTCTCCCTCATAGATTAATTCATGTCCATGGAACTCATTCCCAGTGCCATATTAAGGATGTCACAGGTTAATTATGATGCCTCTATCTGAATAGTGAACCAACCTTCAGTCAGTTTTAGCAGTCACATTAGGCATATCTAGGAATCTGTGGATATTGGGTATATAGGGTTTTTTTAATCCTTCCTCTTTTATAGGGAGGGTCATATGAGGCATCATAAGTGTAGAACTTAAGGCATCCCATGTCGGCCATGTGTTAGTTGATGTTGGCAGTGTATGTCTTCTGAGCCTTTTTACCTCAGGCGTCCCATGGTTAATTCATGAGGAAGAGTTTTTGGGATCTGGTTGCAAGTTTAACATCTTGCGGAAATGGGAACAGGGTTAGCATCATGTGGGGACAAGTTGGGTGCATGTTTAACATCTTACAATGATAGGTTGGGAATAGATTTATCATCTTTTAGGGATAGTTTGGTAACAAGTTTATTTTCCTGTAGGGACAGGATGAGGGTAGGTTTAACATCATTTGGGGAAATTTTGGGTGGAAGTTCAACGTCTTGCGGAGATAGGATGGGTGCGGGTTTAACGTCTTATAGGGAATGGTTGGATATAGGTTTAATATCCTATGGGTATAGGTTGGGTGAAGGTTTAACATCTTTTGTGGAAATTTTGAGCGTAGGTTTAACTGCTTGTGATGATATTTTCTGTGTTGTTTTAACATTTTATAAAAATAGGTTGGGTGTAGTTTAAATGTCTTACGAGGACAGGTCAGAATGAACTATTGAGAAGTATCGAGAGGTTGTGTCCCTATAAGGGAATATTTCACACTAAAATGGTGTCCTTTATCAGGATTGAACCTCATGAAGGCAACCTATATACCTTATTTAATAGAAAATGATCAAAACCCACATAGTTTGATGTTGCGGTTTAAGTTTGTGTGACAGGACCAATCCATGAAGTTTAACATTGTGCGGTGAGTACGCTCATGTTGTGGAAATAAAATTAATGAGGGATGGTGTGGGGATTACATGTGGAATATTCCCAATGAAATAGAATCACTTTTTTGTGTGGAAGAGGGTGGAATGTGATGATGATTGTGCATGAGGAATCCTATGTTTATCACACAGGGTAGGGGTGTGGGGTCATCCCATTTTGGTCATATATGGGACATCAAATGTTCATCGCAGAGGTTAAGTCTATAGTTTTACATCATGTGAAAATGATTTCATCATTAATTATAATTCCATACTACTAGGATGTATAGCTACATAGTTTTACATCATACAGCTCGGATGTGGTGACACTCACTCTTCAAGGGGAACCATGACATGGTGAGAGGAAGATCTAGTGTAAGGACCCTCAACCATGACAGGTGTGCAATTTCCCTCACAGATTCTTCCTCTATGTATTTTCTGACCACCTCTCATGAAGCACTGTGTGGGACATAGAGTTGACACTACCGTGGAGGAGTGGAAATTAGGATACCCAATGTTAGGGTTCCTGTTCTTAGAAACAATATTCATTAGGGAATATATTATTAGAATAAATAGGTAATATTGGGACCCAATACATACTTTGAGAAAAGTGGCTAGACATAAGGGTGGGTGGTAATAGACACATATGAATTTGACCTGTGGTTGAACTAGTCCTGGATTGGTAAGGGCACCCTGGGCACTCAACCTTTGCACAATGGTTTCAACTGAAAGGGGGCACCATGGAGAGGCTCATTGGAGGTGCTTACTAATGGTTAGTGATTCATACAGGAGGATCTAAAAATCCCAGGGGCCTTGAGGAGGTTAGGGTCTCGTGATGGAGTATTATTCACAAAATATGGTGATCCTGCCTTAGGGTAAAGTCTTATCTCCCATGGGGTTGGCTACATAAAGGATATATTCCTCAGAAATCCCAATTACCAAAAAGGAATTTCTTCTTCCTTGAAGGTCATGTACCTTTGCATATTTCATCTACACTAGGGGTTGTGGTTCTTAATAATCTATTGGAGGAATTTTCAAGAAGTATGGATACCTTGGAAGATTAATTTTCAATTTCACTCATGAAGATCAGTAGAATCATAATCTTAGAGAATTTATCATATGTAAAAAAGTTTTCATCCCACAAAAATTAAGAATTTAATAGGTATTTATAGGCCCATGGGAGGTGGGGTGTTCTTTTCATGAGGACTAGAAGATTTCAGAAAGTGTTGTGATCTTTTCAAATCGGTCAGGTTCTAAGAAGCTAAATGAAGTTCCATGGAGGTTTCCATCAAACCTATTAATGTTAGTGAAGGGAGATCTGTGAATCAAAAATAATGTGCACATAGGTTACAATCAATGATCTGTGTGTCCAGGACCTCCACAAGTCACACCTATACATAATTAAGTTGAACTTCATGAATCCTATCTCTTATATGAAATTTGGGGCATTTTTTCTGGATTCACTCAAAATTGATCATTCCTTCTACTGTGAAGTGTATATTTAATCACCAACCCACCCCCCTCATACTTCTAAATTAGGATTATATGGGGAAAAAAGAGTTAAATTCATAGGGCAAACAAATATAGATTTGAAATTAACTCAAGTTTGATTAGCTTGCTCACGAACCCTGTGCAGTTGTAAGCCTATAAATACCACATGGGTCTCCTGAGGGCACCATAAGAATTTAGTGAAAAGAAAATACTAATATATCTATTAATGAATCTCAACCCATTTTGAGCAATTTTGTTTTTAATCCTCATCACTTTTAAACCTCACCATCGTCACGAACTTGCTTACATGAACATTACTCTGGAAACCCAACCTTCATGAGATGATCTCTATGAACAAGACCTTTTTGAGTCAACCTTCATAACAAGAGCTTCATGAACCAAACACAAAAAAACTCATATTTCATGGAAAATGGTTTTTTAAGGATCCAACATTACTACTACTCATAAGGAAGAGATGGTTGGGAACATAATGATAGGGGAGAGTGTCCTGGGTGCATCGGATCATGACACTCTCACTACCTTATTGATGGAGTCTCAATAGAAATACCCACTTTGAAAGAGTTTTCCTCTATATGGATTTGGGATGAGTAATGATTTATACATACCTAATTATAATAGAGATGATCCCACTTACTTGTTCAGGAGATTTCCTAGAATGTACCAGTGTCATAGGGCTACTGGATGACACATCCTGAAATATCATGAATTTCTCATGGTGTACACACTGTAGAACCACGTCAAAAATGTTAATGGGGATTCACTAGAAGCATAGACACCCCCCCCCATAAGGATTTACAATGTTTCATAGGACACAAAATTTCATGTCTACCTTAACTAAGACATCATGTCATAGCTTCAAATAAGGAGGTCACTGGGGACTAAAACTTTCCATATGATCCATGGGGAGGTTGGCATCATCATGTGGGATATTCACTAGATTTTTGGTTTCCTAATAAGGTATGGTTAATTTCTCCTTTTGGTGAATGTGTGGGAGGACCAGTAGAAAATTATAACCCTATCAACGACTCTTTTGTGCTTGGTTCAAAGGGAGGACGAGCACAATCCAAGGATGAATAATGTCACATTGATGTAGTGGTTAGAATATTTCTTAAATGAGCTAGTGGATAGGCTACTTGGGAGGTTGTATATAGAATCTAGGTAATTTAAATGGGGAAATAATCACTCCTACTAGATAATTATGGAGGCAATCTAGTGGCAGTTGTGGGGGTTATGGCATTAATACTGAGGCCACCATAGTCAGGATGGTTAGGTTAATCGTTTCACTAATCTGTGGATGGATACTCTCACTGATGGATGTACACATGGGGTTTTAAAATTATAACCTTCATCATTGACACAACACTAGCAATAGGGTAGTGCATCATCTTGGTTGTCACTATATTGGAGAAGTTTTATAAGATTCTGTTCCACATCAGCTAAGGAAAGATTCTATATAGTGTGTTCGGGCCCTTACACTTTTTTTATAGTTGAGTCATCATTCACATAGGGGATATGGATACCTAAAATCCGTATCCCCTCCTAGTATAAATTTTAGGACAGAAATTTTGAACATCACAGGGAGTTTTCTTTTTAATTCATGCCTTATTGATGTCCTGTAGAGGATTAGGTGATTGTATAGTTTTATATTTCACATCTTCTACCTTCCCATGGGTATAGTAACCAATGATTAGATGATTACCATAGATAAATGGTTATAGTAATTTTCCTTCTAAGGAAGTGTACTGGTGTAAAGGGTTGACTTCTAGGTGATATTTGAGTTGTACAAACCTCATCAGTTCACAAGGATGTCCCAATTCCTGTAGTGGCAAACCCCAAAGGTGTACACATATGTGCACCATGAGCACAAACCTTTAGTCCTAAGATAGATATGCTTTATTTTCGTGCATGAGTATTTGGAAGAGTGTAGAGATTTAACTCCTCCTATAACATTATATGGTCTAATACACAAATATGTGATAAGTTGAGGCAAGGTCGTTGTGGTGGGAAGATCTATAGTAGTTTCAGAGAAAGAAATCCCTGACCCAACACATGCATAAGCTATATGGAGAGGAGTGGGATCAGGGTCAAAGATCTTGTAAAATCAAATGTAGAAAGAAGTTGAAACTTATGGGGTAGTCTTGAGGATGTTTTTCTATAGTCTAAGGAAGCGGTTGTGTTGTTCGGAAATCCCCATCGACACTGTCCTTCTATATGCTTGAGAGATATGGGGGGTTTTCAGACAGATCAACACCCTCCATGCAATGTGGAAACATCTCAATAGAGAGGGGATACATCCCGCTAGGCTGGGTCATTCCATGGCTAGTTTCCATGTTCCTTAGGACAAGGTGGTGTGATACATAGGAGATATGGAGGATTTGGTCCATTATTGGGGAATTTCACATTCACTAACTACTCGAGTTAAGGTGTTGTTGGGGATTACCTCTAAGTCGGATCTCTTTACCAGCAAGTTACATTCACATGTTCCCCTATAGGGAGATTCAAATGAGTCCTGGAGAATTGATTACTACTGGGATTCATCTACATAAGGGGGCCTTATAATCATCTAGGAAAATCTTCTGACCATGCATGATTTTAACTCATCCAAACCCCTGAGAGAACTATCTAAATGATAGGGTACTTGTGCAAGGATTTGTGGTCATAGAAGATAATGATATTCTTGTAAACCCTTGGGCATAGGGTGAGGTAACCTCAACCCTTGAATGGGTGAGAGTGGGTCCCCTCCCTAATTTTTTGTCCACGGGAGGCCAAACATCAGTTGAAGCAGCGCCTGTGATTGAGGTGATGACAATTGGGGGGATTCCCTTTCAAGAGGGACTACCCATAAATCTCCATGAGTTTCTATCTAGGTTGTACTAATATTTTCATCTTATTATCTTTTTAAACTATAATTTTATTATTTTTATTTCTATATTTGACTGAATAATGTTAAAATGGTATATCAAATCATGTTTGAGACTCATATGACAACATCAACGTCCAAGTCTGCAGTGACATGGGTTGAGGCGATGATAGAAGGTGTTAATCTCCTAACAGAGATGGTTGGGGTGGCCATGGTGGTTAGACCAACCATGTATGTTCTACCGGAAGAGACTTTAGATACTACTCCCTTGATAGAGGGGGTTGAGACAGTTCCCATGATGGGGATGGTTGAGGAGGATTCCTTGGTTGAGCATATAATTGATGTGCCACTAAAGGTGATTGATGGAGCTGAATCCTCAATAGAGGAGTTGGTAATTGTGCGAGTTGGTGGAGTGATTATGGAGGCTATGTTGGATTCACTTGCCCTTGAATTTTTATTAGTAGTGACTATGGGAGTTAGGGTATCAACAGAGGAGGCCAAGATCATTCCATCAAAGGAATCTATTAAGGATGTTGCAATGGTTGATCTCGCCTTGGATATGCCACAGGAGAAACTTGGGTCTTCCACTATAGCCAAGGGGAGTAGTAAGGATCTTTTCCCCACAGAGATGGATTTTATCCCACCCGAGGATATGATCACGAGTGATCTTTCCACAGTTATCTTGGTGTTATTTCCTCCATATGAGCCTACACCACCTAAATACTTCAAGGATTCTAGTTTGGATTCTACCTAGGATAACTTATTTATTCCTTGAAAGGTGTGGAGATATGTATGGAACTTCTTCACCCACACCGTAATGGTTCACCTTCTAAACCGGGTGGGATCTCTCTATCACTAGATATTCAACCTAGGGATTGGTGGGGTAGACTCCAGTTTCCTTCACTCACTATATCAAGACTTCCCTATTGAGCGGGTTAATGTAAAATATAAAGTTATAAAGATATCTTGGAGAAAGAACAAGAATGAGAGATCCAATGCACTTCTCATAGCTAAATGGTAGAACACCTATTTATAAGGGATGAAATTGGAGAGAGCATACATCATTGCTACTCACATTGAGACCATGGGATGTATGAGTTTCTAATTAGTGTGTATGAGGATAAGGTAGTGAAGGTAAAATCCCTAGTGGCTGGATTTTGGGCCAAAAATAACTGGGTAATGATTTTGTCTGAATAAGTCTATCCCAAAGGTGAGGAAGTGGTGGTCGACTTGGTGGAGCGGTAGTGGGATCTAGAGGTTGCTCAATGGAGGCTAGCTGAGCTCAATCGCTTGATCGCTGGGTTTGATCTTTAGGGAATCTTGGGAAGAGTGGATCCAATATGTATATGGCCCTATATAACCCTAATTGATTTTTTTTAAATTACCACATGCTTCAACATGTTTCTTCCAGCACATCTTAATGGTGCATCTCAATCACATTTACATGACAACTAATGATCAATAAATAAGCCCATGAAAGTCATGACCGGTTTGAGAAATAGGGGTAGATTGTATTAGATATCATTTATATGATATTGTTGAGGAAATTTTGGACACTTGGGGTCTAAATTTTCTTGATTAGACACTAGGAGTGTCATGGCCAAGGAGATATATGGATAGAGAGAGGATATCTCTAAATAGTCAGCTTGCTTCTCCAATATGTGCTAGTGCAGGAATGAGGTAACTTTTGGGGTGTTGAATAATACCTGAACAAAGGGAAGTGGAGATATTGAATCCCAACGCCAAATATTTGGAATACAAAGGGGTGTCATGATGATGGAGGATAACTATTGACCATGTTTGAAAAACATCATATATTATCATTTTTTCAATAATGGAGACAAACAAATTAGGGATGACAGCTAACCATGTTAAAAACATCGTACCTATCTCAAATTTTCCTCTAAAGTATTCTAAGGAATATACCCAAGATGGTAGCTAAGCCAGTGTTCCCATGAAACATTATCGTTATGGGGTCCAATTCGAATGTTAAAGATGATGGGGATCCAAGCCAAGGGACATGTAAAGAGTGGATATGAAGTGATGAAATATTTGGATGGAGTTTAAAACTCTAAAAAATACACCATTGTGGTTTTGAGTGAATTGGGTAAGTGTTTAGTATAAAAAAAGGTCAAAATCATCTTCTAGGGGGACTGTCGGCTCTGATGATGAGCAATGTTTGAAGAACATGAATGATGTGGTGGGTGGTATGCACTAAAGGAAAAGGATTTTCCTGAAAGGGCCTAATATGTATCATAGTTTTATGTAATTTATTGAGGTTGATAGAAACACAATTTAATATCATGGGGTGAGGAAATTTGAAATGTAGTTTAATGTTTTACAGTGAGGACATTAGACATGTAGTTTAATGTCATGCGGTTAGGACATTGGACACATAGTTTAATATTATATAGTGAGGATGATGTATGGTACAATTTAACATCATATGATTGGGATGATGAGTCATATAATTGAACATCATGTGACTCGGATACTGATTTGTACATTTTAACATTATGAGACTAGGATGCTAAGTCGTACAGGTTAACATAGTGTGATTAGGATGTTGAGTCATATAGTTTAACGTTGTCTGACTAGGACATTGAGTCGTACATTTTAACATTGTGTGACTAGTATGGGTGAACCGACTTGAATGGTAACTACCCAACCAAAGTGGTAGGGATCATAGGAGGGTATCAAAATGGGGGAACATACTAGAGAGGTTCCTATGAAAAAAAAAGATCTTATAGGACCCTACACCAAAAAAAATCTAGGGAAAGTCATTCACAGTTTTCAAGTTGTGATTCTTGGACCAAAGGGTTTTGTGTCTTAATAGGGATATATATGGAATAGGGGATAGGTAACCAAATATTAATTAGGGATTCAAGGAGGCACTACCAAATAAAATATCCTAGAAACTTCTTGTAGGTATTTTAAGTTTGCAATGTTTGGACAATGACTCTTAGTTTAAAATCATAGATCTTCATCAAATGGCATGAATACCCCAAAAGGACACATGTAGTGAAGAAAAGTGAAAAATTGGTTTGAATTGAGGGCCAATAAGTCTTAACCTCGCCTATCACATTTGTGGGGGGACCTATAAATAGTTCAAATTCATGATTATTGAACTTGGACACTATGTTTAAGGGCCTTGGGTTTGACCATTTCAAATATTTTAAGGTTGTAATTCTTAAATCAGGGGGTGGGAATCTCAAATGGACATGTGTAGTGTGTAGGGGTGTCAAACCTAACATGATTGGGGGCCAAAAAGGCCTAACACCACACAACACATTCCTAGTATGACATTAACATAGTTTAAAGTCATGATGTTGGGAATTGGGATCCTAGTTTATGGTAGTAGAGTTCGGACCATGGGTTCTTAGTTTAAGGTCAAAGAGTTAGGACCATGGGCACACTAAATTGTTTAGTGGAGAATGAAAGGGAAATCAATTGATGTGAAAGGAAGACCAAGGGAAGCCTATTCCATGAAAAAAAATGAGGTGAATGTTGAAAATAGTTTAAATTAATGATGCTTGGACCTAGGTTTTATATCTCAGAAGAATATGCATGGTATCGGGGAAAGGTTGCATGATGTGAATGGAGGGGCCAAGAAGGATACATAATGTCGAACAAAAAATTCTTGAGACAACTTACACGTAGTTTATGGTCATGAGGCTTGGACCAATGTGGTCTTTCATGTATCAACTTTATAGGAGAAAAGCATCATTCCACCCCTAAGCCCCCATGATCTATGCTCGGTGTGAGAAAAAAGGAGTGGTATGGGGTTCATGTTGCTTGCATGGGAGAACAAAACAAAGGGTGAAAGCAATAAAAATACCCACATTTGGGATATTGAAACATTCAATACTTGGATAGTGGAAGGTGATAACCGATGGATGGGTAACAATTGTTGACAATGTTCAAAACACATATTTTTTAACCACACCAATTTAGGATGTAGAAAACAAACCCCACATCGACCATTGACCTAGTTCAAAACAAGAGATCCACTATTTCTTTCCAAATATCCTTTAAGGCGTGATCCTAGGATGGTAGGTGAGATATTTTTCCATGATACGATTCTATTAGGGGTCATGTTTAGATTGGGATGATGAATATTATCTAAATAATTGAAAAAGAGAATCATATAAGTTGAATTGGGGGATATCCCTAGAAACAATTAGGTGCCATATGTGCAATTATGCCACATGCTCAAACACATTTGACAAACATATGGGTATGAGAGATCCAAGAATGGACCAAAGGGTGAAGACCCTGAGTTGATTCAATGGTAGGGGTGGGCCTCAGATGAAATATCATAGTGTCACGACGTATCCCATGAGAATTGGAATCAAACCACACATTATTCTGGGACACTTCATGGTAAGAGACTGACACTAGTGGGGTGATGTCCCCTCTAGCAAGGATATCTAGACATATCACATTTGGAGGCATCTCAGATTTATATGGGGTAGTGTGTAGTTAATATCATACTTATCATATGAGTCATCCTGGTTTTGTATGGGGTAAAATCATCTCACATTAAGAGGCTTCCCAATTTTATAAGGGGTAATATCATTGTTTAACGTCATCCACTAAGGAAGTTGGTATTTTTAATTTAAATTAATAAAAACTGGACAATGATTTATATAATTTTATAATCATGAGTCTTATACTTTAGGGTAAGCTGGCAGTTTAAGGTCACATAGATTTGATCAAAATAGGGTAGGGCCTAGGATGAAATATTTGGGCATCACTACATATCCCATGATAATGGGAATCAATCCTAACATACATTTAAAAGGGTTTTTGGTAGGGTAGAAACACCAGATGGGGTTATCCTCTTGAATGAGGATATCAAATTTTCCCCAATTTAAATATGATGAATCTTGAATTTATACAGAGTAAGGCTACAATTTAACTGCATGTGCTGAGGATGTCAGTTTGATGTTCATCCCCTAATTATCATGTGGGAAATCTTGTTTTTTATAGGGTAAATCATCTCAAATAAAGAGGCATTCCAGTTTTATATGGGGTATGATCATAGTTTAACATCGGGTACTGGGGACATTGGTGGGGTTTACTCCTTGAGCATCACATTATTTTCTTCTATATTTGGAGTTACGAGGGAATCTCAACCGACTAATGGGTCAAGGAAAATGAATTGGGCTTATACCTAAAAAGAAGACCCATGGGAGAACTTTAGTGTCATTGAACCATAGCTAATAGATGGTTTTGTAGTGAATCTATGGCTAGTACTGGAGAAAGAAGGTTTAAGCACCACTACGTATCCAATTAAGTATGGGAATCAAGCCACATGTAGTTATGAAAATATGTGGCATCATATGATTTCTAAAACATAAGGTATGATGCAAACCATATGAATAAAGGAAAATGAACATATTTTAGAGTCAAAATTATTGGACCATGGATCTTAGTTTAAGGGCATAAAGCTCGAAACTGTAGAGGTGGGTAATTTCAAGATGTTCATTTAGTGAAAAATAGTTAAAACCTGATGCAAAAGGGTCAAAGGAGACCCAGCACCACATGAAGAGATCTTAAAGGCTGTTTCACACAATTTAAGGTCATAGGTCCTAGACTATGTAAAAACATTTATAGCCATGATACTTAGACTATTAGTGGATAGTTTAAGGACAATATTCTTAAACTAGGGAAACGCTTGTTTTAAGGTGAATTGTGTGGTTTGGTGGAGGTATAACAAGATGTGAAAGGAGTTAATGAAGTCCCACATACCATAAAAATACCTCAGAGAAAGTGAAACATTTTTTAAGGTCATAATTCTTTGACTGAGATGAAAAACAATTTAGATTCATGATTCTTAGACCATGAATATGTTTGTCTCAAGGGTATCTATGTGGAATAGAAGTGGAAAAACCAGACATTAAAGGAAGAAATGTAGGCCCACACACCATTTAAATTCGTTAATATTTACTACACATATTTTAAGGTTCTAATATATGGAAATTAAATGGGGCCTAGGGGATGAAGGGTTGATAAAATTTTAGTTGGGCCCGAAGAAAATAATTATGTTCATTGCTATATATCCCATGAAGAATGGAATAAATCCACTTTTTGTTTTAGAATACGGTGTGGTGGAAGACCAATTCTGTAAGTGGGGGATACACTCTTTGATAATGGAACATCAGCATCTCATGATTGTCATGGGGAATCCCATCCCAATGACATTGTGTAAGGCCAATGTTTAACATTATGCTCTAAGGACGTTGGTTTCTGTTCATCTCATATCATATGAGGAATACCAAATTCAAATGGAGTAAGAATTATGACTATGTCATACTTTTCTAATAAGGCATCCCAGTTGTATACGAGGTAGGTTTTTTTGGGTCATCATATACTTATCACATGAGATTTCCTAGTTTTATATGGGGTAAGATCACAGTTTAACGTCATGTGTTGAGGATGTTAGTATTTGAAATTTAAAGTCATACAACTCAGACTATAGGGGATGTAAATAGTTTAACTTCATAATTCATGGGAATATTACTAACATTTTAAGGTTATACTACCAAGAAAATTGTTCTTCTGGTAGTTAAAAGCCATAGAGCTTGAGCCATTTTCGGATAGATTATGGTCATATTTCCTAGACCCTTGAAAAGAGTTTAAGGTCATGTTTCATAGTCCACTTGGGGGCCCTTACATGAAGTACTTATTGAGAAAATTTTCTTTGTTGGGAGTTTTTATACACTCTCTATCAATGTTGAAAATGTTTATTCGTCATTGGAGTAGGCCTTTGGGGTGATGTAAGGTCCTTCCCTTTTGGGATCCAACTTTGGTAGGTTTTTTCCATGTACCATTTGTGTTCTGAGATCCAATGCCATGTCACCATGGAGGAAGAAGTGAAGGTGAACCATCTTATTGAAGGCTATTTCTACCCTATTCTAGAGCCTTCTAGATTTTTAAAGGCCTAGAGACTATTCTTTTTGAGGGATTCCAACTCGTCTATATATAAGTTTTTCATTCTGGATGCCATCTTTAGGTCATAAATAGTTGTTCAGAGAAACCAAAATTTAACCATGATGGGAAATACTACCTCTGTTTAGTATACAATGGAATATGGAGTCACTAGGGTGGAATTATGAGTTGTTGTATGATAGGATCAGAGGGAGTTGGGGGAATTTTCATGAAAACTCTTCTTGTTATGGCCCACTATATTTTACAAGATATTAGAGAGGTTATTTTTTAATTCCACATATTACCATTTTTCTATGCATGGTATTGAGAAGTATGGTTGAATTTCATTATGTAATTAGCTTATAATTTCATCAAATCGATATCCCAGAAGTTAATGTCATTTTGTTGTGAGAATATCATGAGAAACACTAAATTAGTGGATGATGTGAAAGTGCATGAAATAAATCACAAGTCAAGATTTTAATTCCTTGAGAGGAACCTCTTCTTACCATTTAGAGAAGAAGTCTATTGAAGTCAGAATGAACCTACACTAGCGATTTGTTACTTGTGGGTATGGCCCCAGTATATCAATCCCCCATACTAAAAAGAGCCAAGAATATTTAGTGGTGTGGAGAAGCTCTGGAAGTTGATGTACAATGTTGGAAAGGATTTGATGTGCCTGAAACCTATTGGATAACTCAATATAGTCACGGACCATCATGGGCTAGAAGTATATGAACCTCTGAATCTAGTGGGAGAGCTTCAATCCTTCTTAATGGGCACTATAGGACCTGACATGGACTTCCTGTATAACCTAAGGGATATCATCTCCTTGAATAAAATGGAGTATAATTCTATAAAACCCACTTTTATAAATATTCCACTCAAAGTTAGGCCTAGTCTGGAGGGTGAATTGTACTACATACTAGTAAATCTACTCACGCTCAGCACAGTTGATGGGAGAATGTTGCACTGGAGATACACAACAAAGATATTTTTCCAATAAAGTGTTTATTCTATTAGGGGGCCTTGGGGACCTAGAATAGAAGAAACTATTTCCAGTTGGTTTACCTATTGGTTTCGATTATCTGAAGTGGTTGGGAAGATGACCCTCCAATGTTCCACATGAATGATCAAATCATCATGGTTGAGTTCTATGGCAGATGTGGACATACTTTTTAAGGAATCATCTTGACCATTCTATATTTTAGGAACACATGTCACCTTTAGTTGGGAAAGGGAACTAGGCCATCAGCTAAGGGGTACGCTTCAACAGAGGCATGAGCTCTTTCTCTCTGATGAGGTAGTCACCATTGATCTATTTAATTACTATCTTGGAGTAACCCTTCATATATAGACTGGGGGAATCAATCATGAGGGATAACTTGATACCAGTAATACGTGATTGATTCTATTCTTCTTTGTTAGTAATGAATTGTACCAATAGGAACTAGTATGGTAGGATTCCTTGTGCCAGACAAATGAAGATGATCCTTAGGCCTACTCTCTTGATCTTGTGTTTTTTGATCCTTATACTAGTCAAGATCTGGGTGGCACCATTGAAATTCATCTTCCAACATGGAATATCCTAATCCAATAAGAGAACATCCTCATTAAAGAAATCATCATCCATAGGTATTTCTTCAAGGGCTAGATGGGTGGCCAAAAATTATACCAATGCCCAGAATTTGGACACCTTATGTGGAACAACTTTGATGTTGAACTGCTAGAGGATCATCGCCCAAAAATACAACCAGCTTATTAGCATGGATTGATTGAGGATATACTTCAGTGGGTATACTCAAGACACCATCGATATCTCATGATGCTACAAATAGTGTCAACAATTCTACACTGTGAAAACTAGCATGAGGAAACACTTTTCAATGGGAGAGTATCTAGTCTCTATATTAAAGAGAATATGACTGAGATAATAGAAAATATTTTCCATACCCTCATTGATTTTCTAGTCTATAAGGGTGATGAGGTATCATTTCAGGTTGGTCAAATAAAGGACCAAAGGATTTCCCAAAATGGGTGGTATCATAAATGTAGGATATAGAATGTATTTCTCGATGCCCTAAAATGCGGACTAGATATCCTATTCCCACTGGTTAATGGTTCCTTTCTTCATGATCCTTGAGATGGGATTACACTTTCTATCCATATTTCTGATAAATTAGCATATGTTGGATAAATGGACTTTGAGTCCCTACAACACCAATGGATGTCTCAGGGGAGGCATCTAATTTATGGAATTAATTATCTCTAGGTTAATCTCAATGCATCTATATCTAATGATGAAACTGAGATTTTTCCTAGTGGTAACACTAAATTCACATTTCAAGGGGTTTATTTTCATGTTTTATGAGTGGAGGAAGTCGAACACATTCTCACTATCCTTGATAGGTTCCTAAAAATGGTTGTATTTGACCACAAAATCATTCACATAAAATTCCAACATTGTCCTAATAATTCTATTGAAAATGTGGTTCTTGTCCCACTGATAAGTGGATCCATCATTGTTCAATCTAAAGGGAATCACCAGATAGAATAAAATCCTTTGGAGCAACCTAAATAATGTGGAGTCCTCATACTTGAGGTCCATATAGATTTAATTGTTCCCAGAATATATATCCATAAAGGAGAGGTCCTAGAATCCATCAATAGAATCAATCAAAAACTCTATCACTAGAAGTTGAAAATCATTTTTTTGGACAATGATGGTTGAGATACTGGAAGTCAATAAAAACTCTAATATTCCCATTATTCTTCCCTATTGGGATGATGTTGTCTTTACATTTAGGGTGGTGAACTTCCCTAATGTAGTTTTCTTTGATAATATTGTCAACATAATCTATGATCATAACACTATGGGAAGGGTGCATCTATTTGGGAGGTTTTTTGAACCCATTATGGTTCGCTATGATGATAAGATAATGAATGGATATTTGAGGGACTACCCCATTGTCTCACCATATCTCCAGGAAAACAGATCTCGATACTATTTAAAGGACACATATTGCTGCTTCTCTTCTAGTGGCGTGGCTACACTAATTATAATCATCCTCGTATCTTAATTTCTACAATGGTTCACTTGATTTAACATATCAATAGTAGTATAGACACCATATTAAAAAGTATGAAGCACATATTCCAAATCCACTTCATCGTATGAGATAGGAGAATCAATGGGATAAAGAAAAATCTTCTAGGCTACTAGACTTAGGGGAAGAACTGGTGCTAGATTAGGTGGACATATGATCTTTACTAATGAGTTCCCACTTTACTAAAACTGTAGAGACATAATAATTCAATCCAATTCCATTTATCCTTTGACCATGAGTTCCATGATTTATTTCAAAGCAATGGTGATGAGATAGCTTTAATCGAGTCATACATACCTTGTAGAACCTGTGGACATGCCTTGAACTGGTGGCTATATGGTGAACTTCTCAATACTTCGTAGGATTTAGGGATTCTGGTATCAATTAGGCATATTCGATGTAGGACTATGAGGTAATATTTGGGCCCTTCTTTTTCTAAGGTATTCTAAATCCCCTTTTCTTGGAGACATTGAAGCATAAACCTAGAACTAGTGTTGCAGGATCTAACCATTGAATCATAAGAACAATGTTTTCATTAAATTATTCCAATTGATTGATTTTAGTGGATGTAAAATAATTAGGGTAATTGATGCACTCAACCTCATGGGTCTGAACCTAATTTCCTTCCCTTTTATAGTAGTTGGAATTTAGATAGTGAGATTCATCATAATGAAATGGAGATGAATCGCCTTTGTGTTCCCATACTCTACCATTAAGGGAGTACTTAAGACATTAATGATATGGGGAGGGGACCACTTCATGAAAATTAATCCAAGTTCTTCCCAGCAGCGTGTTATAGTTGGTATCCTGTGAGACTACCAAAAATTAAATTCTTGATATCAAGCTAACAAAACGGTTCTTCATCGAAAATATTCTATGTTTTTTTCTGCTCTCTCTTATCATAACATTGAATCTTCAAGTTGGTAGGAGTCAGATCAACTTATGCTAGTCCCATCTTATAGATAATTTGACTTAGGATGAGGTTGATCTCAAAACTAGTATCCACTATTCAGTGGTGGATCTCCTCACAATTAAGGTAGAATGCAATGTACAATGGGTGTATGTTCCTCTTCATGATGATACCCTCGTATTCCCTAGAAATGAGGTAATGTCTTGAAATTCACCTTTCTTAGCTTCCTCTATATAGTAGGCCTCAGCCGCAGCTACCTCAGCATTGAACTCGAGAGGTCATTTCAAAGAATCTACAAGGGACTCATGCATTTCCACTGACAAGAGGAGAGACTCAAGGTATAAAACCCCCATGGGTATGTCTTCAAGGTGGTTCAACACATGTTTTTCCATTTTAGGGGCATATGTTTTACCATAGAGGGTCTCTCTTTAACAGGGGTTGCAATGGATAGTGTTGGATGAATTGTCAAGGTTTAGATAGTGATGGAAATATTCTTTTGTTGACTATCTAACATAATATAAACAACTTTTGGATGATTTTTTATCAGATTAGTTCAGGATATAAAGAGAAATGGATGATCATGACCCAGTTATGAATGATCTGTTTGGTCAACCAGCACAATCAGTTATAGATATGCACCTAATGGTGTAGACTGTGATGATAGTTCCTGATGATCTCTATGAAGAACCATCTGTATAGTCTTAGTAGCATTAATGTCCTGTTTTGAGACATTGGCCTAAGCATTATGGGGGATTTCATGTCCTCTTAATTTCCTTAAATGGCATTGTACAAAGTAACTTTAGGGGTTTCCATGGAATCTATCACTATCAGGCATTACTAGTTTGACGGTGTTCATGGTGGTGTACTCTTAATCATCTTCAATAGGGTAGTTCAGGGATTTATGAACCATAGGCTAATCTCCTAACTCAATAGGCATGAAATCAACAAGAGTGAGGGGTGGATTTGTAACTAGTAGGGGGTTCTAATTTCCATTGTTTCGATGGCACCGGTTCTTCCGAGACTTGTAAGGATGCAATTCTGATGTGGAGGCAACTATGAAAAGGGGCATAATAAGCACAAGAGGTTATGGAATTCTCAAATGAGCATGGATGAGACTATAAACAATATCAAATCTCTTGTGATCCATCTAGTCGCCATATTTATATATCATGCAACAAGGATCCTACTTTAATTGATCAAAACATTCACTATCACTATTAGGGCCAGTGGAGACATGTGTCACATGTTCCAAAATGTCACCCAACTTGACCAAAACATGATTCACCTGGTCCTAGAGACAATATCTGAACATGAATCATTCCTTGATGTTGTGTCTGAGTATCTTTTAGTATAGGAAATGATTGGGTATTCCAGTGAATCTGGCCTCCTGGGGCCTCATGCAAATAGAAATTTCCATATTCCCTTCTCCTAGGTGTATATGAAGTATCCTAGAACCTGGAATCCCAAGAGGATTAGTTCATATTAATTATATTTGGAAATGGAACTGTGGGAGCTTGGCCTTGATAGGGGGCTAGACCAAAATTCTCTCTTCGAGGTGGTTTCTCTTGGCGAGGTGGTGCCTAATGGTTCTGTACTTGGTGAGTTTTTGATTGGTTGGTCTTCACTTCGAAACGATCTTATAGAAAAGGATCCAATAGTTGTACCATCTTAGAAACCTCTGGGTGCACAACAGTAGCAGTCTCTACTTTTTTTGGTCTTCTCAAGGGATCCAATAGCAGTAGAGGGTGTGACTATTTTCTAGTCTACTATAAGAATTCTCCTAGATGCGATGAATTTTTATAGAAATCATAGAATCCACCTTGGTAATTCAGGGTAATGAGGGTAGGGAATATATCACTCTTTACCTTCACCATGCATGTCATTAGCCGTTGTTCTTGAGATAGTTTCATATCAAGTGAATGTGTGAGGCCATTCTGCTAGGTAACAAAATTTTCAACTCACTCATGAGGCCTCTTTTTTCTTTTAAAGAGGTTATAAATAGTTTTATTTCATGTAAGGGAGCTGAAATGATATAGGAACTACCATTAGATATCCTCCCAACCAGTAATGGATCCTCTAGGATGCTAGCAATACCAGACAAAGGTAGGTTCTTATTGTGTTTGAAAAAAACATCAGAGCTTGGCCTCCTCTTATTATTTTGAGGTTCCCAACATTAGTTCCCACCTTCAGTAAAACTAGTCCATGCACTTAAATAGGTCACCAATCCCATTGAATGGGGTGGAGCGCAGATTTCCAAACACTGGGGGTGCTTAGACATTATCTATCCACACTGTGTATGGATTCCCACCAGGAAGAATTACCACATATCTTATTTTAAGGGCTTCAAGAAGAGTAAGTAGATAAGATATGAAGTCATCTTGGTGAATGTATCTGACCACTAATGTGTTGACATGCACAATGACTCGGGGGAAAACCCAACCCTGATTTTGAGGTGGATAATCATGATTCTCATGCCACTCAAGTGGATTTAATGATTTGTACCTCAGTTTCTTTCTATATCCCCTAGCCTGTGCCCTAACTGGTTTCATGGGGCCTCCAAGTTTAACCTAGATCATCTAGCCTATGAGGGATGGATGCCCTAAGGGAGGAGAAATGGGGACCCTTAGGGAATTATTGAAGTCAAGGAACTTCTCATCAATCAGAACAGTGGTCAACATTTTGTACTCCTCAAGCTATTGAAGAAAATCATGTACCATGGTTTCCATATCCTATTTTGACATTATCTCAAATGTATTAGAGGGAATTATATGTCTTTTACCCTGGTCTACATTCTGAATAGATGGTAAAATGTCTCTATGGGTGGACTGAGCCCTGTTCTTTCCCCTTTTGACATGTGAGGAAACCTTCTATAGGGTTTTTCCTGGTATTGTCTCACCCCTTAGGGTGGATATTTCCATTATTTTTCTACATTTATGGACCTATTTTTATGATCCTAGGGTAGGTTTGTGGGGACCAAATTAACCATTGTGGTATCCAGAGTTGAAATTTCATCATTGGTGAATAGGTTGGTCACATTCAAGATAGAGATGGAATAGAGAGAAGGGTATTATCCCCACCCACTATTCTACATGTGTGGATACGTTTCTTCCATAACCTAGTTCATTATAGTGATTCTTTTAAAGTATTTTTTTAGAGATTCTAGTGGTAATCGTACAGCTTAGGGTTTTGTGCTATTAGGAGTGTTGTAATATCAACCTTTTAGCACTTTTGCTTTATGGAATTGAGTATCTCATGGATCCATAGATAGGTAAACTAATGATCTTCGAGGCGGTGGAAAGTCACCCATATGATATAGAGGAAATTCATTCATTTATCCTCTTTATGTGACTCTGGGATGATAGCATTTGAAGTTGTAGGTGGGTAGAACACCACTAAAAATTGATCAGTAGCCAAGTCCTCCCATGGGACCTATTTATCAAAGTAAGGGTCCTATAATTGTGTAGACCAATCCTATTTTAGTTTGGGCTAATATAGGAGAGGTGTAACTGACATAGATTGGTTATTCAACTATCTTACTAGGAGAGGAGTCAATGCGTGAGTCAAATTTCTACTGTGTGCTGGAATGTCTCTCGAGCAGTGGTGTAAATCTCATCTTCATATCACTATTGCATAGGGTGTTCACCACTGCCTTATGTGAGAGGATGGTAGGAACCTTTTTTGGCTTAGTGGAATGACCACCATCTGAGGAAGTCATTTGAAACCCTTACATCTCTCCAACTTATCATGTAGAGGTAAAGGGGAGGGAAACTGGTGGTGATAGAGATGGCTACAATATGATCCATTAGCAGGGGGATAGGAATTTCTCCACCAACAAGTGCTTGTAGAGGTATTTGGGGATCTTGTGAACCATAGCCTCTAGAATGGTAATCCTTGATCATCAGGTGTATACCCCAGACTTTGGAAACTGGGGTAAAGGTTCTCTTGTTTATTCATTCATCACATCTGAATTTAACAATTCAATGATGATGTGTCACTTCCCAATATTATACCTCTAGTGGTAGTTGTTCAACCTCCAATAATTATATGGTTCTTCATGTTAAGTTATATTCTCAGTATGGGGAGGACCTCTATTCTAGTTGGTCTTGGAGTGGGGAGGTATTATACTTTTAATGATGGGAACATGGAGAGGACATTTGTATTGATTTCTGGCGGTGCAAAGAGGGTATCTACAATGGTTGTTGATGGAGTGGGGAGGACCTCAACTCTATTTGGAAACTACATGTGGAGGACCTTTGTACTAGTTTTTGAAGGATTGTGGAGGACCTACACCCTAATTAGTGATGGTGTAGGGAGGAAATCCACACTTAGTCTCTCCATCATGGGTTGTCCTGTAATAGATTTCAGTGCTATTTGAGACTAAAAGAGTCATATTTTCCAATGTATTAGGAAATTTTTGTCTCGATGCTAGGTGGGAAAATATGGATCCATATTCACCTAATATAGGGATATGGCAGGTTACTCTGGTGGGGGTAGTGGCCACTAAAGTTATTAAATTTTTCCCTTATTTGGAATTATTCATTGTATTCCCCTGAAATCTACATCAAGCGATTTAGACTATTTCTGGTAGATTTGGGAAAGAGTAAATTTTCTCCTCAACCAATGGGACTGGTTGGTGTTAGCAGTTCCATGGCCTGGTGGGATCCATCCTAGGTGGATCCTAATTGGTAGTCACTTCAGTCATGACTCAAACATCTCCAACCTTCTCAATATAGGCAAGTTATTCTTTAGAATGCTCCACTTAGAGGCTCCTGAATTTGTTCATCATTGGAATGGGGGTAGTTTCTACCTATTTTTCTTTTATGGGTAGTTGTTTCAATGATTTTTTGATGCCTTGAGGTCTTTTGGGCCATATCGTGGGTGGGAATTACCACTTCCTCCTTGTATCGGTGCACTAGGGTGTTGATCACACTCATTTGGATGATGTTAGAGGATGATATAGGTCATAGGTGCCCAGAAGCTAATGAAATACTATAATTCATGGTGGGGTTATATTGGTGCATGATTACTGCATTAATGTTCCCCTACCCCAGTGTTTATTGGTGCGTGGGTGTTGGATTATTCTAGCTTGACTCCTAAAAGGAATATGGATTCATTCATTTTATATGTATAAGGAAAGTGATTCCCAATGCACCAATATCATCCAATCTTCCTAATGTAGTGGAGGGACTCACATTGACAATGTTGTAGACTAAATATTTCCAAAGTTAACTTCCCCAATTCATAGGTGAGCCTCATGTAGGAACCACTATTTTGTTAGTGGGACCTAGTGATGAATATCAAGACCTAGTGACATGAAAATCCACAGATTCTCAAAATTCTACTGGTCCCTATGGTTGAGTAGAAGTGTTTTACGTCATTTTCACGTTTTCTATTATTGAATCCCAATTACTAGAATGTCTGGTTCCATGGATTCCCAAATCTAATGGTGTATGAAATTACTAGTCCCCATGGTTGAAAAAGAAATATTTCACATTGGGTTTACCATTTCTATTTCTGATTCTTTCACTGGCATGCCAATGCATCGCATGTGATGCTGCTGTAACCCTGTATTCCCACATTCCAAATGAAATCAGATTTCATCACTTTAATCAGGGAGGTATACTCTGTTGTCAAAATGGTATGATGGAGTGTCAGTTACTCCATTCATGGATTCCTCCTTAGATCTCATCATCTAGTTTGGATGTCCCTTATAGATTAATTCTTCCTCATGGAACTCATTCCTATTTAAATATCTAGTTGGACACTGGTTAATTACGCTGCTTCAATCTCAATAGGGAAGAAACCTTAAGTTAGAGTGATTAGTCACATGGGGAAAATTTTTTCATATTTATACATTGGGTATATTGGGAACATGTGAATTCTTCCTCTTTTGGATGGAATCTCATTTGGGGAATCCTAGGCATGAAACCTAAGGCGTGTTATATCATCCAAGAATTAGTTGATGTCTAGGGCATAAGTATTCCAAGGATTTTTACATGAGGCATCCCATGTTTAAGTTGTGGGGTAGGGGTTCTAGATTAAATAATGATTTTAATTTCTATAGGAGATGGGAAAAGGGTTAATGTCTTGTGGGGTCAATTTGGGCATAGGTTTAACATCTTGTGGGGATAGTTTGGGCTCAGGTTTACCATATTTTTAGGATAGGTTGGGTGCAGGTCTAATTTATTTGCGGTGACAAGATGAGTTTAGGTTTAACATCATTTAGGGAAATGTTGGGTGTAGGTTTAATACCTTGTGTGGATAGGATGGGTGAAATTTTAACATCTTATGGGGATATTTTGGATGTAGGTTTAACATCTTATGGGGATAAGTTGGTTGTATGATTAATGTATTGCGATGACATGTTGGGAGTAGGTTTAACACCTTTTAGGGAAATGTTGGTAGTAGGTTTAATATTTTGTGTGGATAGGATGGGAATAGGTTTAACATCTTACGGGGATAGACCATAACATACTTTTGAGACAGATCAGGAGGGTGTGTACCAAGGAAGGAATATTACACACCATGATGATATCTGTTGTCGGGATTGAACATTAGGGGGGTCATACATACCTTGTTTTAGAGATAGGGTTCAAAACCCATCTAGTTTTATGTTGTATTTCAAGGTCGTGTGATGGGAGAGATCCATGCAGTTTAGTGTTTGCTAGTAAGGATGATCGTGTCGTGAAAGGAGCATCGATGAGGGATGGTGTGGGGACTATGTGTGGAATCTACCTGATGTAAGAGGATATATCTACAGTGGATAAGAGAGTAGAATGCCACGATCATCATACTTGAGAAATCCTATATTAATCACAAAGTTTAAGAGGTGTGGTTTTATCCCATTTCAGTCATACAGGGGGAAAATAGTGTTAATCATATAGGGTAAGGTTATAATTTTACATCATGTGTTGAGGATGTGTTAATATACTTTTATGTGATATGACTAGGATGTTGAACTAGTCATTTTTACATCATACAACTCAAACGTGGTGGGGCTCACTCTTCATGGGGGACCATGTCAATTCAAGAGGAAGATCCTTCATAAGAACCCTTGACTAAGATAGGTTCACAATTTTCCTTAAAGATGTCACCTCTGGGGCTTACATGACCAACTATTATGCACCTTTGGGTGGGACATGGTGTTGGAACATCATGGAGGATTAGCAATCAGGAGGCCTGATGTTAGGGTGAATATGATTAGAATAAATATGTATTAGGTTACCTATTTTTTAAAGAAATGGGTAAGATATAGGCCCAATATGAACTTGGATCAATGTGGGAGGACACAAGGGTGGGTGGTACTAGTCACATAGGAATTCAGGGGGTGGCTAAACCAAGCCTATATTTATATGGGGAGCTGGGGAACTCAACATTCACGGAAGGGTGTCATCTGAAATAAGATACCAAGTAGAGGCTTAGAGGAGGTGCTTCGCAAAGGGTGGGGCTTTATGGAGAAAGATCTCATGAATCCCAATGGCCTTGAAGAGGTTAGGGATCTCAAAAAGGATTGTTCTTCACAAAATAGAGTGACCCTGCCTCGGGGTAAAGTCTTTGTTTCCATGGGGTTGGATTCATGAAGTATAGATGACTTGAAAACCCACAAGTTCTAAAAATGGATTTATTCTTTTACTAAGGTCATAGAACATTGTAAAAGTCATCTCCACTGTGGTTTTAGTTTATCAATAACCCATGGTATGTTTTATAATAAAGGATGGATACCTTGGGAGATCAATTTTTTCTTTCACTGATGAACATAGAAGTATCACGAACTCTGAGTATTTATAGGAATTCAAAAGGTCACGTCCCTTTGAAAGTCAGTCTTGAGGGTGTATTTATAGGCCCATTAGAGGTGGGGGTGTTTTTTTTTGTGAAGACTAGAGGATTTCATGAGGCGTTATGAGCTTTATAAATAGATAGGGCTCCGCTAACCTGAATAATGTAGTGTGGAGGTTGTCGTCCAACCTTTATGTGTTAACAATGGGATATCTGTGAATACAAACTTATGCAGCATAGAGGTTACCACCAATCCTCCACATAGTGAGGACCACTATGATTCACAACCATTTGAAATGAAGGGGACCTTCATGAATCCAATCCCTTGGATGGAATTTTCTGATTTTTTGTCCTGGATTCACTCTGAACCATACATTCCTTCCACAACCACTCCTATAACACACATATTTCAGCACTAATAGTGACTTAATTACCATGTTTTTGGTGTTTTATTACTTAGATAATGTAATATGGATATGGTATTTTGATTGATACCTTGGACCTCCCATGGATCCTTTTGGATCTGATGGTGATTTCAAGACCAATCTAGGTCCATCCATGGGGTGTTCCATTTTCCAAAAATGGTAAAATGAAATTTTAAGGTGTAAAGTAAGTGGGTTGTGAGATTAAACTAGTTAATTTCATTGGATGGTTTGAATGAATGGTTAAGGGATACTTTATGGAGCTTTAAAATAAATATTCTTTTGGAATTTTGGAAGTATGAATTGAAATGTTTCATGTTCTAGACTTTTTTGAAATAACTATGAGGCCATTTAAATGGTTTTAAACATCTGTGTTGGGTTTTGACTCGGTTTTGTTTGGAAAAGGGGGAAATCAATTTTTTTAAATGATTCTAGTTTTTAAATGATTCTAGTTTTTAAACGAGTTATTAACCTTCAATTAGTTTATAAGAAGAGTTTTAAATGGATATCAAATGTTGATTTGAAATGAGTGTGTGGTTCAAATTTTAGTGAAGATGCTATGACGAATCTTCCGATGGTTTAAATGGATATAATGTTCTTGGGCCTTTCATGGTTTTTAAAATAGAAAGACCCATGTTATGATGGTCAGTTTGAAAATTTTTTACAGAGGATGTTAGGTTTTAATATTTTATGAAATTTGAAATGGGTTCGTCCTTTTGAGGCATGTTTTTAGTTTTGAAGTCCCATTGGGACCTTCGTATAGATGAAGTGATATAGTAGTGCATAATGAAAAATGAATGGTGGTGCACCATTGATATTAATATGTTAAAAGGATTAATCATATTCAACCTTGAATAATTTAATTGACTAATTATATATGTTTTAGGATGTTGGACATGTAATTCCTCATCCATAGTTTTGGCCAAGCCAGATTGTTGTTCCAGGCACCCTGATGCACCGTATTCTTTAGAAGATACATTGTTTCTCTTGAATCCAAGGGTATAGAAATGGTGTTCCATATCAGTGATTAGGATGTTATAAATAGATTTCCTACTCTATGGTATATGTGCTAGAATGATACTTGATGCACCACTAGTATTATGTACAATTGGGATGGTCGTACATGGAGTTCTGAATCATCAGTTTGGGTACTTGGAGTGACGCTTCAAGGTACAGTATATTAAATTAATTGAGAAATAAATTCCTCCTTGTGACTCAAATTTTTGGCCCTTATGATATATGGTTGGAACTCTTAGTATTTCCAAGGTAGGTTTGGTTGATTTGGTGACCCGGTATAACCTGAATGATAAAAATGTTGATCTTAAATGTTTAATGGTGAAAAAGTTTTATTTTACTATCTTATTTATTTAGTGAACTTTTAGTCTTCTTAATACACTATAGTAAAAACTAATATTTCTTTAGACATCATTGGTGGTGGCCTATTGAGTTGTAATCGCACCCTGTTCGAGCCACCATTTCACTTGGGTACCTGGACCGATCTCACATGTTTGTCATAGAAACATGTTTGGGTTAAGTCCTATGTTTATTTTTCCAGGGTTGGGATGGATGGATTATATGACATTAGAGGATTGGATGAGGTTTGGATTAGTGTTTTTTTAGGGCTTGAGATACTTATTATCATATTTTTATTTCATGTATTGGATCAGCACAATGGTCCATCGATGTTTTGTGTGTGACATGGTTGTTTGGGCCATTATTTCATTTCATTTTATTACAGCATGTCCAGTTGGGTTATTTATTATACATACTCTAGAGTGTATGATTCTCTGTTATTTATACTGTTACTTCACACTCTAATATGGGGGTATAATCTCCTCATAGTACCATCTTAGACCTTCATCGCTAGTTGGCAGCCTCAGACATATGAGGAGTTGCACATGAGTTCTTGGGGTGAACTAGGTCAGGGAACCAAATTAGTGGAATCTAGGATGGGATGTTTTATTTAATTATATATTGTTATTTCTTCAATAATAAATTTCATAAATAAATTTAAAATCTTTCTAATATAGTTTAATAAGAGTATAATATTGTTTTCTAAATTTTAACTATTTTTGGAATCTTCAAACTTAAAACAATTTAAAATAAAAAAATGCACTTTCATTTATTCCAACCACTTCATATGTTGGATTGAAATTTAATTCATTCATATATCTCATAAAATAACTAATGATCATTTTTTATAATTTCACAATAGTTTTTCTAATTTTAATGGTTTTGACCATTTAAGTTTTTTTTGCACTTTTATATATAAAAAAGGATCTTCAATAATTAAAAATACACTCCAAATTGTTTTGATATGATTTTTATTCCTATATTCCAAAAATTATTATTTAATATTTTTCCTATAATTTCATGATATTTCAAGGTCCTTTGATCAATTATGACTATATAAATAATTTTCAAACAACTTCAAATTTAAAAATTGTATTGTTCATACAATTGATCATGACCCACAATGGATTTATATGTCACTTACTCATACATGTAAAAAATAATCTATAACATGTTTTTAGAGTTCTATGAAAATACAAGGTCGTTTAATTCTTTTTAATAATTTTATTCACATTTTTATAAAAAAACATTGAAATTTGAAAATTAATTTTTGATCATTAAGACTACACTTCATGTTATATTGATATTTTAATCATTCTTAAATATCAAAAATTATTTTATAATCAATGTCCTGGAACTCCATTAAAATCCAAGTTAATTTTCTTGATTTTAAAAATCACTTTTTTTCTGAGCACATTTAAATCAAAAATTGTATTTTAATTCATTCTAACCACACTTAATATAGGAGTATTGTTTTATTCATTCCTATATTTCATATATTCATTGAAGATTATTTGAAAATAATTTATGAAAATAAAAAGTTTTTTCTTTATTTTGACCAATTAATATATGTTTTTAAATACTTATAAATCTAAAAATTTATTTTATACCATTATAAACACACCACACATCATATTTATGGGATGGTCATTCCTGTATTTCAAAAATTAATCAATAATAATCATTTTATAATTTTATGATAATTTGTGATCCTTTTAAAAAATTTGATCACTTGAAACATGTTTTTAATATAAAAATACTTTTATATAAATAAACACCCTTTTGTTCATTCCAACCACATACATATTGGATTAACATGTTATTCACTATTATGTGACAATAATTAATTGAATAAATTTTCTGAATATTTTTATGAAAATGATAATTCATTTTAACAATTTTTACCATTTATCTTATTTCAAACACTATTGAATTACAAATTCATTTTTGGTCTTTTAACCACACTTCATGTTTTATTTATGCGTTTTTCATACATATATGTGTCCAATTAATCAATGAACATCTTATAAAAACATTAGGAAAATATGAAGTTTTTTCACTTGATTTTGATAGTTTTACTTATTCTTAAACACATTTAATTCTAAGGATAAATTTTAAGTAATTATAAACACATCACATGTTAAATAAACATTGCTTTTATTCTTTTATATCATAAATATATTTATAGTCATTTTCCTATAATTTAATAATAAATCAATGTTGGTTTATTAATTTTAACTATTTAGTGCATGTTATAATTAGTAAAGATATTATCTAAATAATATGTGAACATAATTAATTTAGGATTTATCATATGTGATGATATATGGGATATATTATTATAAAATATCCAGGATAAAATTATAATGTTGTATGGATTATGGATATGTCATTGGGAATTATATAGGATATTCTATCATTATTTCCATTGTGGTGTCTTTCCATATGATATGATCAAATGTAATATAACATTAGAGACTGAAATTCAAATCAATCGAACATAAAAGGATATCATCGATTGAAGTTTTTTATAATATAAAATTCATAGTTTAATATCAATGGTTGACGATTACAAATTTTTAATTATTATATGCATAACTCTTAGTGTATGATTGAATTCATGGAAGTTGGTTGTGGCTTGAAAATGGGTTTATGAAGCTTAAAAATTGTTGAATGGTTATGTGAGTTCCTCCTTATAGATCCTTAATGTATATATCTTTCTTCGTCTCCCTTAACCTTAAAGATATACTACCATATCATGGGACATGTGAGAGTAATGACCAAGATATTGGGAGATTTAGTGACCCCCATTGATGCACCACAAAAGGAATATTATTTTTGATTACTCCTTAGTGATCTTTACCCACCATAAAGTCATAAGAATAAAAATAAGTGGCTATCATATGTGTTACGTAGGCATAGATATTATTCATTTACGTTATACATGTATTAAGTTGTCAAGAATGGTATATCTTTGGAATTGGTTTTCTAATTGCTTTTTTATATTTATTAAGTGTTAATTCATCCATAAAAATTCATCAGTGGTATCGGATCCATTCCAGGTTGTTTGATTCATGAAATCATGTTTGAAGATGAAAAAAATTTCACACTGTATCATATTCGTTATCATTAAAAATTATATGAAAATGGAATTACTGTCATCCTTATGATATTGGAAATCATAAGAAACTATAAAAATTTGAACTACAAATTGATTTGTGATATATGATATCATAAGTCGTGATAGGTCTATGTTATATGATATACGATATCATAATAAATGATACAGGAAAAATCCTATGGCTTTTGAAATATTTTTGTGTACAATCTTTCTTATCATAGGGGGAGATAACAACTGTTACATATTCAAAATAGTATATCATATCAGAAATATGATATTGTATATATCATAAATTATTATAGATAATTTTGACATTATCTATCATACATGGCACACCACCAATCGTTAAAAATGATATAGGCATAAGGTTGGATATCAGTTTATGATATATATATATATATATATATATTATAATAGGATATATGAAAAAATATTATTCAAACTTTTCAATTATGAATTGATTTTATAGTTTATAAATTATTTATAAATGTTTCATAAATTATGAAAAATTGTATCTTGAGATGTATATTTAATTTGTTAAGTATTTATAAATTAATTAATTATAAATTATTAATAAAAAATTATTAAAATGTCAATAAAACATTTATTAAATAAATATTCATAATTTGAAATTTTAATATTAAATACCATTATTAATTTATATTACATGGATTATAATTTGGAAATAAAATGTTTATATGGAAATTATAAGAGTAATTTATAAAGTGTTTATAAATTACAATATATGGGAAAAAATATAAATGAGATTATATTTAATGATATGAATTATTCATAATGAAATTGAAATGTTTAAATTAGATGACTTATTCGAGGAATTATTTAAACCATATCAAAAGGGGTTTTGATCATTTATATAATCACG
Source organism: Viscum album (assembly GCA_963277665.1). Lineage (NCBI taxonomy): Eukaryota > Viridiplantae > Streptophyta > Magnoliopsida > Santalales > Viscaceae > Viscum > Viscum album. Next base: position 2,106,352,397 of record OY728145.1, on the reverse strand, counting down.
GTTTAAATAATATAAAAAAATTATATATAAATTATATAAATTTATTACAAAATATACTAGAAATATAAAATGTTTATATTTTATATAATATCATATATTTAAATAAAATTTCAAATAAAGACTAATATGAAATAGTTCATATTTTAATTAAACATAAAGTGTTTATATTTATTGAATTATTTACTCTCAATAATGCATGGATAAATTATAAAGTGGTTATAATTAATTTATTTATGAATTATTTATAAATATTTATCTCATGTCTAAATATATTAATTGTTCATTTATTTATTGTATTTTCTTATTATTCATGTATATAGTTATTATATTATGAATGGTTTTATGATTAAGTAAAAAAATTAAAATACTTTTATGAATTTCCATGCATTCATATAAAGATTTGTATGTGAGGTGTGATAATTGATTTAGTTTTCTTCTATCTTGAATTTTTCTTGTACTAGTTTATAAGACTTAATTAATAAGTTATTTAGATTTTATACAAATTAGGTCTAGTAAGTGTGATGGAATTGGTATATCTCTAGAGTAAATTAACCATCAGTATAAGGACTTTGGGTTAGATTGATCACTATCCTAGAGGCTTATGCCTTATCTTGAAAAGTGCAGGTTTGTTATATATCACTGATTGATTAATCTTGTGGGGATTTTTGAATTAATGTGGTTCTGTGAATTTACATGAAAGGTTTTCATATACTATATCCATAATATGCATTTGTATTTTTATAAATATAGTTGGATTTTAATTTTTTTTGTAATGCAACATATGAGTTATATAAAGTGTTACAAATAAATATGGTTTTAACATATTGATTTTATGGAAGGAATATAATTCCAAACTAAACTATTAGTAGAATAAATACATGTATAGGGAATAAAGTAAGATAATATTCTGTTATTTAAATCCCCTTAAAAATTCTAAGTGTTAGATTCTTTACAAAGAAAACACATTTCTAGACTCAGACATACACAAGGTTAATTTCATCCAAATTAGGTTGCCCGTGGATTATTTTTTATAAGAAAACATGAAAATAGATAAATCTAAATGTTAGGTAACCAAATCTTTCATTGATCACTAGGTTACACTTAGATGAAAAACCCTCATAGTCAGGATGTTAGGGGAACGGTGTTGAGTTTATCCATATGATAGATTGGACAAAGAGTTTTTTACTCAACTATCCAATACTCATATATGAAATTATTGGAATGATGGTGTGCCTAAATATCTATGTGATGATAGGAACACTAAAGTGGACACATTTATCAGTGATATATAAATATTTCTTTTAATAGGCTTGATGGATTTAAAAAGGGGACAACATTTTAGTGGGAATCCATTTAATAAAAGTCTTTATTAAATGAATATAAAACATGATACTCTTTGGGTAAATGATTATACCATAGATGTGATAGAATTGTCAACATAGAAAATTTATTTGAGATCAATCATATAGAAATTATCTTACCAATGTAAATAACTTATTATACTAGAAAAAAATTGAATAATTATTCATATGTAGGAGAGAAAAATTATATGTGTGTGAGTAATCTGTTCTTGAGTAATCAAATTTTAATGTTCTTCAACAAGAAAATATTTATTCGTTTAATATGTATAGATGAATTCAATCATGGTTTCAAAATAATCGGATACATGAGTTTCGAAGGAACTTTAGTATTCATGAATATATTCAATATGATTGAATATGATAATGACTCAAAGAAACCTATGATTTTAAATAATACTTATTCTGGTTAAGGAATTAATTATATGATCATCATTGGAAATTTTATTAAAATGTGAATAAGTTTAAGAAATGTTTCCCCTATTTTCTTAAACTATTGATAAAAATTATTATGACATGATATAGCTAGGATATGGTGTTTTGTTGATAGTATAAGTTGGTAAAAGTACAAACTGGAAAAGGAAAAGTCAGTTGGAGAATCCAAAAATGTTTCTTCCAAATAGCTAGTCAATATCATTGTAACCTAAATGAAATAAAAAAATAAAGGATCAATAATTCCATAACATTTCATTTTATTTAATATATTAAGGGGGTTTAGAAACTCCATGGAGTATCCATGTTAGGTACCAATATTATAGAAATAAATTATTTTATTTTTAATGGTTTATGATATTGGATATATGTTTTATATGAGTTTTATAAATATATATCAATTCAAACCAAAGGAAAGAATTGTCCAATCGTGTATTTTTACTTTGATTGGTAAATAAAATTGGTGAAAAATAAAGGAATGGATGAAAATTAATTTATAAACATTGTATGGAAATAAAAAAATCAGGGTCATCTTATATCACTTATATGACAAGAGAAATAATTTATTAAAAAATATTTTTTCTAAAAAATATTAGATATTGGATTTAATAAATATTGTTTGTGATTCATTGAATTATATAACATAAATTATAATAATATTATTGGGACCACTTTGTGTGTGATGATTATATTTGTTGTTAACAGTTGTCAATGCTGGTCAAAATGAAGAAGGAGATAAATAAGGACTCCAAAGTTAATGGAGATTGGCTGAAGTGAGGATGCTTGGAGAATTATTATGAAATCATAGCATTGGATATCATACTTGAGTAATTCTCTAAGAAGATCAAACCAGACGATTGTTGAGTTGATCCTAAGTTCAAAGAACTTGTGTCAAAGGTGACGCATTGTTTACAACAATGATGAATGGAGAAGTATCATCCATTTGAGGATGATTGGAGTATAATGGTGAAGAAAGAGTGTGTAAGGGATTGGTATTCTAAGAGGGTCATGAATTACACATAGCCTTGAAATCAGATGATTGTTACACTATTCAAAGTTCCTATATCAAAGGCGATACATTATCTGCAACATTGAAGGTGTTTGAAGAAGCCTTAAGCCTACACTTTTTGAAGAAGAGAGATAAATGGAGATCTTTGGAATTAACACTCAAAAAGGAATTGAGGATTTGAAGTGAGGATGAAAGAATTACTTTGGAATTCATATTCCAAAAAGAATGGAAAAATCAGACGATGCATTGCTGGTATGTATTTCACACATATCATGAGTTATGAGAACTTGTGATGCAAGCCTTATGAAGGAAAGGGGTAGAAATTATGATGCCAGTCATATAACGTTTTGATTGGAAGGAATGATGCTGCTAGAGGATAGGGAAGTTCCAGTTCCCATTGCAACTCTGACGCTGCTAAAGCTGATCTATCAAAGGATAAATATCACGATAGTGGGATTCATGATAAGAGAAGAAGAATGGTTATGGGAAGCAGTAAAGAGATAAAATGAAAAAGCAATAGACAATCTGGGGACTGCAGAAAAGCACAGTTTTAGGTGGCGCCGTTTTCCAGGGTTTGCCAAATTTTAGGGCCTGAAAATCGGGAGATGAAGAAATGTGCTTGGAAATGGATGTTGCGTGCAAGATTGAATATGGTTTATATTTTTATGTGAAAGGAGTTATTCAACGTCAGAACATTGAAAATGAAAAAGGAATGGAGTGCGCGGAAATTAGGCAGGTTGCGTGAAAAAATAAAGTGGTGCGCGAAATAGTAGCGGGTTGCGCAAAAAATCTGCGGGATGCGCGAAATAGTAACGGGTTGCGCGAAAAATCTGCGGGATGCGCGAAATAGAGGAATGATGTTTTTCACGCAAATGGTGGTTCGAGATCAGAAGCTCGAAAATTGGAAAAGGCATGAAATGCATGAAAGATTGGGGCAATGCGCGAAATATGATGTCGCGGGAAAGATTGGGTTTGCGCGCAACATGGAACGTGGTGCAGAATTTTGCGCACAATTGGTGCTTCATGCTTAGAAGGATGAAAAATGGCAAAGGAATGAGGTGCGCAAAATATTGAAGCATGGCGTGAAATATGAAGTTGCATAAAATAGTTTTTACGCGCATGAAGGAGGTTTTATGCGTGGATTAGTGATTTGCGCGCGGGGTCAAAAATGCCTATAAATATGAGGCTAATCCTTCTCATTTTGTAAGACTCAACACATAGAAAAATCCCGAGCTCTAATGTGCGGAAAAAGTGAAGTATAAAAGTATTGCGCGAAAAGAAGAATTGTTGCGCGAAAAAGAAAGTGTTGCGCGAAAAAGGTAAGTTCTGCACGAAATAGAAGGGTTGCGCGAAAAAGGATTTTTTGCGCCAAAAGGTGTTTTTACGCGCAAGGCTAGAATTTTACGCGCAAGCCACCTAGAAGGTTGTGTGAAAAATTTGAGGGTCTCGCAGGCCTTTGATAGGTTCATAGCACTCTCGAAGCAGCTTTGCGAAGAAGAATGAACTGTGAACCATTCAGTTTCACAAAGAGAAGTTGAACCGCACTCACACGACGGGTGTTTAACACTATTGTTGTGCATTGTGAAGTGAGGAAGAACAAGATGTGCAACTGAACTCATATCTGCACCCCGGAAGAAGGTATTATACCAATACACTGTTGTGTTAGTATTGAGAATTGAATAAAGAGATTAGAACACTGTAATTATACTGTGTCAAAGAGAACGAAGAGAAGAAGAAGAACAGAGTATGCCCAACTGAAGGCTGACAATTATTCAGGGCAATTTAATTCTAATGATGCTAATATGAGATGGTCTTCATTGTTCTGATAATCACAACGGGAGTTTGTGATTCCAGCAGATTGAAGCAGAAGCGATCTCAGTGTAGCTGGTTTTGCACTGAAGAAGAAGGGGAAGAAGATTGTGCAGCTTTCAGGTTTGCTGCAGAGAAAGAAGTGGTTGTTTACCTGCATGCTGCTAGGCAGGTAATAATTGAATAGAGGAGGAACAAAGTAGCACTGTGACATCCAATAGTTCTCAACAGGTGAAATATTCTTTTGGTGTTTCAAACTCTTTTAACAGAGACAATATTTTCTTTATAGGCAGTATAATGAACCAGCTAGAGGCTGCAAGAGACTATCTTCATAGGCAGTATAAAGAATCAGTTAGAGGCTGCAAGTTGGACTAGGCTTTCACCAGTCTAGCGTATAGGATTGTTTCCCACCCCCCTCCAAAGTGTAGGGACTCACAAGGGCTAGAGGATTGTTTTCCTAGCCACTCCATTGTAAAAGAATATCACATTATAATGGAGAATCCATGCAGTGGTCATACCCAGACATGGCAAGGACGTAGCTACTCTTATTGAGTGGTGAACCTTTTAAAAATATCATGTGCATATTTTTACTACTTTTTATTATTGCATTCGACAGGGAAAAGAGAATAAGAGAATCAAGATCCTAACAGGTCACGAGGTACAGGGATAAAAGTTGTAATTGGTTTAAAAAGTCCCCAACACTGATTCACCCCCCCTCTCAATGTTAGACATATCCCAAACTGATCCTCTCAAATATAGAGTATAAAAATGTTATATCCAAGATAAAAAAGTTTTCTAAATGTTTGATAAAATATAAGGTATGTGATCCCACCACCCATTAATGGCATATTTAAATGAATAAAATATTATTTTCATAATAATACTCCAAATACGAACATATAAGAAATGGATACAATGTTTTATTTTTTAAAAAATTCATAATAATGTAAATAAATATTATTTATTGAAACAAAATAGTTTGTCTATCTTATCATGATATTCTATAGAGAATATAATGTTGAAGAGGCTAGTGAGAGTACATTTGGACTTTGAGAAGTTCAAAGTCAATAAATAAAATATTGTGATTATCAAAATTAGACTTCATTGACAATTTATATCCTAAATGAGTTTAGGATGTGTCGGTAAAATATTAATGTAAAGGGTTACATGTGTTACCCAAAATATCTCAATCAAAAGGTTTGATATAAAAGGTTTAGAGGATGATAATAATGATAAACTTATAAATAATTCTAAGTAGATAACCAAAGTTATTAACTTTTAAACATTGTATTTTGTGAAGTAAAAGAGTTTGAATACTTGTTAAATAAGTTGTACATTGGAAAAATAATTCCAAAGACTTTCAATTTTTCAATCTAAAATACATTATATATGTTACTCACTAAATGAATATAGTGGGAGGGTTTTATATGATGGTTACATCGAGATGTTTTTAGGAATTATAGAAAGATGTAATGAGTTTAAAAAATTCTTAAATATTCATCTAAAATAAGATCGACATAGTGGTATATATTTTGAGATATGATTATATAAGATATTATATTTTGTTTTATTAATGTTAATAAATGGGTTTAGTTATATTAAACATTACATATTAATAAAAAAATCATCCTCATTTTTCATGTTTGTTGTAAAGATTCAATAAATTAACCTCTGAAATTATGACTTTGAGTTATCCCTAACTGAAGTTCATCATGAAGTATTATAAGTTTTGTCAAAATGTTGAGGTTATCATGAATATGATTTAATATAGAGAAATTAGGTATACTGATAAGGCATAGAATTTTTTTTTATATTGGATGACCCCCCAAGTATATCATACGGATTTCAATACACAATGTATTTGGTATAATAGGGGTGCAAGTTTCATATTGGTATTTCTTCATACCTAGGGTGGAAAAGATACCAAACATAAGAAATTTTATATTTTTATACCTTTATTACAAAATCCTTGAGCCATAGCTAAAAAGTTGTTGGTTGGGTATGTTATTGAACAAATCATTGGTTAGAGCTTAACCAATATGAGATTTTTCCTCTCGCATGATGAGTATGACATTTGGGGATTTGATTGAGATAACTAAAGGGAAGTGTATGACCATAAATAGATAATAAATATGATTTTATTATTAATAAAATGAGGGAAATATGATGTTTTATTCATAAGGGTGAATATAATGTGATTTATTCATTGATAATATCATACTATACTCTGATAATCGAGAATGTATGAGTAGATATATGGGATTGAAATATTTTGTTTCCAATAGTTAAAAAATGTATTAGACAAAGGGATCATATAAAAATTATCGGTTTAATATGATGAATTTGGTGTCCACATGTATATATATACATGTATTTTATAGTGATAATGTTAGATCTTGTTGTAGTTACAGTAACACTAATGCTTTTCTAGAGAAACTCTTTTCTTACATTTATAAATTCAAGAAATTATATTTATTTTTATGGTTTTGAAGAATCATGGGGTCATACTTTATGGATAAATGAAGGAGGTTTTATTTTGAATTCAACATTTGATCTAAAATTATTTTATAGTTTATTAATAATGCGTTTTGGATGGATATTCATAAGGTATTTTATATGATGTGATATAAGTTGGAGTTAATGATAGCCATAAAAAAGTTTTTTTAAAAGATATAAAAATGAGTTTGGATATGGTTTCAAAAGTTATTATATATGATTAAATATAACGGTAAATGGCATAAATTCTTTAAGGATTTATTATAAGTGGTAGATTGATGAAGATATTCCCTAAGGCCTATGTGCATATGATGTATTTAGGCTATATCTTATAAGATGGTATAAGGGATATCATATTACATGACATACATGATAAAATATGCATATTTTATGCCATAAGGGTATATTAATGGGTATGATATAACATATCTTGTCACTGCTATATTTTAGAATCTTACTATAAGATATGATGATATCTAATTCATTAATGTGAATCAATTTTCAAAATTAGTAAAACGTTCGACATTAATATTTGAATCAATCATCCATGTATGATTATTATAAATCGAAGTGTTTTGTATGATGAAAATCATAGTAAAATAAAAATGGTAAAGGTTTAATACTATATTTTAATTACATTTTTAACTCATTGTAACACCCTGTGTTTTTATGAAATATATTTTTCAAATAAATTTATTCTCTTAGATAGCTTGCATTACATGAAACACTAGGTTTTAGAAAACTGTTATATACTGTTAAAATTATTATTTAAACCTGACCATATAATTTAGTTGTTAAAGTGGAAGGTATGGATAGGAAAACTAAATTATGAAAATTATATGGTTTACATATAAATAAAATAAATTCATTTTTTATCAATTGCTTAAAAATGAAAATGAAAATCATCTCAAAGAAAAAGAATTTTTTTAAAAAAACAATATTTATGTGAACATGTTATTTTTGTCAAAATAAATTAAATTATTAACTATTGGTAATTAATTTTAATTAAATTTATTATTTATGTAATATTTTCTCTAATCATGGGATAAGATTAAATCGAGTTTTATGTTTAAAAATGTATTTTCTCTAAAATATGGTTTCATCTCTTTATGTGAACTTATTTTATAATTAATTTTTATCAGTTTTATAAAATTTATTTGAAATTTTTTTTTCTATTTTTTAAATTATCATTTAAAAATTATCTTAGAGTAAATAGTTGGGATTTTCTGAAAAATGAATTTTTTAATGAATAGCTAAAAATATTGATTTTTATTAAAAACTACATTTTCATTAAATAATATTAAAATTTATATTTTTTTTAAAAAAATGGTTTAAAAGTAAAATTAGTTCAATTTTTTATTATTAATACAATTTAGTTTATTAGAATTAATTTCATGTTGAATTTTTTTATAAAATTGTTCATACTTATGAAAATGATTTCCATAGACAATTGCTTTTTCATCACATTTATGGGTTTTATTTTAAATTAATTTTTTCCTATTATATGAATTTAATTTGATAAAATGGATTAAATATTTGGATTAATAATAAAATATACTATATAATAAGGTCAAATTATTTTTTTCACAATAAATAGTAAAATAATTAAAAATTTAATTATTTCGGTTATGGTTATAACGTGGTTTTACGTATAACATACGCATGTTTTAAAATTAAGTTTCAACACACATAGGATCAATATTTAAAAAAATTATATTTTATATTTAGAATAATTGGGTCTAAATTATCTGATATGGATCATTTTATTTTTATCCTTAAAGGTTAAATTACCTAGTTAAATAAAAATATAATAGTTACTATGGTGAAAAAAAACGTTAAAATAGAGTAAACTTAGTGGATAATGGATTAACATGTTTAAAACATGTATTGTTTTTTGGGTGGATGTCTAGCTCGACCATATAATTCATAAACTCCATTATTTTTAAATTTTTTAGGCTCATGGATTGAGAAAGAATTTCCATTATTGAATAGTTTTGGGAATTTAAAAAAAGTGTCACTCCTCCTCAATTAGAAAAGGGAACCTCCTCCCCTCACTTCTTTACACATCTTAATTCATTTTTTTTAACCATTCACTAACAAAATATATCCCTAATATCCTAATTCATGTTCTATAAATACTTTTTTACAAAAACTACCAACCCTAGGGCTTATAATAAGAGATCCAAACACTACTACAAATATGGTCTTTATCAGCGATAGAAAAGGGCATTAATGGCACTAAAAAAGTAATGTTAATCAAGAAAAAGATAAAGGGGGTCCCCTTTATCAGCGCTCAGATACGTGCTGATAAAGGCCTCTTTTATCTGTACTAAAAAGCGCGGATAAAAGGGGCCTTTTATCAATGCTAAAAAAATCGTTGATAAAAGGGTCTTTATGAGAGATTTCTTTAGCGCTGATAAAAGGGGTCTTTATCGGCACTTTTTTTAGCACTAATAAAGGTTAAAAATACAGTAAAAATATTAAAAAATGTATTTTTTTCAATTTGAGGAGGCTTCAATAGAACTTGGAGACCCCTTTAACAGCTCCCTGACTCCCACACTACATGCCCCTACCACCACCCCTGCCTACACCCTTTAACAGTTCCCCCAACCCCCTTTAACAGTGCTAGCTATTATTCCACCTACACGTGCGACCTGCCTCCCCCTGGATTCGAACTCAAGACATGTTGCTTGTGCACCCCACGCCTTTACCAGTCCACCATATTTCTTTTCTCTTTATTTATTAATATATCTATTTATTTATATATATACTTAGTTATATTTACTCGTAAATTAATATATATATATATATAGTTAAATTAGTATATATATGTATATGTATATTAATATACATATATATATATAGTTATATTTATATATTTATATATTTATTTGTATATTAACATATATTTATAAGATCACATTTGAATTCATTTATAAAATATGATTTTTATGTGTGTTTATAAATAAATAACTACACATATACAACACACAAACAAACACACACACATATATATATATATTATATGTATATATGTATATATAATTATATATAATTATATATATATATATAAATATTATATATTCGTATGTATATTCATATGTTCAGAATATATAGATAATATATATCAGTTTGTCAATACAGATGCACAAAAATATATAAATATACACGTACACATTATATAGGTTTATAAATATACATATTTTTTATTTTAAATAAAACAGATATAAGTTTTTTATTTATATAAGGATTATATATTGGGAAAGATATTTTATATATAAATATGTTTAGTTATTTATTTATAAAATTAAACTTTTATGTGTGAATATATAAAAGATATGTATATATTATTATATATTTGATTATAAAAAAAAGTACATTCTGAAAAATGAAAACTTTTTGAATCCATAATATGAATATTATTGTAATTCATTCAAATAAATTCAATCCCTAGCGAAAAACGTCGAAACAACCCCCATAAATGAGGCTAAAATTCCATCAAATGTTAAAAAAAATTGGGTATCCGAACCAAAAACTCTGTTTTGGAGTCATTTTGGGACTTTTTTGCCTCTAAAAATGTGATAGAAGGTTTCTTTTGGTCATTATCGCATATCTCTCATCAAGATATTTGATTTGATATGTTGTAAACCCCAAACAGACACCCGGAACAAAAGTTACGGTTGTTTGAAGTTTGAGTTATGTTTTCAACTTATTTTAGATCTTTTATTATTATTTTTGATTTTTTGTGACTTAAAATTCTTATTAAATTATTATTAGTCAATAATAATTAGAAAATTATTAATTAATAATTTTTCAAGATATTTTATAAGCCATTTTCACAACATATCATACATATTAAGTGTAAATGTTTATTTATACTTATCTAAAACATATTTAAAACATATATAATATATTTATATCAATATAAATATACTTATATATCAATATATTATTATTTGTTTGATTTTTTTTAGAAATATACATTTTATCAGTGCTAAGAAAAATGTTTGATAATTCCTCCCTTTATCGGAACTATTAAAAAAATTTCTAACAAAGGTGGCCCCTTTAACAGTGCTAAAAAAAGCACTAATAAAGGGTCACTTTTAAGAGATCTTTTTTTAGCGCTATTAAAAGTGCCCTTTATCAGTTCTTTTATAGCACTGATAAATGCACACCCTTTATAATCACTTATTTTAGTGATGTTAAAGGGTGGTGATGAGTAAACCTAGTTGTTTGGTAGTGAAATGTGGTTTTTCTAAGTAATGGTGGTCTGAACAGGCACGAAAAAGGTCAAGACATGAGGTAAGGGATTTTTTGTCTAAAATTGTTTTAAATTGAAAAAAAATTTATGTTATGTACCTTTTTAATTTTATGTGGTGTATAAAAATACCTTTTAACGTATTCTTTCATGAATTTATTTATTCACGTGATATTTAAAGTTTAATTTATAGGTATTCCTTCATGAAACAAATGATTAAAAAGAAACCAAAGTGGTAAGGGTACTATGTTACAACCGCATTGTTTATATTTTTTTTATTATGATCTAATGATGAAATATTATGATCTATCTCTCAATAAACTCACAAATATTCTTCCCCTATGGTTATTTTTGTAAATTACATATTTTACTTTAATTTTTTCTCTCTATATACACAATAGATCAAAAGAATGTATTTTAAAGAAAACATAATTTAAGACTCTCTTCAATCGAAAATAAATTTTCTTACATGTTCATATTTTCTATAAAAATTAATAAAATTTTTACTATTATCCATGTTTTTTTTTAAAAAAACTACCCAAATTTAAATTTTAAAAAATGGTTTAAAATCTATCTTCATGTTTTTTTACAAATCTGGTAGTTTTTAATTTTCACTAAAAATGTGAAAGGAATCTTTGTTTATATTTCTACAGCATGATCAAGATTTTTTACTATCATGAACACTAAGTTATTTGGATCTTCCTTTGAAATTTATCAATGTTATTTTCAAAGAAAACTATTTCCTTGATTTTTAATAAATTTATATATTTTAAATAAGTGATTAAAAAATGGAAAGGATAATTTCTTCACAAATGTTTTAATAGTATTTTTATTGAATATATATTCATCAGCAGCAACAACCTTTGGTGTTACTTCTGGTTTACTAGGAATAAAGATCTAATGGTGTAATCTATACTCTTTCTCTAGGTGTTTTATTTTTATTATTGTTATGAAGATGTAGTTATGAAACATATTTCTTTACCAAAGTGTATTCTATGATGATATGTTTATGAAACTCATTAATTTCCCATGGGTTATGTTATGATGAAATGTTTATGGAACCTTATTCCCTTGCACAGATTATGATGTGATGTTATGATAAATTTCTTATAATCTTGTGGCACATATATATATGGTTTTTTTGTGATGGGTGGTTCTATTATAAAACATGGATATTGGTTGTGTTATAACCAAAGATGGTGGTTATATTATAACAAAGGATGGTGGTTATGTTATGACCAAGAATGGTGGTTATGTTATAACCCAGGATCATGGTTACATTATAACCAAGGATGGTGGTTAAATTATAAACTTTGAGGGGTGATACGAATATCTTCCCCTAATGCATTGGGTAAATATTGATATATCATGAGATGAATAAGACTATAATGGGGAGTGGAATTGATTCAGTAAGGGAAATTATCAACTATGAAAATCTGGGGAGTGAACCTTGACTACTATGATGGTTTTGGGAGTGAACCCATTCCACTATAATAGCCTAGGTAATTGTGATAGCACAACCCCAGAATACCTAGAGTCGGTGCATTGAAACATGATGTGTAAATTTTTACAAAAACCATGAATTGATATTTTACTCATCATGTCCCATACAGAGGATTGATTCGGTTCAGGTTCTGGGAAACCAGCCTCTTCTAACATGCTTCTTTGGAAAAAAACTGATACCTGAAAAATTTATTTCAAAAACGTATGGTGAGAATATGAATGCCCAGAAAGGGGTTTTAAAATAACATAATATACCAATTATAACTTTTGAAAACATTCTTTAAAATTTTCTATAAAACAATTTCTTAAGAAATGTTGTAACATATGTAACTTATCAAAACAATTATCTAAGAAATGTCCAGTAATGGGTTTTAAAAAAATCATAATATAAAAAAATATTATTTGAAATATTATTTTAAACATATCCATGAAACATTTTCATAAGGAATATAGAAACATAAACATCACAACATATCATTTAGTATAAGAATCATAAGGGAAAATTTCATGGTATTTTGACAGAGTTATGAGGAATCATGATTCAATTATAAGCATGTCCATTCAGAATGATGAGTAAAGACACTATAAACAAGTATGACATGTGAATATTCAAGTACAAATTTAACAACTAAGAGTGATACATAATCATAGTTGTGTATAAAGTTAATAGCATCGATTTCATCCTTAACTAATATGAAACTTACACTGGCTAATAAATCATTGAGAGCTAAATAAATGTCATTCCATAAGAATTTACTTCTTATGATACTCATAAGTATAGGCTCTTAACCATGGATATTCTATTAGTCCAATATCCACTTGGTTAATTAATTATCATAGACATAATGAGGAAATGTATAATATTAGACCATTTTAAGACCCTTTGTCAAGAACTGAAATGTCAATGGCCTTGTTCCATGACCTGATTATCTCATGAGAACTATTGATGGATCGAGGAGATTTAATTAACCAATCCCCAACCCATTATACCAAGTCTAAAACATACCTCATATTCCAAATAGTTTCATATATTCAAAATGTACCATACCACTTTGAATATTTAATTTCACATTTCATATTATTCAAGGTGTCACATACCACCTTGAATAATTTAATTCATAATTCCATAAAAGGCCATAAGAGTTTTAATTACCTTCATTAGCATTTAAATATATATAGTGAATCAAGCATATTGGTATTAATTACAAAACTATAAACTGCATTTCTATGTCATTTAATGGTGAGTATGATAATAAGATTATGGCATATGTGATGACAACAAATGCACTAAAATAAATACAAGTTTTGTTACATAAAATGATATCACTAAATGCTAAACTCTTTACTGATAAATTACAAATTAGAATTTCATCATATATTGGGTGCTTAATTAGAAGATTAACTGAATATTTCAAAAGGGGTATGAAACACATAAATACCCAAACATTCACTTCTGGTAAGATTATGTTTAACATATCCTAGGGTACACATAAATTTAAACATTAAGAGCATGAAATTCAACCATAACTAACACCATTTTGTATATGTTTTAAAATAAGTGATTTATAAATAAGTATGTAAGAGTAATAAATCAAAAATTTTATAATCATGAACTCTCTATAATTACTAAAAGCATCAAGAGAATAATATTTGAAATATCTGAAATTAGGGTATAGTGTTGTGCAAATATGTTTAAGCACAAGGGTATAAAAGTAGTGTTTTCAAACAAAACTAAACATATTTTAAAAATAACATGTTTTATTCTTTCTTAGAAATCATTCTAAATAAAATTGAGGATCAATGTTTATATATGTACACATATATTCACATTTTCTCATATACATAATGTATTAAAGGGTTTATACAAAAATCCATTGACACTCATACGACTTTAACTTACTACACACATTAATTAACTAGATTCCCTATAACTTTAAATCATAATATAATTTTTTAAAAGGTTTATTTATTAAAAAATATTACATAACTATTCATGTAAACATATATAAATTACATGTATAACTAATTCCTACACCAAAGTTAATTGGCACATAATATTTTTACCAAAAACATAAATTAATTATAGAATTTCAATGTTAAAAGACTTAAAACTAGTTCTGAAGGTGAATTATATTAATTGTATAATTATATATGCCAGTGTATACTCTATATATATATGTATGTATATGAAAATATAATTCTATTTGTTTAAAATAAAATTCTACCTCATATTTGAAACTCAATGTTTAGAGGTTTTGAAACCGAACATGATAGAGGTTCTTTTAAAACCATATGGTTATATAAATATATATATATATATAAGTACATATATAATCAGATATATAAGGTATATATATTTCATGATAAAAATAATCCTTCTAGTTTAAAAAATTACCTCATAACCTAAAATCCATAAGTCCTTGGACCGGGTATATGTGGGTTTTCAACCAAACCACAAGGATGTACACTAATGAAATTGATTATACATATTTATGTATAAATGTATTTTCCTTAACATAATTCCCTTAAATCCATAATACGACTTGAACTAGAAAACCATAAGACTTAGGATCTGCATAGAAGAACATTTTAACTAAACCTCAAGGTTATAAATATACTTTTATGAGAATACATATATATGTATATACTCTAAGAAAAAACATCACAAGACAAATTATCCATTACTTGTCTTGAGGAGGAGGAGAGGATTATGAAGGGCTCGTTGGAACTTGTTAGAGGTTTGAGGAGAGGAGGAACAACCGAGGGAAATGGGGTGAAACAGATTATTTTTAAACTATATTATGTATAAAATATACAGAATATTTATTTGTAATGTTGGAAAACTGAGGAATACTCAGTTTATTAAAAGGCGGGAGGAAGTCTTTGTGGAAAAAAGGAGGGAAAGGGAGGCATCAGATGGGGATGGGAGGAGTCATGGGTGTGTAAAAAGAGAAAGGGAGGGTAGGGGATACTAGTCTAGTGTAGGCTGGAGGAAGAATAAGGCGGTGCGGTTGAGGAAATCTAGAAAAGAAATTGATGGTGGAGATTAAATACGGAGAATATTGGATAGCCACAGATGATGTGGCGATTAAAAAGAAATGAACAGTCACAATTAGACCCACAGTAGATCGAATGGATTTGGTTCGATGTGGTGTTTTAAAAATCATTGACGGCTGAGAATAGATCCGTGTTGGATCGGACGGCGCACAAAAAACGTGTAGGATTCCGTGGCTGCTAGGAGTCAAGCACCGGATCGAAATAGATGGACCAGATCACGCGTGATGTGATCCAATGTCCTGGATTCGATCATAGCCAAAATTTCCTCATCCCACAATGAAACGAAGGGACTCTTGTGGCTTCTTTATAAGCCAGGAGCTCTGAGAAATGGCTCAGAATACTCTTTCCCCCCACCCGGTACCGCACCATACTAGGTTCTGCGGGTGCACTCCTATGCCCACCCACGCCACCATACCACCCGGAATAGTGGTTCACTCTTCTCATGTGCACCCTTGGAGATATTTATGCCCCCCCAATCAGTGTGTGCACACAAGCCCACAGGTTTTCCTGTACTGAGGCTGAAGGCTAGGCTTGACCGCCTAGCGCGTGCTGCCTCCCTTGGCCCAGCTAGGGGGCTGGACCTTGTTGGGTTTATTTTTTTTAAATAGAACAACATTCAAGATAAACTAAAAGAAAAAAATAATCAATTTTATAAGTATTATTTCCTAGGAAAATCAAAGTACACTTTTATCTAAAACACTCAACATGCCTTTATACCAAAGTTACTAGTAAGTTATATATATATATATATATATATATTATGCTTACAAAAAAAGATTAATATAACCTTTGAAAGTTGATTTATAAAATTTAATACACTAAATTTATAAAATCTAGAGTAACACCATAAAATTATTAAAATGTTTGAAACATTTAAAAATTATTAGCAAAGCCTACCTAAGTTTTGGAATCATACTTAGTTTTATGAAGTATGCTCTTCAATTCCAAATCATGTTGTTAAAGATGATACTTAAGATTTGTTAAATGAATCAAAATAGTTATTTTTATTAAGCTGTATAGTTTTATGAAATTCTATTCAATGTATCTTTAAATTTTCCACTTAAATTTATTTTGATTTTTCAAGGTACGAATGGTCAATTATTTTTAAATTCAAGCTACCCTAAAAGAAAAACAATGGTCACCATCATCTCCAATGGTCACCCAAGGGGTAAAAGTTGGGTAGATGCCTTATAAAACCAAACATTAGGGTGTCCTAAACTCAAGAAAATTGAGGAATATGGTTCACATTATTCCATTAATTCTCAGTGTTGTTGTAGTGTCTCTATACATACTAATGTTCATTGTGACAGATCTGAAGGTGCAATATTATCTTCCTAGGGTTTTTGTTGTTTTGGGTAGTCTCCATGTAATTCTAATAGGTCTTTTAATATGTATTTTTGGTTATTATGGTTTTCCTTTGACCTTTTTGTAATGTAAACACTTTGAAGTTTTATTTAAATGAAATTTATTGTATTTATAGTTTGAAATTTTTTTTGGATAACATGAAAATAAAACCATAATATTACTATTACATGAGATATTAGTTTTGGGGTGTCACAACAATGATCCTCGATTACCAAGGAAATTTTTTTTATTCTTATATGTATACCAAAAATATATGTCTTATGCCAATGTTATGTTCTAATAGATCATGTTCTTTTATTCATTTATAATTCCTGTATTATGAGCTACCAATACTTATTCCATGTCTCAAGTTTATAATCTTTTACATGTAGGTTATGGTTATTAATTGTTAATCTCAAGTTTCCATACCCTTATTTCGATGTTATTATTATATGATAAGTTATATCTCCCTTGTTTACCCTTACTTAGGATCTGATCTCACCCTTCATTATATTTTCATTCCTCAAGTTATGGAGAAATTTATTATGTATTATATCTATAATAATGGTGATAGTTATGAAAATATTAGTTAGAGATGATGTAGAGCTCTTATGAACAAGTTGTTTATGTTTACAAGTTTCCAAAGGCACTAGATCTAAACATATCTGGAATTAATTGTTTTAGTATGTAAGTAATATTCATCTATTAAGATCAGATATATGTGCATGAGATGTTTGTGCCTCTATTTTTGGTATCAAATCATGGTTTAGTTAAAATTTTATAACTAGTACGAGAAAACATTAGTGATATTCCTATGGATATTTCTAAGAATAACTATAAGAATAAGTTAAATTATAGAAAAAAGTCCTAGAATTTTGGTGCAGAATAGATCGAATTGTTTCTAAGAAATTACATCTCAGTCTGGATACTGCAAGTAGATGTGTCTCTAGTATAGTAATAACTAGGGATAATAACACTTAAAAGGGCGTACTGAGCTGGTCTCGATTATCCCCTAGTGAATGGAAATGAGTCTTCCTTCACAACTAGTTTGAAACCACATGGATATAAGCTTTGTAAAATTAAAAAATATTAATGAACCATCATGATGGATTTGAATAGTGACCTTGAGTGGCCCATTTTAATCCTAAGGTATAATATATTAACAAGGATGTGTCATGATTTATACATCCTATATGTGATTTTTCATAATTATTTCGTTATTCACTGTGATTATTGTTGGTCATACTATGTTTTTTGGTTTTAATTGATAGTTGAAATCCAAAGGATTCATGTTAGTGCAAAATAAAATGGAAAATACAATGATTTTTCTCATGAGATACTAAATATTGTGGGATTTGGAATGTCAAATCTCACTGTTATTATCAAAAAATTATATATTAATCATTCTAGACTTCCAAATGAGTAAAGTAGTGAACAACATTCTATTTAGTCCATGCGGAAACATCCAACTACTTTTAGTGGATTTGTCGATCCAATAGTTTCTGAGTAATGGATTAGTACCATTGAAAAAGTATTTTCAATTATCCAATTTTGGGATCTTGAGAAAATCATTTTTGATTTTTATTATTTGGAATTAAAATATTTCCAATGGTGGAATATCATCAAGAACATAAGGAAACACGAATAAATCGACTTCAATGAGTGGGATGAGTTTAAGATATTATTTTTTTAAAAGTAACTTCCTTGTATTCTTTTTATAAAGATGGAGAATTAATTAATTGAGCTAAAGTAGAAGGATTTTTCATCTTTAGGTAACTATGAGGAAAATTTTATAAGAATTTTTAGTTATGTGTCTGGTAGTATCATCCAATCATAGGGTAAGTGTGATTGATTCCTTACTGTCTTAAAAACAATTCTTTAGATGGAGTTAGCCATATGGGGCTTCAATATATATGAAAAAATCATTCAATGCTATATAAAGGTGGAAATTTATATTATAGTTACCCATCAATATATTGGTTTTGATAAGAAAGTAATAATGGAATTAAAAGGAAACTCTAAAAACCATAGAGAGAAGAAGATGAGTTTTACTTTATGCTCAAATTATAGAAGTAAACATGGAGTGATGTTTCTTACGGGGACTGCTAAATGTTTTATGTTTGAAAAGGAAGATTATCGAGTGGCTAAATTCCAAAGTAATATTAATAAGCTAACTAATTATTTTAATAGTGAGAAAGATACACATAATACACCACCCACACTTCAATTCTATATATTCAAGTATTTTTTCCATTACATGAATCAATTCTCGAATTCAAGGGAAAATGTAACACCCTGAACCATCTAGACCGGAGCTGGTGCATTACTTGTTATATTGGCATGGTTAGAAGGAATGAAAATTACAAAGGAACAATCATTTTAGTAGTCTTTAAGAAACTAGATACATAAATGTAACTCAAATTACATTGGAAAAGGTTACAAAATACAATACATAACAAAAACTAAAATCTGCATCCACAAGAACTCAATAAATGATCTCTGCTTCATCACCTGTTGAAGGTAAATAGTGAAAGGGGTGAGATCAAATGCTTATTAAGGGTTTAAAATTGGTGTAATTATGAAACAATAATAACTGAATTGTAAACAATTCGACATAATCAATATGGCATGGTGAATAAATAAAAAACTCACGCCATTAATAAACTGAGAAGGAAACTGCATCCATATATTTTTTCATAGTGAAAACCTCATGGATAGTAATAAATAATAATGAATAAATAGAGATATTATTAATTTTAAGTCATGTATCTGGTACATGATACCATAATACCGTAAAAATGGTTTAGTTCTATGGTTAGAAACCTGTCTGATTTTTGGAAACAAACTCGAAGGTTTTGTCGCCAACTGATTTGTCTCAGGAGACCTACCGATGCATCAAGGGGCTATAGCAGGCCCCACCCACCACTGAATGTCCAATGAATTATTTATACATTGATTCAATACAAGATCAATATGCCTTTTCAATATTCTTATAGAGTAGAGTATATGAATTTATCAATATTTCCATAATTAAAATAACTTTCCAAATATACACTGTATGTAAAATGGTATACAGTTTAGACAACAAAGATATCCATGATATTAGATTATGGATATTTAATATAAATATAACTTCAAATGAAAATTTTTCTCAAATGGGCAGTAGGTACATCACATAAGGATTATTAAGTGCACAATACAAAGTTAGTCACAATAAAATAGTAGTTGAGACAATGTCTCTTACCACAATGTAATTAGTCGAATCATATGACAAGAACTTAGTAACCCCAAAAATGAATCATTTAATAAAATTAATATAATGATAATAATTTTATTATATATCAAATGGCAGTACACATATACCACATACAAGAAATAAGTGGCGGACAATGAAAATCTCACAGAAATGAAAGTGAGATGAGAAACCCCTTACAAACATTTCAACATGGTAACAAGTATTATTATGAAGGATTAATGAGAGGTAAAGGGGTATTCCATTATTTATATGTCACAAGGGAAGTATGGGGTAGGTGATAAAACATACCCCATCATTAGAAATTAAAAATAAAATGGCACAACATAGGGGAGATTCTTCAACAAAAGTTAGAGAGAAGATCCATTACCTTTTGCTCGAGTGTGTTCTTCTTTTTTTTTAATGACCTGAATAATGAAATTTAGATTCATTAATTAATAATTCCAGAACCTCTTATACATTTAATTGGTTTATTTTAATCTTATTAGGTTCATTCATGTCCCTTTTAATGGTTTTAATAGGTTTAATTTTATTGTTTTGGAAGCACTTTCTTCCTTGGTTCTCATGATTCGTTTACTTTCTTTCATGAATGAAAGTTCGTTTAAAATGTATTTAAACATCTATAATTTGTTAATATATATTATTTTTTACATTAAACATATATAAATTATCTTATAATGATTCTGGTTTATATACTTGAGGTTGAATCATTAGTTAAATGTTTTTGATAAACACTTGGATTTAGCTTGACAGTTTTGTATACAATGAACTTGTTTTGTATTATTATTCCATATTATGAGTTTGTAGGGATTCCATAACATTAATGAGATGAAATTAATATATTATAATCTGGATCAACCATAAAAATGGTTTCATGACCATAATTAAAGATGGTAACTAAAATTGAGAACCTGTCGTCCTTGAATGTAATAAATTAACACATCTCGGACGGTGTTTTTATTTTTAGTATAAGAGGAGGGGAAAGAGAGATAATGAAAAAAAATTCTATTATCATAATATAATTCCATTTCATGTAGGGTAATGGAACTATCATATCATTTGGATAAGGGGATATGAGGAAAGAAGTATAAAAGAAAGGAACTCAAAATAAGAGAAAATTTGAGAAATCTCTTACGAAAATTCGGCAGCTTAACAGCATCACCTAAAATTTAACAAAATTGTTTGATGAGAGAAAGGGAGTATCTCATCACTATTAAATAATATGGGAATTAAGGGGAATTTATAATGAAGTATACCCACATAATCTAATTTAAAATAAAAGAGAAAACAAAAAATGAAATCTTTAAGAAAAGAGAAGGGTGGTTGATTCTCTTACCTTGTAGAGTAACTCCAAAAACATGAAGGCTGGGAACTTGGGGGTTTGATAACACCTTGGGAGGAATACTAGGGAGGTAATATCACCAGATATTCTAGTATATTGAGTTTTTAATGAAATAAAATTAAGGGGGTGAGTGGGTATTTATAGTAATTAAGATAGAGTTTTTTATTAATTAAAAGGGACACCTCATTAGTGGTTCTTGCAAAATCGTGGGCTTGCCCATGGTATTTGCCCATGGTTTTAGCCACTTGGGACACCTCATGTCATACGTTACTGTAAACAGGTCTACTATAAATTTATATTTAATTATACCATCATTATGATGTCATTAAACCACCAAAAACTCAAATCTGTGTTTTTACTATTCACAAAAATTCAAGTCTTTTAGAAAAATCCCGAAAATTCACCCTAACCCTTTTTTGACATGTAGAATTCAAATATGAACTCCATTTTTAGAAAATAATTTTATAAATATTTTTAATTTAGTTTTTAAATAAAATCATATTTATTTCAAAAAACAAATTTTAAAAGTTTAATTAGTTCTATATCACATTAAAAAAATTAAGATCTCATTATATTATTACCTTAAAAAAATAAAATATAATCATTATTTACTATTTATAAGGGTAGTATTAATATTCATAAGGGTATGTTACTATTATTCAAAAAACCAAGTTGGTTCTATCCAACACCAATTGACTTATTGGTCACAACTCTAAATGACGATTTCTCAAAATTCAAAACATAGAAGTGGAAAATTTATGTTTAATGGATAGCTTATAACCATATAATATAATGTTTTTCTTCACAAAATACTTAGTTCTTCATGAAATATAGGTTATCTAATGAATATAAATTATTTAAGAGCAACATACAATAAAATGTTTGGGGTTTTATAGCTAATGATGATAGTATTCCACAAAAACCTCTAAATACAAATGAAAAGGGGATAGATTATGCAATAACAATATCTAAATAGAATCATGATAATTAGGTAATGCTAATACTATGATCTATATTTGGTAATTTCATGTTTGATTTTGTATGAATGAGACCAAAGAAATATTATCATTCATCCTTTAGTGAAATTTGATGTGATTATGAGATTTGATTATCTCCCTCTACATGGATTTTAGAATAATGAAATCACATTGGATATTCTATCTATGTATGGATGAACCCATGTTTTAAATAAAATTATTTAGTATAAGATCATATATTATTTGAGTAATAAAGGGTGAATTATATTTTTGAAGTGTAAATGTATCCATGTAATATTAACATTATAGTTATGGATACCATCATAGATTTCTGAGTTTAAGGTTGATCATAATTTTAAATTATTAAAAAACCCATTTTTAAGATTTATATGATTGGATTTCATAAATATTATGAATATTTTGTGAAATATTTATTGAAATACTACTATTTTTTTGTATATGTTTTAATGAAATGTTATTTTAGGGGGAATGTCTTTAAATTTTGTGGAAAAAATATTAATTGTATTGGTAACCATTCTGATTTATTTTATCTTTTATGTTGAGTTATTTATAGGTTATTTCAATTTGGAGATGTTATAGGAATTGGATAAATATAGTTTTTTTCAAATATAACTCACATGTAAAGTGAAAATTTTTCACATCTGGTAATGATGTCGAACTAAAACCTACAGTTTAAGGGCAACAAGGTTATATCTACCACTACTAACCTACGTGATAGATTATTTCTAGTAGGATAACATTAAGAGATATATTTATGAATATGTATCTTGTTTTTTGGTATGTCAACATGTTAAGGTTGAGGGAAAAAATATAAGGGAACATATAACAATTACCCATACTAGAATGAAAATTGAAAAACGTCACCTTGTATTTTGTCATCAGACTCCTTAAAACATCTAAAGGAAACAATACTATATGGGTTGTAGTCAATCACCTCAAAAAGTCAACACACTTCATTATAATCAGATAATATTTTTCTACAGATCGTATTTCCAAGATATATATTAATGAATTTGTAAGGATTCATGGGTTAACACATCCTATTGTATCTAATTGGGATCTGAAGTTTACCTCGATATTCTGACAATGTCTCCAGTGATCTCTTGATAACAAGTTGAATTTCAAAACTATGTATTATCCCCAGAAACATGGTCAGTATGAGAGAACTATCCAAATCCAATAGGGTATATTGAGATCATGTTCTATGGATTTCAAAGGTGGTTAGGATTGAAACCTTCCTCTAGTCAATTTTCATTACAAAAAATAGATTTCACTTGAGTATTCAAATGGATCCTTATCAACCCCTATATGGAAAGAAGTTTAGAACTCCAAAATTCTAGGATTAATTTAGATATATAATCACATTGGGATATAATATAGAATAATAAATATCATATAAGGTTATATCTATTCCACAACATGTAATGGAACCACCAAGTCGGCATAAACTTTATGCTAATAATTGTCAGTGTGATATGGAGTTGGAAGTTAGTGATAGGTTTTTCCTATGAATTTTTCCATGGAATAAAATTATGATATTTGGATGGAAAGTAAAGTTAATCCCTTATTATGTTGGCCCTATAAATATTATTGATTATGTATGGATGGTTTCTAATCACTTCATGCTTTCACTGGACATCTCTCAAGTTCATGATGTGTTCCATGTATATCTCTTGAGGAAGTAAATACCAGATCCTTAACTTTTAATGAAATTATAGGTAACACCAATGAATCGTGACTTTTATTATGTATAAAAACCAGTTCATATTTTGGATCATAGAGATAAAGTGTTATTAAAGAAGACAACTGGCCTAGATAATGTTTTATGCTGAAACCCCAAACATGGGGAAGCCACATGGGAACCTTTAGTATTATGAGGTGCAATTATCCCCATTTTTTTATATCATAGTGATGAATTTAAAGGTAAAATCATTTAAAAGTGATTATAATGTAATACCCTAAATTTTTATGAAATAATATTTTTGAAAAAATTTAATCACTTTGATAGCTTGTGTTACACACTATACCAAGTTTTACAAAACTGAAATATAATATCTATATTATTATTTAAACCTAATTGAATATCATATTTTTTAAATTTTTTGGTATTAATATTAATTTACATATTAAGAAAATAAATTAATTTATTATAAATTATTTAGAAATGAAAATGAAAATCATTTGAAAGTAAAAGAAATGTTTTTCTAAAAACTAGTTTTTATATGTAAATAGTATTTTTATCTAAGTAAATCGAATTATTTTCTTTTGGTGAATAATTTTAATGGAATTTATCATTAATATAATGTTTTTTATAACCATTTTACAAGAATAAATCCAGTTTTTTTAAATGTATTTTTTCAAAAAAGCAGTTTCTTCGCTTTCTATGCACTTATATTAATTATTTTAGAAAAATTATTCGAAAAAATCAATATCAATTTTGAAATAATCATGTAAAAATTTTCTTAGATTTTTTTTCATGATTTTTTGAAAATAATAGTTTTTTTAATGAATAGTGAGAAAATACTAATTTTTATTGAAAACATCATTTTCCTTTAAATAATTTACAGTGTTATATTTTTTTAAAAAAACTTAAAGTAAAATTATTTAAATTATGTTTTTATTAATCCAACTTATGTCATGGGAATCAGTTTCTTGTAGAATTTTGATATAAAAATTTTCATATTTATCAAAACTTTTTCTTTGGAAAAACATTTTTCATCATATCTGTGGGTTTTATTTTAAATTAAATTTACTACTTATGTGAAATTAATTTAACGAAATGGATTCCATATTTGAAATCAAAATAATTTATATTATATAATAAGTACAAATTAATTTATTTTCATACATAATAACAAAATAAGTACAAATTTAATTATTATTGTTAAGGTTAAAATAGGGTTTTATGTGTTACATACACATGTGTTAAAATTATTTTTCAACACACATTGTATTATTATTTAACAAATTTGATTTCATATTTAAAATTAGTGGGTTTAAATTATATAATAAGTATAATTTTACTTTTACCTTTAATAGATAAATTACCTAGGTATATAAAAATAGACTAGTTACTCTGGTGAAAACTAAAATGTTAAAAGTGAGTATACTTAGAGGTCAAGGGACTAACATGTGTTTTTTTGGGGGAGGTCTGGATCAACCATATCATCCAAAAAAATCCTTATTTATCATTTTTAGGAATTTTTATTGATATTTACTTTCCATTATTTAATGTTTTTGGGTATTTACAAAAATAGCATCCCTCAATTATAAAATGGGAACTCTTACCCTTAAGTCTTCATACCACTTAATCCATTTGGATTAACCAAACTGTTCCGAAATATCTTCCCAAAATCCTTAGATACATTCTAGATCTATAATTCTTCCTAAAATATCAGCCCTAGAATCCTTAATAAGAAATCCAAAGGAGGATTTTCTAAGTGAATGAGGTTTGTACGAGTATAAATATAGCATCCCGCCATTTTATAACATAAACTTTCATTACATTACACAAAACTAAGGATCTTTAAGGTCTACTGTCTTGGAAACCAGGAACATAATACATGAAAACAACATAAAACATTCTTCTTAAACACTTGAAAGGCGTCTCCTTATGTTCATTCTAGGTTCATTACTGCATCTCATAACCTGGGGACATACATCAAAAGAAAGGGTGAGCAGAAGGCCCAGTAAGGGAAACAAGAGGAACATTTTACATGTGAACTTGAGATACTTCAATAAGGACATGAAAAGAACTTTAAGGCATGAGAAAGAAATTATGAGGCATTTCATAATAAAAATAACATTTTCCATAACTTGAAGATGTGGCTACATCATTTAACATAGACAATCATGAACATATCACCAAGGTCCATCCCCAAGGTGTCGTTTGAAAATTACCAAGGTTATTCACCAAGGTATCGTGAAAATTGTAATCTCTAGTGGTTACATCATTACCCAATGCATTGGAGCGCTATCAGGGCACACCCTTAAATTTTCCTTTATTATCATGTGAGCCACATATATCATCATAAAAAATTTCATAAATAACCCATATAGCATAAAATAAATGGGTTTCATTTCATAATCATAACGTTTTTAAAAACTGTTTTAAAGACATGATCTTTACGTCACTTTAATCCCACAGAAGGGAAAGTGGGTCTCAAGTATGTAAATCCCAGAATTTAAAATAGAACATTTTGATATATATGTGAATACCCTTGTAGAAATAAGAGCTTTGAGTATTCACTTTATAACATAAAATAATTTTGAGAAAAGAGAGAGAGGCATTTTTAGATGAAAATTCTGCAGCATAACGGCTATGTTTCGGGTTTTTAGAAAACATTGAAAAGAGAGGGGATATGGGTCACCCACCCATAAATGATCCATAAAACAGTAAGGGGATATAATAAGAAGGATATATGGACATGGTAATGAAATTTTAAGGACATACCATTTGAAATGAAAAGCATGGAAGGAAGACAAAAATTAGATTTCTCTTATGAAAATTCGGCAGCCTAACGGCGTCACTTAAACTTCAATAAAAAGAATTGACAAGATCAAATAGGGTCTCTCATCATATGATCATAAGAGATCAGTATGATAGATATAGATATCATACCCCAACATAATAAAAAGGAACTTGAAAGACTTGACATGAAAATCGAACTTGAAAAATGAGTAGGGTGAAAGAATCCCTTAAAAATTCGGCAGCCTAACGGCGTCACTTAAACATTCATAAAACGAAATGATGAGAGTAAGAGGAGATATCTCATCATATAAACATGAAAAGGGCAGTAAGAGGAATATAAAAGAACATCCTCTCACATAAGGACATGGAGCATAAAAGGAATGACATAAAAAGGATTACATGAAAAGAAAGAGAGAGGTCGGATCCCTTACCTTAAAACGTGACTCTTGAAACTCAAAGGTTTGGACCTTGAGGGCTTGGGGGCACCTTGGAAGGACTCCTTGGGAGGAAAGGAGACCAGAAATTCGTTGGGGGAGAGTTGGGAGTGAAAACTAAAGGAGGAAAGGGTGGGTATTTATAGGGAAAGTGAGGGGACAAGGCATTAATGGCCAAGGGACACCTCACAAGTGCTTTTCTCAAACCCATGTGCTCTCTCATGATAGTTTTCATAAAGTTAGGCCACATGGGGCCCCCAAAACAATAATTCATCACCCTTGTCCGGCCAACCCTTGAAATATCTCATGACATCATCATGACACAGTTATGATGTCATTAAACATACCGAAACCCTAAAACTGTATTTCTACTATTCACTGAAAATTCAACATTCTCAGAATAATCCCAAAATTTCACCTTAACCAAATATCAATGCACTGATTTCAAAAATGAAATCCATTTTAGAAAAATAATTTTCTAAATATTTTTAATTTAATTTTTAAATAAAAACACTATTCATCGAAAATTCATTTTTTCAGAAAAATCCCCAAAAATTACCTTAACATAATATCGATGCTCTGAGTTCAAAAATAAAATCCTTTTTATAAAAATAATTTTCTAATTATTTTTAATTATTTTTTTAATTAAAAAACACTATTCATCTGAAAAAACTAATACTTGACTAATAATTTATGAAACCGTTATTTACCCATTTTATTGAATCACATTACTTAATCTAGGTGTCTAAATTATATTAAAACTTTCTTTGAGTGAAATTACTAATCCATTTGGTCATATTACTAATCCTAAGCGTAAAATCACTATTCATAATTTACTATTCATCAAAAATTAAGTTGATCTTATTAGACTCCAAATTCTTTACTGAACACTTTTGTAGAAGACCATTTTTTGAAAATCATTACACATCATTAGTTATTTAGGGTTTACATAAATGTTTTAAAATATCCCTTTTTCAAAAATTCATCAATAAAATATATCCTAAAATTATTCGGACAAAATAAAATCCACAAACATCACTAAAGGAAGATATCTCAATTTATTCACCCGAAAGCATTACACAAGGAAGCTAGGGTCTCATCACATAGCCCCTTATAACACCGACATAAGACCTAAGTGTAAGGTGTGCTATGGTGAGAGAATCTGAGCGAGGCTCAGATAACATTGCCCTAGTAGTAAACTCTACTAACTTGAACTTCTCCTGTAGGCGTTTCCGTTCAAGCTTGACACGCTGGAGTTCGGCTTGGGCTTGGTCTAAAGTGAAGCCCACAGATGCTACCTCCTTCCCAAGCTCTGATAAGTGGGCTTCATAAGGGTCGAGTCTACTGGATGAAGCCATCGACTCCTCTTTCTGCATTGACCATTAACATCTTATTAAATCATTAAGAGTAAGTTAATATACTACTCAAAAATATTGGGTCGTTACATTCTTCCCCCCTTAAGAAATTTCGTCCCTGAAATTTACACTTGAGGCCTAGTCGAAAAGGTGAGGGTACTTTTGCTTCATTGTTTCCTCAGGCTCCCAAGTCGCTTCTTCATATTTGTGATTCCTCCACAACACTTTCACAAGGTGGGTAGTCTTGTTTCGTAGGACCTTGTCTCTAC
Organism: Viscum album; assembly: GCA_963277665.1. Classification (NCBI taxonomy): domain Eukaryota; kingdom Viridiplantae; phylum Streptophyta; class Magnoliopsida; order Santalales; family Viscaceae; genus Viscum; species Viscum album. The sequence continues at coordinate 2,106,323,009 of OY728145.1, read as the reverse complement.
GGTCCAAGATCTCCACTGGCTGCTCCTCATAAGAGAGGTCATGTTCCAGTTGTACCACCTCTGGGTTCAGTACATGCGAAGGGTCGGGTATGTACTTCCTCAAGAGAGATACATGGAAGACATCATGAACTTGAGCTAGGTTTGGTGGAAGTGCTAGACGATAGGCCACTGCTCCTATGCGATCAAGGATTTCATAGGGGGCAATGTACCTAGGGCTGAGCTTCCCTTTCTTCCCAAACCGCATGACTCTCTTCCATGGAGAAATTCGAAGGAAGACTTTGTCACCAACACCAAACTCCAAGTCCCTTCGACGATTGTCAACATAGCTCTTCTGCCGACTTTGAGCAGCTTTTATGTGTTGTTGGATGGCATGAACCTGTTCCGTCATATCTTGCACGAGATCAGGCCCAAGAAGCTTCCTCTCACCAGTTTCATCCCAACAAGTAGGAGTTCTACATCGTTTTTTATACAGAGCTTCATAGGGTGCCATCTGAATACTCGAATGGTAGCTGTTGTTATAGGAGAACTCAACTAATGGGAGGTGTTGATCCCATCCACCTTTAAATTCCATTGAGCATAATCTCAGCATGTCTTCGATTGTCTGAATAGTCCTTTCAGATTGGCCATCAGTTTGAGGATGATAGGCCGTACTAAAATTCAATTCAGTATTCAGAGCATGTTGAAGACTTCTCCAAAATTTTGATTTGAATCTTGGGTCACGATCAGATACGATGGATAGTGGTACCCCATGCAGCCTTACCACTTCCTTCACGTATATCTTGGCAAGCTGATCTAGAGATAAATCTTCCCGAATAGAGATAAAATGGGCTATCTTGGGGAGACGGTCCACAATAAGCCATATCGCATTGTTTCCTTTGGATGTTTTCGGGAGACCAGTTACAAAGTCCATAGTGATATTATCCCACTTCCATACTGGTATGGGTAGCGTTTGTAATACCCCCTTAGGAAGTTGTCGTTCTGCCTTTACTTTCTGACACACCAGGCACCTTGTAGTGTAATCAGCAATCTCCCTCTTCATGTTATCCCACCAATAATGATCACGAAGGTCTCTATACATCTTAGTGCTTCCTGGATGTATAGAGAAAGTAGAGATATGAGCTTCATCCATCAGTTCTTTCTTTATCTCCGGAATAGATGGAACACATAGTCTTGTACAAAATTTCAATACACCTTCTTGATCAACATTGAAATCAGGGAACTTACCATCCTTTACAGCCTCGAACTTCTCCTACAGCAAAGGATCTTCTTTTTGAGCCTTCTTGATCTTCTCTAGTAATGAAGGTTGAGAAATCATTTGGGATAGGGTTGATTATGTCCCTTTCCTTATAATTCCCATGTCCAGTTTTACTAGATCTTTAATCAAGGGATCCCCTAGGATCCTCCTTGTTGCCAGAACAACAGGATCTTTCCTGCTTAACGCATCCGCGACATTGTTTTCCCTTCCAGGGTGATAATGAATTGAACAATCATAGTCTTTAATAAGCTCCAACCATCTCCTTTGTCTCATGTTCAATTCTTTCTGTGTGAAAATATACTTTAGACTTTGGTGGTCAGTGTATATATCACATTTCTCCCCATAAAGATAGTGCCTCCATATCTTTAGAGAAAAAACAACTGCCACCAGCTCTAGATCATGCGTAGGATAATTCTACTCATGAATCTTCAACTGTCGAGATGCATAAGCAATTACCTTGTCATTTTGCATGAGGACGCACCCAAGCCCTTTCAGAGATGCATCACTAAAAATAACGAATCCTTCTCCGATAGAGGGTAGTGTTAACACAGGTGCAGTAACCAATCTCTTCTTCAGCTCTTGGAAACTTTCCTCACATTCCTTTGTCCAGATGAACTTAATCCCTTTTCGAGTCAACTTGGTTAGTGGATTAGAAAGCCGTGAAAAGTTTTTCACAAACCTCCTATAATATCCCGCTAAACCAAGGAAACTACGAATCTCAGTTACTGTTGTGGGTTGAGGCCACTCCTCCACAACCATTGTCTTTGCAGGGTCAACTGAGATTCCTTCATTGGTTACGATGTGCCCCAAGAAAGACACTTGTTGTAACCAAAACTCACACTTTCTGAACTTCCCAAAGAGCCTCTCCTTCCGTAGAGTTTTAAAAATAACCCTCAGATGATCTTCATGCTCCTCACGACTTTTAGAATATATCAAAATATCATCAATAAAAACTACCACAAAGTTATCAAGGTAGTCCTTAAAGACTCTATTCATCAAATCCATGAAAATAGCAGGAGCATTAGTCAAGCTGAAAGGCATAACAGTAAACTCATAATGCCCATATCTTGATTGGAAGGCAGTCTTTGGAATATCTTCCTTCTTCACCCTCAGTTGATGATAACCAGATCGAAGGTCAATATTAGAGAAGAATTGAGCCCCGCGAAGTTGGTCAAATAAATCATCAATTCTTGGAAGAGGATATCTGTTCTTCACTATGATCCCGTTCAGTTCTCTATAATCAATACATAGCCACATTGATCCATCCTTCATCTTCACAAAGAGAACTCGTGCTCCCCAAGGATACACACTCGGTCGAATAAACCCCTTCTCCAACAAGTCTTGGAGTTGTTTCTTTAACTCTTCTAGCTCCACATTTTCCATTCTATACAGAGTCTTTGATATCGGTTGGGACCCAGGTACGAGTTCAATGGAGAACTCTACCTCTCTTTCTGGGGGAGGTCCAAGTAACTCCTCAGGAAATACATCCATGTACTCCTGAACAATTGGAACATCTTCAATTTGTATGCTCCCTTTCCCTTCTTCATCATCACCGATTAACTCCATAAAGAATGCTATGGGAGGTGCTTCTAGATAGGGATCAGTTCGGGATATCTCTCCTTGGAAGATAATTGTAGGTCGTTCATTCAAGACTATTGAGATTTCCTTACTTCTGCATTTGATCTTAGCATTATACTTTGAGAGCCAGTCCATCCCTTGTATAATGTCGAATTCCATCATGGGAATGACTACTAGATTTGCGATAAGATTGTGCTCACCAAAGTAAACACTAGAGTCTCTAAATACTTTTGATGCAAGGATAATCTCACTTGGAGTCTTGACTGACAAATCTACCTCTAGCAGTTCGGGGATTGATTCTATATTCCTTGCAAACTTGGAGGAAATAAAGGAATGCGTAGAACCAGAATCAAATAAAGTACTTGCTATTTTTGAGAGGACAACAAGAGTATCTGCTACCACATCGTTCGGAACTTCAACTTCAGTTGTTGTGATAGCGAAAGCATGACCTTTCTCCCTTGGCCTCTGCTGAGGTTGATGGTGATTCCCCTCCACCGCCCTCGGATTTGGACATTGATTAGCAAAGTGCCCAAGCTGTCCACACATGAAGCATGTGACTTCGGGTAGGGCCAGAACCATCTTTCCTCTGTTGTTAGTGTTGGGAAGTTGAGGCTTCACATCACTACGAAAATTCCGAGAAATATGGCCTTCTTTTCCACACCTATAGCACTTACTACTTCCGATCAAGTAGTTCCTCGAATGCTTCTTCCCACATTTATTGCATGTGGCATGTTGCATATGATTTCCACCTCTTTCCTGATCAAAACTTCTTCCCAGGCTTGGTTCTAGAGTTATCTTCTTCTCATTAGATTTTTGAGACCACTGTGTCTCCCCAAACTCTAGTTCAACTTTCATAGCACTTCGAACAATTTCTTCATAGCTATCATAGTCCCTGTTTGCTAGATTCTTCCGTAGATGAGGTCGTAGTCCACCGAAGAATCTATCAACCTTCCCATTAGGGTCCATGACGAAGCTTGAGGTATAACGGGAAAGCCTTGTGAAGTTCATCTCATAGGTTCCAACTGATTCATTCTCCTTTTGCTTCAGCTCGAGAAATTCTTTCTCCATTCTCGTTCTCATCGAACGAGGGAAATACTTATTAAAGAATATTCCCCGGAACTCTTCCCACTCTATATCTTCCATCTCTCCTCGTGGCTTTTTGTTTTTGATTAGTGACCACCACTGATCAGCTTCTCCCTCTAGGCGGTAAACAGCAAGGGTGACTTTTTCTTGTTCCGAACAATGAAGTACAGAAAAGATCTTTTCAATGGAGCTTATCCATTGTTCCGCAACCAAAGGGTCAGTAGATCCACTGAATGTTGGTGGTCCTTGACGCATGAAGGACTCAACAGAAATTTGTTCCCTTCGTGGTGAGGTCGGCCTCTCAGCTTGATTCAATTTATTACTCATAACTTGAGTCAGTTGGTTCATCATTCGCATGAATGTTTCCATTCCGGCTTCCAACGGAGGGTCGTCAGCACATGGTGCATTGCGGTCACCATCGGCACGGTTCCTTTTATTGCCCGCCATTTTCTAAAAGAATAAAACCTTAGTGAGAAACTTATTTCATTTATGGATCTTTTAACTAAGACTTCATGCTTATACAATTACACTTTTCTATAATTTCTTCATAATGATTCATAAAAAGCTTGTGATTAACCAAACATATCCCCAGGGAGTGTCATAACCAAGAGTGCAGCAAGGCCCGTTATTGTGCACCAGTTCCCGTTCGAGTCTAGCTCAAAGCGGTGTTTTCGGGTTTTACCCCTATGTACATCTGTGCCAGAGCCGCCTTTACCTGCTCGTATCCAGACAGGGATGTATTTGTTTGATAAACCACTTACTCAATACTTGCCAAAATACCAGGAAGTTTTCCTATATTTAAACTTTTCTATAGGGTTCTTCCTAAAGTTTTTATATCCTAATTTCCACAAATAACTAAACCATCCATTGATACCAACTATAGCATACCGCCATTTTATAACATAAACTTTCATTACATTACACAAAACTGAGGATCTTTAAGGTCTAGTATCTTGCAAACCAGGAACATAATACATGAAAACAACATAAAACATTCTTATTAAACACTTGAAAGGTGTCTCCTTAAGTTAATTCTAGGTTCATTACTGCATCTCATAACCTGGGGACATACATCAAAAGAAAGGGTGAGCAGAAGGCCCAGTAAGGGAAACAAGAGGAACATTTTACATGTGAACTTGAGATACTTCAATAAGGACATGAAAAGAACTTTAAGGCATGAGAAAGAAATCATGAGGCATTTCATAATAAAAATAAAATTTTCCATAACTTGAAGATGTGGCTACATCATTTAACATAGACAATCATGAACATATCACCAAGGTCCATCCCCAAGGTGTCATTTGAAAATTACCAAGGTTATTCACCAAGGTATCGTGAAAATTGTAATCTCTAGTGGTTACATCATTACCCAATGCATTGGAGCGCTATCAAGGCACACCCTTAAATTTGCCTTTATTATCATGTGAGCCACATATATCATCATCAAAGATTTCATAAATAACCCTTATAGCATAAAATAAATGTTTTTCATTTCATAATCATAACGTTTTTAAAAACTGTTTTAAAGACATAATCTTTACGTCACTTTAAACCCACGGAAGGGAAAGTGGGTCTCATGTATGTAAATACCAGAATTTAAAATAGAACATTTTGATATATATGTGAATACCCTTGTAAAAATAAGAGCTTTGAGTATTCACTTTATAACATAAAATAATTTTGAGAAAAGAGAGAGAGGCATTTTGAGACGAAAATTCTGCAGCATAACGGCTATGTTTCGGGTTTTTAGAAAACATTGAAAATAGAGGGGACATGGGTCACCCACTCATAAATGATCCATAACACAGTAAGGAGACAAAATAAGAAGGATATATGGACATGGTAATGAAATTTGAAGGACATACCATTTGAAATGAAAAACATGGAAGGAAGACAAAAATTAGATTTCTCTTATGAAAATTCGGCAGCCTAACGGCATCACTTAAACTTCAATAAAAAGAATTGACAAGATCAAATAGGGTCTCTCAACATATGATCATAAGAGATCAGTATGATAGTTATAGAGATCATACCCCAACATAATAAAAAGGAACTTGAAAGACTTGATATGAAAATCGAACTTGAAAAATGAGAAGGGTGAAAGAATCCCTTAAAAATTCGGCAGCCTAACGGCGTCACTTAAACATTCATAAAACGAAATGATAAGAGTAAGAGGGGATCTCTCAACATATAAACATGGAAAGGTCAGTAAGAGGAATATAAAAGAACATCCTCTCACATAAGGACATGGAGCATAAAAGGAATGACATAAAAAGGATTACATGAAAAGAAAGAGAGAGGTCGGATCCCTTACCTTAAAACGTGACTCTTGAAACTCAAAGGTTTGGACCTTGAGGGCTTGGGGGAACCTTGGAAGGACTCCTTGGGAGGTAAGGAGACCAGAACTTCGTTGGGGGAGAGTTGGGAGTGAAAACTAAAGGAGGAATGGGTGGGTATTTATAGGGAAAGTGAGGGGACAAGGCATTAATGGCCAAGGGACACCTCACAAGTGCTTTTCTCAAACCCATGTGCTCTCTCATGATATTTTTCATACATTTAGGCCACATGGGGCCCCCAAAACAATAATTCATCACCCTTGGCCGGCCAACCCTTGAAATATCTCATGACATCATCATGACACAGTTATGATGTCATTAAACATACTGAAACCCTAAAACTGTATTTTTACTATTCACTGAAAATTCAACTTTCTCAGAATAATCCCAAAATTTTACCTTAACCAAATATCAATGCTCTGATTTCAAAAATGAAATCCATTTTATAAAAATAATTTTCTAAATATTTTTAATTTAATTTTTAAATAAAAACACTATTCATCGAAAATTCATTTTTTTCAGAAAAATCCCCAAAAATTACCTTAACATAATATCGATGCTCTGAGTTCAAAAATAAAGTCCTTTTTATAAAAATAATTTTCTAATTATTTTTAATTAAATTTTTAATTAAAAAACACTATTCATCTGAAAAAACTAATACTTGACTAATAATTTATGAAACCGTTATTTACCCATTTTATTGAATCGCATTACTTAATCTAGGTGTCTAAATTATATTAAAACTTTCTTTGAGTGAAATTACTAATCCATTTGGTCATATTACTAATCCTAAGCGTAAAATCACTATTCATAATTTACTATTCATCAAAAATTAAGTTGATCTTATTAGACTCCAAATTCCTTACTGAACACTTTTGTAGAAGACCATTTTTTGAAAATCATTACACATCATTAGTTATTTAGGTTTTACATAAATGTTTTAAAATATCCCTTTTTCAAAAATTCATCAATAAAATATATCCTAAAATTATCCGGACAAAAGAAAATCCACAAACATCACTAAAGGAAGATATCTCAATTTATTCACCGGAAAGGATTACACAAGGAAGCTAGGGTCTCATCACATAGCCCCTTATAACACTGGCATAAGACCTAAGTGTAAGGTGTGCTATGGTGAGAGAATCTGAGGGAGGCTCAGATAACATTTCCCTAGTAGTAAACTCTACTAACATGAACTTCTCATGTAGCCGTTTCCGTTCAATCTTGACACGCTGGAGTTCGGCTTGGGCTTGGTCCAAAGCGAAGCCCACAGATGCTACCTCCTTCCCAAGCTCTGATAAGTGGGCTTTATAAGGGTCGAGTCTACTGGATGAAGCCATCAACTCCTCTTTCTACATTGACCATTAACATCTTATTAAATCATTAAGAGTAAGTTAATATACTACTCAAAAAGATTGGGTCGTTACAATAAAGAATGTTTTAAATTGAGGTAAGGGATTTATATCTCAGACATTATTCTTTGGAAAATATGTTATGTTATGAACCTATATTATTTTATGAGATAAATATATATCCTTTTTGATAGGTTATATCATTAATATATTTATTATCATGATATTTAATTTGTTATTTAAATTTATTTCTTTATGTTTCTTATTATGCAAAGAATACCAAGTAATAAGGGTATTATGTTACAACCTCATTATTTATCAAGGTTGCTTATTATTAATTTTTTATGATGAAATTTTATGATCAAGCTCTCAAGAAACTCGTGAATTTTCTTATCCACTAGTTATTTTTAGAAAGTAAATGTTTTCCATGAATTTTCATCCCTTTTTATACTCAAGAGCTCAAAAGAATTTATTTTATGGAAAACTGACTTCACTTCTCTCTTCAGTCAAAATTCCTTTTTTTCAAGGTTCATGTTTTCTAAAAAAATAATAAACAAATCTTACTATTTTTCAATGATTGTTTAAAGACATTTTTACTCACGTTTTAATTTTTTTCAAATGGTTTGAAATGAATCTTTATGTATTTTTCTGAACGAGTTAGTTTTTACTTTTTACCAAAAATGTGAAAGGAATCTTCATTTTTACATTTATTGAATGAAAATAATTTTTTACTATCATGAACTAACAATTATTTGAATCCTAATATACAAGTTTTTATATATTTTTTCAAAGAATATTTTTCCTTGGTTTTTGGGAAATTTTAAAATTTTAAATAATTTATTTTAAATTGGAAATGATATTTTTCTCAGGAATGTTTAATGATAATTTTATGGAATTTATATTCATCGAAGACAACAACATTTATTGTTTTTTATGTTTTACTATGGATATAATCGTATGGTATCATCCTTATTCTTTCTCTAGGTGGTTTATGTTTTTGATTATGATGAAAATATGTTTATGAGACATGTTTCTTTTCACTGGTTTGTTCTATAATTAAATTTTTAGAAAACTTATTCATTTTCCATGGGTTATCCTGTGATGAAATGTTAATGAAATTTGGTTCCATTACATGGGTTATGATGTGCAGTTATGATAAGTTCCTTATGATCTTTTGGTACATATATGAATGGTTTTTTTTATAGGAATGGTGTTTCCATTATAAACAAAATAGAGTGGTTATGTTATAACCAATGATGGTGGATATGTTATAACTAAGGATTGTGGTTACTTTATAAATAAATATGTGGTTACATTATAAACTGGGATTGAGGTTACATTATAACCAAATATATGTGGCAATTTTATAAACCATGATGGTCGGTACCAATATCTCCCTCCAATGTATTGGGAAAAGATTGATATCTCATGAGATAAACAATACTGGAATGGGGAGTCATCCTAGTTCAATAACGGAATTTTTCCAATATAATGATCTTGGGAGTGAACCTTGACTGCTATAATGGGTTGGCGAGTGAACTCATTCAACTATGATATCCTTGTAAATGATCCCTAACTACTAAGGAAATTATTTTATATAGTTATGTGTATACCAAACATCTATGTCTTGTGCCAATTTTATGCTCTCATGGATGACATTTTTCATTCCTTTAATGATTCATGTCTAATAAATTACTAAGATTTATTACATGTCTTAGGATTATGATCATAGATATACATGGTGTGGTTTTCAAATGTTAATCTCATGTTCGCATATCCTTGTGCCCTTGTTATTCTTATGCAATCATTGATATCTCCCTTATTTACGCTTACTGTGAATCAGATACCATCCTTTCATAGGTTTCCTTTCCATAGGTTATAAATAAATTCAATATGTAATATATGCCTAGGAAGGGATCTATTTATAAATAACTTAGTGTTCAATTTTGTATAACTTTTATAAGTAAGTTTTTTATTTTACTAAGTTTCCAAATCCATTAGAAACATTTTGTTGTCTCAGATTTTTTTGTTATATAATTAACATTAATCTATTAAGATGTGATATCTATGTATGAGAAGTTTGGGTCTCTACACTTATAATGTATGTAATTATGCATGGAAGTTGGTCAAGGATTTAAAAGGGGTGGAAGAAGCTTAAAAATTATTGAATTATTATATGAGTTCCTCCTTTAATATTCTCCCTATTTCACATTTTATTCTCCACCATTTTCCATTGTGATATATTTTCATATAAAAGAAGATTTAAGTGTCTACCGAATGTTTTAGGAGACTTATTACAGCCTGTGGATACACTACAGAGGTAGGATTATTTTTATTTATCATTAATCATATTTATCAACCATAATGACTAAAGAAAATGTAGTGGATATCATCAATGTTAGGTATTCACGAATGTTCTTCATTTATATTATACATGGTTTCTATTATCAAAATGGTGGATCATGGTAATAGGATTTATAATTGCTTCCACAACATTGATTATATATTAATTGATCCATATAAATCCATAAATTAGCACATTTATATGTAAAAAAAAAATTTAAATAATTTTGACCAAACTACTTGATGTATTAACATTCAAATAAATACTATATATTAGAAATTAATTGATGATAATTTTTATAAAATTTCACAACATGATTATGTTATTTTCTTGGTTCTCACTATCTAATTAATTAAACACTTTTAAATATAAAAACATATTTTTAGTCATTTAAACCTATCTAAAAGTTGGATTAACATGTTATTAATTCCAAAATATCACAAATTAATAAAATATTTTTTAATTGAATTTTAAAACAATCCATGATGGTTTGCCAACTTTTGACCATTTGAAATACATTTTAAATCATTTAAAATTTAAAAAATATATTTTTGGTCATTCTGACCAATTCACATAATTAATTGATGTTTCATTCCTTCTTACAAGAAAAATATTAGTCTAAGAATTTTTTCTAGAAATTTATGACAATTGGGGAACATTTCTTGATTTCGATTTTTATGCTTATTTTTCAATTACTAAAAAAATATTTTTAAAAATAAACATATGTGGAAAAAACTATAATTATAAGTATAAAAATATAATATAAATAAGTGGAAATTAAGTGAATATACCGTATGAATCTAGTGCATCATGAATAGTCCCGCCTATAGACTCACGATGATGGTCTCCAGATACATCTCAATCTTTCAATAATTTAATTTCAAATAGTATAAGAAAATTGAAGAAAGTTATTTTAAATATAAATTTTAATCTTTTTAACAGTGGTGTTGGGGAACTTGTTTCATCATCAAGTTCATGTCCCTATCCAGAACACTTTTCCACCATTATAAATATTCTTATATACATGCATATCTATCCTCAAGAATATATTTTATGGTGTATATATTTAATCATGGAATCTACCACAAACTATCTATATATCCATATAGATCTATATAAAATCGTTTCTTCCAATTATATAATATTAGGTTGTGGGATACCAATTTCATACATTAATGAATATTTGTATCCATCAAAACCTATAATAGTTTGGAAGTTTTTATCTCTATGAATAATAATATGGGATTTCTCTTTTGGATGTTTTGTTAGCTCAATGTAAATCTATGGATATCAAATATAAATAATTAATTAATGAAAAAAATTAATAATAAATATAATAAAGAAATATATTATTTAAAAATACATATTTTACATACTATAACCCTTAAAATATTAGGATCAATGACTTGGAGAGTCTTAATCCACACTAACATTTGATTAGTGGGATTACCTGATTATTGTAACAATATATAAAAAAATTACATATTTATATGCATTTTATAAATTAAAATACTAATGATAAAACCAAAAATTAATTTTAAACATATATCATGTCAAATATATGATATAAGTTTAGTACTTAGTTTATGAGGCATCCCTCATACAGACCTGATACTTGAATAATGACCTAACATAATCTACATTCAACATATTAATTTATTAGATATATGAAATTTTAAATACTCTTTCAAATATTTAGAGAAATAAATCTCACTCTCTCCAAGTCACTCAACTGATAGGAAAAAAACTTGCTATTAAGTAGGGATAATTCTAATCCAAACTAGTTATAAAATATCTAGTACACCCACATATAGTGACCAATTCTCTCACTTTACCCAACTTTTGTAATATTCCCTCATATTTCAAAATTTAGTGATACACATAGTTCAAAACACTTCAGGGTAGGATATAAAATTATATTATTCAAAAAAAATATTTATTAATTATAATCATTATATAAATGGCTAGTTTTCTTAATATTCATCTTATCAAAATCTCCATCCATTTTCTATCTATCATTTTCTAAGGGAATAAAGTATAGTCATGAGCCTTTAGGGGGAATATATGGGGGTATATATGATATGTTCTGATTAAAAAATCAATTAAATCAACCATTTTTAATCTAATTAATGTGTGTCATTAGATGATACATTCATCCCGGTTCTAGTGGATCATAATAAAATCCCTCTACTAGAGCCCCTACATATGGTATAAGGCTAAACAGATCCTATTGAATAAAAATTTATAGTTTTTTAAGGAATAAATGTATTTTTTATTTTAAATGTTGATATGTATAAGATAAAACATTCAAATATTTATATAATAATTAGTTATAAAAATAAACTCATACATACCATGACCACTAGATGTTACTCCTTGTGAAATATTTTCATTTTCAAAATTAAAATAAAGTAAATCCATTGAAAAAAACTAATAGTTTTACTAAAAATATAAAAAAATTAAAATATATATATAAATGAAAAATAAAATTGTAATAAACCCTTTATTAATCATGAAAAGTGATTGTATCGCCTTCAATAGTATCCATGGACTATTGAGAATCTTCTCCGTGTATAGTTATTTTGTTTATGTTAAGTTTTTTATAATGAAATTAATTAATATCAAGATCATTGGATATATTTAGAAACATTTACTTCTAAACATATTCACTATAAATTTCTAGTTTAAATTAGAATACATGATAAAAAAGTAAACCAGTTATGTTTATTATACCAATATGAAGGGTTTGTTTCTTACATGATCATATCTAGGTAACATATTGTTACATTTTACCAATATATACTAGAAATATTTAATTTCATCTCCACAAATTATATTGAACCAATCATATTTTAATAAAACAAATTTTAATCCATGTTGATATATGACATTAATATTTTCCATCAATTAATCATTATAATCACCTAAATTTATTGGTAGAGAAGTGAAACCACTATTTTTCATTTTACAATTTTCATCAACATATCATATGAGAAATTTAAATCTACTAACATCTATAAACATTTTGTTTCACACTAAAATAAATTGACCATCATCTAGTTTGTTAAATTCATTGGTCACGATGTGAAAACCAATTTTCTCAATTTATAAAACTTCAAATATCACGTATTTCAATGGAAGGAACTAATGAAAAAAATAAGTATCAAATTCATTTTAATAGAAATTGATGAAATATATATTAATACATAAGTATTTAATTACCAGTAAAATGAGTTAAAATGAACTTGTTGGATATGATAATTAGTAGCATGTGTCATGTCCTATTTCATCTCCCTGAAATGTATCCAATAATGCAGAACAATATGTTTCAAAGAATAAATTAATTTGAAAATTTAATATATAATATTTTAACTATATAACTTAATTTATCTATTTAATAATTATATGATTATTGAAAAATATGTATAGCTGATCTTGAAACTACTCAATGTTGTCTATATCAAATAATGTTCCTTATCTAATTTGGTCTTTCTTAACCTAGGATAGTATATTTGTTTTCATTTCAACATTTATAATATATGAAGTATAAAAATTTATATATCCATCAAAAAAATATCCCTTTTTATGTATTCTTTTTTAAGAAATTTTTTATTCACTTTTCATGTCAATGTATCTAAGTAAAACTCAATGGGAGGCATCCACCAAAACTATTTGAGACCACCATAAATTACTTCACTAGTTAATTGTATGGTTAAGTAGACTATAACCCAAAAACTAAAGTTATAATGACTTTCTATTAATGGTATATTTTTAAAAAAATACCATCTTTCTATTTTTTCAAATCAATTGTACATTGATTTCTTGGAAATTTTCTTGAAGAAGTTAGAAACATTAACCAATGGCTCAATAAAATTATGATGGAAATCATGAATGGAAAAAATTAACCACTAAAGTGAAATGTGATTATCATGAATTTTTAGGCCTTATTAGGTCATTTTCATCACATTCACACACTTGAAAATATTATAAAAGTAAAAATTTGGTAGCTTGACTATTTTTAAAATGAAGAAGAATGAGTATTTCTATTTTTTAAATATTTTGTAATATTCAATAGGAATGTATGCCTTGTTACCCTCACCCTATTATAAGTTCAATGATTTTATAAAACCCATTTCTTACAAGTCACTTAATGTATTTATATTGTCTATTTATTTTCATATAACTCCCAAAATAGTTTATAATATATTATCATATAACATTTTATAAATGGGCATTAAATCTAAATTATTCCTTGAAATATTATCTTTCCAATATATAGTATTGAATAAAATACATGTATTATACTAAAAATGAATATGTTGTCTTTATGTAGAAAAATAGAAGGAAATGTAGATCAATAAATCCTAAAAACATACATTATACATATCTTATCTTAGTCAAGTTATATTATAATTTGAACTGTTATTATGATTTATATTGTTATATTGAGTTCCTAAGACATATTAAATGAAAAAAATTATCTTTAGAACTTCTTCTGTATATGAATAAATCTTCTTTAAACCATGTATTATAATATCACTAACCAAGGACCTATCTATATAGCACATACTATGGTTTTCCACATTAACTTTAGTGTCCCACCCCATACGTTAGAGGTTTCTAACCAAAAAAGGGGCATACTACATACAATGGGAATTCAATGGCACTGATATCATAAAAATCTAATATCAAATATTGATAAACCATAAAATACTAAATAAAAATATGATATGGAATAACTATGGTAATCCAACCATATAAACACCATATCACCATGTAATAAGAAAGTATATCCCATGTCATACATCAATATTAAAAATAGATCATTAGAGGTGGCCAATCACATACCTAGAGATAAAAAAATAATACTAAAGGATAATATATAATAAAATTCCATTTCCTATACAAGAAACTATATCCTTATTCATATCAATCTATACCTTCTCAAACACTGGTCATTGGGCCCTTGTGCTTTCCAACATCTTGTAACATGAAGGATTAATAGCCACTAAGGATAACGTTTTGGGTGTTTGTGAATAAATCAATATTCTATCACTAACTAAACTCATAATATAAATGAAAATATATTTGATCACATGTATATAATAAAATTCATAGTGGTGATAAACATTATTGATAAAACATATTAAGACATATTATGCTTATTAAAATGCTAAAGAGCTCAACACTAACTCCTTTGGCTAGATTAAATAAACCACACACATCATAATCATAACCAAAATATAGAATAATATGGTACATATACCATAACTCTAGTCATAACTTCAATAGATGGAACCCCACCCATGATCCCACCCTCTTGACATAAGTTACACCCAACCTCTAGTCATAAGCCACGTGGTGAGGCAACAAATACTCATACCATATCTCTAGTAATTCCACACTATGATGTGTGTACGAACATATCATTCATCAAGTCACAAGATTTAATGAATAAGATTTCATTAGACTAGTCCTTTGTGAAATTCAAGTGTTTAGGGTGTTTTAGGAGGAAATGGTGGCTTGTTTCAATAGTTTTCCAAATTTACAGTTTTTTTATCGGTGACTCGGGGCGTCTTTGTCGGCAAGTCAGTGAATCGGCATGTCAGTGGTTCAGCATGTTAGTGCATCGATGATTTAGGGGCATCAACATTAGTGATTCAAGGGAATTTTCATCGGTGAGTCAGAAGTGTCAGTATCGGTGAATCGATGGCATCAGTGTTGATAGGTTAGGGTGTCGATAAGTCAGGGCTTTGGTAGGTTAGGGCATCAGTAGGTCAGGGATTTAGTATTTTGAGGTGTTAATAGGTCATTGAATTGTTAAATCATCGTTTTTAGATCAGTTTTGGTGGCTCATCATCGTTAGTTCACGTTAGTAGCTCACACATTGGTGATTCACCCATCAGTGACTCGTTTACGGTTTTTCCAGTTTTTTCCAGTTTTCCAGTTTTGCCCCTCTCTTAAATTTTATTTGATGTAAACCAACTTTAAATCCTTACTTGGGAATTTTTAAGGGTTTTTAAAAGGATATTGAGTATATATTTAATATCCTAACCTCCTCGGGGATTTGAGAGACACAAACCGAGTGATCTTGACCACAACCCCACGTTAATGACTTTTGGAAATCGTTCTACCTTTAAAATAGGATCTAGCTCATCAAAGCTAGAGTCATCCCTTACTAATGTGTTTTCTATTTCCCATTGGTCTGTCTAGAGCATTACTCCCTAGATGAGTCATGCACTTATGCTAGAGCCCCTCCTGAGCAGTTTTCTTGGAGGTATTCCCTACTGCCTGCACGATCCTATATTATTGGCGCAAAGAGGAACTTTGATCCTTTTAAACTTTGATGGGGATTTTTTCTTCCTATATAAAATTGTGCATCATGTGGGGTGGGTGTAAAAATGATATTCTGTTAATAATGTTGAATAATATTTGTTAAAACAAGAAATAAATAAAAAGTTAATATGATCAAAAGATAATAGGGATTAGTAACATAATGGGTTGGGAGTGGTTTGACGTCGATCGCATGTTTTATTTTTTATCTGTGTTGATGTTATAATCTGTTATGGTTGTAAATCCTTATAAAAATCACAGTCATTTTTGGTCTTTGTCTCTGCATGGGTGAATATTTATAATTACTATTCTTTCCTTATGAACAATTGGAGTACATTCTAATGTAGCTAATCATGTATCTTTATATAAATGAAATGAATTCCCCAGGATGAAAACCCTTATATGATAACCCTTATTTAAATAGTGGAATTAATGAACAGTATTTACCAAATTTGAATATGTCATGTTTGATTGGTGTGGTTGAGTGCTATGTTCTGTAGGGTTTTGTGACCTTGTGTGAGTTTTGAGGAGATGCTATTGGGAAAAAGGTTATGGGTGTAGGGCAGGATAGAGAAGTTGGTTCTATGAGACGGGTGTGGGACGTGTGCGCAATGGGGTTGTGGGTTAATGGTAGTTACTGTGGGTTTGGTGTGTATGGCGGTATGTGTGGTGTATTGGATTCTCAGGTTGAGAGACTGATTGATTGTGGAATGGATGGAATTATAGGTAGTTGGACTGCCTTTGTTAGTGATGTGGTCGTGGAGTGATATTGGACAGTGGGACTGCTGGGTGGTTATGAACTTTTATGCAGTGGGACTGCATCAGTAATATATTGGGATTTTTCAATATAACTTTTAAGAATGATAGTTGGTAGTGGTTGAATGGGGGTGTGCCTTGGGACTACAAATCGGGTTTTGTTTGTGGTTTTCATATGGCTGTGGTTGGCATTTTCCTAGTAGTGATAGAATAAATTAAATTGAATCCCTTAATTAACAAAGGGAAAGTGGTAGAATGAAAATGGGTTGGGTTATGATTTGGTAGTGGTTGTTGTGTGGTTGTTCAAATAGGGGTAGCATAAAAATGTGATTTTGTATGAGTTGGTTGATTGTTGTCGGGACCTATAGGTTGGGCAGAGTGTTTTCTTACCTATACATATATAAATTTTAGTACCTTTTCATTTCTATAGGCACTCCACCCTTGTTGACAACCATGGTCCAAAAACCACAATTCATGGGGGAGGGTGTCTTTCCCAACATCCTGGAGGGATGGTGGATGGCCAATTACTGAATTTCTTTCTCACACCATCTTCTGAGTTCTTACTGCTTGAGCGTATCTGGGAAGGCTATAATGGCTTGAGGCTTACCATAGTCCCAGATCCTTTGGGAAGGTTTGTTTTGGATGAGAGGTCAAGGTGTTTGTGGTCCAAGATTATTTTCCCAAGTGTCTTTAAGATGAGGCTCGGGTGTCTTTGAGGGAGAGGCGTAGTTATTATGTCCTAGGCATTTGTAGGTGGGATTGTGTGTGGTTTGATGCCCAGGAGTGTATGAGTAGGTTGTGTCATTGGTATTGCTATGTGAAGAGTGGTAGTGTCAAGATGTTATCTGTTAGGGATGAGAAGTTAAACAGTGGGAAACTGGTGTAGGAAACCCAAATGTCTATGTGATTATACTATTACTTTACTTTATTTAAGATATTTGGTGAGCGTGACTTGGTGAAGCTGGGATAGTTAGTATTCCTTGGTATGTGATTTGGGGTTCTACTGCTTTCTCGTAGAGACATTATTAGGTTCCCCCAATTGTCCATGGGTAGATTTAGTTTCCCTTATGAGTATACTTATATACTAACCCTATATATATATATATATATATATATATATATATATTCATGTTTCTAGGAGAACTTCATGGATTTTGATAGACTTTACTTGGTCGGGCATCAGTATTAGTTAGTGTTTCTACATAACCTTTTTTCCTTTGGTACTTTACCTTGGATTTTTGTTGTACCTTGTTTCAGCTTTACTTTTGAACATCCATTTGGGAATTGATTTTTGGTTTACTTTTACTTTTAGTATTTGGAGTTTCTTGGGATTTACCATCTTATCTTCTAATCTTGTTCTATAAAAATGGAAATTCCTTCCATATTATGTGAGATTCTATACCCTTAGTTGCAGTTACCACTTTGAGGCTTATTGGAGGTGAGACTATAGGGTTGTTATCTCTCTTTCATCTTGAGTGAGGAAGGTCCTGGAACTTTATTGTCCCTTCCCTCATCTTGAAGAAGTCAGGTCAGGAAAAAATGGTTTTAGAGGGGAGGTTTGGGGGTTTGAGAGATAGGATATAGTTCACATTTATGCACATTAAGGATTTCATGGGGTGTTAGAGTAATGGGGTTAGGCAATATTGGTATGCAAAATAGGCCAAGGAAGACCAGTTGGGAAACAAGAATTCAGGCCCCCCCATGATCTGATGCAAGGACTCTGGACTTACTGAATGACCAAGTGAGGCTACACTGATTGTGGGGTAGAGACCCTGGGAAATGTAAACACAAAATAATGACTGTTTTTATTGTGTGTCTGGGTTTTTTGGGAATTTAAAATAAATTAATAGTTTAAACTAATTTAAAATAAAATTTCCATACTACCTAGGATTAGAATTTCATTGTTTAATTTTTTAGCTGTGGAACCCAAACATCACCAACATGTGGTATGAGAAGTTGAGGCCCAGAATGTTTACCTATTTGATCAGTAGAGGGCCAATCTAGAGGAAGAGGATGACCAGTTGTAGAATATGCTTCATGCCTTCCAATGGCAGAATCTGGAAATGTACGAGGGCAGCGTCTCAAACATGGAGACGGAGAGTTGGATTAAGGAGGTGGTTATCACTGACAAATTGATCAAGGATCCAAAAGAGTGCTAGGTTCTTCTATTAGTGAGATAGATGATGGGAGAATCATGTTAGTGGTGGATTATTTACCTCAGGGAGGGGAAGGAAACAGAAGTTTTGTGGGATGACTTTGAGAATGATTTCTAGGAAGAATTCCATTGAACTGGGGATCAAGTTCGAGAATCTCTTATGCTTTTCATTAGATCTCTTTTTAGATGAGGAGTCGTAGGCAACATGCTTGTAAGATTCACTCCGACCTTCTCTTAAGTATGTTGTTACTCCATTCACACTATTGATTTACTTGGAGGTTCAAAAGAAGGATGAGGTATTAGAAAGTATGCACTCGCTGGGAGATGTTCACAAGATGGGATCTAGGCGAGTACGTCAAAGGGGAAGGTAGTCGTTAGTAGGTCTCCGGTGTCAGGGCCTTCTAGGTTTCCATTCCTGAAAAGTCGACCTCATCTGTTCTAGTTCCGATCTCTTGGTCCTGGCACTTTTCACATGGGCCAAGGACTGAGGTACTTTATCTGTGGAATTCATGGGAATAATCCGAACCAGTGCCTGGTTTGATCACAGTATGGTGGTGGTGGGATGGTTTAGTGCCCACATCAGTAGCATTAGTTTCCATTCAGGCCTTTCCAGCTATAGCGGAAGCTGCATCCCACTGTACAAAGGGTAGACACTTCTGGAGGTGGATGACCTTAGGGTTATCCTCATATACCTCGACTAGGGAATGGTCAGGGAGGCATTTGATATCATAGGGGTAGAGGATCTGTGTGTCAGAAGTTGCACACCATATAGGTAGAAGTTCCAGTGGGACCGGAGGTTGTTCAAGGTATGATCAGTCTGGTTAGTACTCTTGTGTGTTCCTTGTTTGATTCAAGATCTTCGCACACCTTTTCTATAAGCATTCTATTCCATGTCCTGGGACTAGATGTGGAGACACTTTCTATTCCCCTGGTGTTGAGTATTCCAGTCAAAGGATAAACCAATCTGTTTGATGTGTGCTGGGGTTGTAGACTAATTATGGGACCACATCAGTCATGTGAAGATCATTTATTTATGTAGATTCAGTTGTACGATGTCATTCTAGTCATCAACTGGTTTTATTATATGCATTCCATTGTCGAATGCTTCTAAAGGAGAGTTTTGTTCTCAGATATGGAATTCCAATTCATAGATTTCATTAGTGATTGGAGTCCTCAAGTGGATAGTCGGTGTGTGGATTCTCTTCTTTCCTTATTATCTAAGATGTTAGTGGGATTATCAGACACATAGATTGTGGAATTTCTGGGGGGGGGGGTTTATTGAGTTCCTGGATGTCTTCTCAGAGGAGGTTGTGACTTTACCCACTTGACGTGACATTGAGTTTAGGATAGACTAGTAACCAGATTCCAGTCTGATATCAATCTGTTATGGTTGTAAATCCTTCTAAAAATCATGGTCATTTGTGGTATTTTTCTCTACATGGGTGAGGCTTTATAACTATTATTATTTCCTTATGAACAATTGGTGTAAATTCTAATGTAGTTAATCACGTATCCTTAGAAAAATGAAATGAATTCCCCAGGATGAAAACCCTTGTATGATAACCCTTATTTAAAAAGTGGACATAAAGAACAGTATTTACCAAATCTGACTATGTCATGTTTGATAGGTGTGGCTAAGTGCTATGTTCTGTTGGGTTTTGTGACCTTGTGTGAGTTGTGTGGAACTGCTATTGGGATCAAGGTTATGGGTTCAGAGAAGGATAGAGAAGTTGGTTTTGTGAGACGGGTGTGGGACATGTGTGCATTGGGGTTGGGGGTTAATGGTAGTTATTGTTGGTTTGGTGTGTATGGAGGTATGTATGGTGTGTAGGATTCTCAGGTTGAGAGACTGATTGATTGTGGAATGGATGGACTTGTAGGTAGTTGGATTGCCTTTGTTAGTAATGTGGTTGTGGAGCAATATCGGGCAGTGGGACTGTGGGTTGGTTATGAAATAGTATGCATTGGGACTGCATCAGTGAAATATTAGGATTTTGTAGTTTAACTTTGAAGAATTATAGTTGGTAGTGGTTGAACGAGGGTGTGCCTTGGGACTGCAAATCTGGTTTTCTTTTTTGTTTTGATATGGTTGTGTTTGGTAGTTTCCTGGTAGTGATAGAATAAATTAAATTGAATCCATTAATTAACAAAGGGAAAGTGGTTGAATGAAAATGGGTTGGGTTATGATTTGGTAGTGGTTGTTGTGTGGTTGTCCATATAGGGGTAGCATAAAAATGTGATTTTGTAAGAGTTGGTTGTTTGTTGTGGGGACCTATAGGTTGGGTTGAGTGTTTTCTTACCTTTCCATATATAAATTGTAGTTCTTTTTGATTTGTATATGCATCCCACCCTTGTTGAGAACCATGATCCAAACACCCCAATTCATAAGGGAGGGTGTCTTTCCCAACATCTTGGTGGGATGATGGACGGTCGGTTGTTGACTTTCTTCCTCACACCATCTTCTGAGTTCTTACCGCTTGAGCATATCTGGGAAGGCTATAATGGCTTGAGGCTTACCATAGTCCTAGATCCTTTGGGAAGGTTTGTTTTGGATTAGAGGTCGAGGTGGTTGCGGTCCATGATTATTTTCCCAAGTGTCTTCAAGATGAGGCTTAGGTGTATGTGGGGGATAGGTGTTGTTATTATGTCCTAGGAATTTGTTGGTGGGATTGTGTGTGGTTTGAGGCCCAAGAGTGTGCAATCAGGTTGTGTCATTGGGACTGTTATGGTAAGAGTGGTAGTGTCAATATGTTATTTGTTTGGGATGAGAAGTTAGCTAGTGGAAAGTGGTGCAGGGTACCCAAATGTCAATGTGATTATACTATTACTTTACTTTACTTTAGATATTTTGTGAGTGTGCCTTTGTGAGGGTAGGATGGTTAGTATTCCTTGGTATGTGATTTTAGGTTCTACTATTTCCTTGTAGGGACATGATTATGGTCCCCCACTTTTTTATGGGTAGCTTTAGTTTCCCTTCTGAGTGTACTTATATAATCACCCTACGTATATAAAACTATTTTCAAGTTTCTAGGAGAAATTCATGGATTGTGTTGGACTTTACTAGGTCGGGCATCAGGATTAGTTAGTGTTTCTACTTATTCTATTTTCCATTGGTACTTTACATTGGAGTTTTGTTTTACATTGTATTGGCTTTACTTTTGATCATGCATTTGGGAATTGATTTGTGGATTACTTTTATTTTTTGTATTTGGAGTTGCTTGGGATTTACCATCTTATATTCTAATCTTGTTCTATAAAAATGGTAATGCCTTCCATATTATTTGAGATTATATACCCTTAGTTCCAGTCCCCACTTTGAGGCATATTGAAGTTGGGACTCCAGGGTTGTTATCTCTCTTTATTCTTGAGTGAGGAAGGGCCTGACACTTTATTGTACCGTCCCTCATCTTGAAGAAGGCGGGTCATGACAAAATGGTTTCATAGTGTAGGTTAGGGGGTTTTAGATATAGGATGGAGTTCATATTTAGGCACATTAAGCATTTCATGGGATAGTAGGGTAACGGTGTTGGGAAATCTTGGTATGCAAAATAGGCTAGGGAAGACCAGCTGGGAAATAGGATTTTAGGCCCCCCATGATCCGATTCAAGGACCCTGAACCTACTGAATGACCAAGTGAGGAAACACTAATTATAGGGTAGAGACCCTAGGAAATATAAACAAATAATAATGACTTTTTTCTTATTTTTCTTCAGTTTTTTGGGAATTTAAAAAAAATAAGAGTTAAAACTAATTTAAAATAAAATTTCCACACTACCCAGGATTAGGAGTTCATTGTGTAATTTTTTTAGTTACAGAACCTGAAAATTGCCCACGTGTAGTACGAGTAGCTAAGTTTTAGCAGGTTGACCTAGTTGATCAGTAGAGGGAAATCTAGAGGAAGAGGATGAACAGTGCTAGAAGATGATTCATGCCTTCCAATGGAAGACTCTAGGTATGTACGAGGGCAGCGTCTCAGACATAGAGACGGAGAGTTTGCTTGAGGAGATGGTTATCAATTTTAACGTTATCTAAGATCCATCAAAGTACTAGGTTCTTCTAGTGGTGAGCTAGATGAGGGGGGAATCATGTTAGTGGTGGATTATTTACCTTGGGGAGAGGAAGGAAACTGAAGTTTTGTGGCTTGACTTTGAGAATGAGTTCTATGAAGAATACCTTTCTTCTATGATGAAGGTCGAGAATTGGTAGGAGATACTCTACCTCTATTAGGGCAGTATGTCAGTAAGTGAACTGGTGATCATGTTCAAATATCTCATATTCTTTGCATCAGATCACTTTTTAGATGAGGAGTCGTAGGCGAGATTCTTGGAAGAGTTACTCTGGTCTTATCTTAAGTATGTTGTTACTCCATTCACTCTACTAATGTACTTGGAGGTTCAAAAGAAGGATGAGGTATTAAAAAGTATGCACTCACTGGGAGATGTCCACCAGAGGGGATCCAGATGAGTTCGTCAAGGGGGGAGGTAGTCGTCAGTAGGTCTCCAACGTCAGGTACTTCTAGGATTCTGTTCGGGAAAAGTCGACCTCAACTATTCCAGTTCGGATATCTTGGTCCTAGAACTTTTTCCACGGGACAAGGACCAAGGTGCTTTATCTGTGGAGGCCATGAGAATATTTAGAACTAGTGACCAGTTTGATCACAGTACAGTGGAGGTGGTAAGGTTCAGTTCCCACCTTAGTAGAAGTAGTTTCCAGTCAGGCCTTTCCAGCTATAGAGGAAGCTTCATCCCACTCCACTGAGGTTAGATGGTGCAAGAGGCGGCCAACCTCTGGGTTCCCCCCATAGACCTCGACTAGGGAATGGTCGAGGAAGAATTTGATATTATAGGGGTAGAGGATCTGGGTGTGGGAAGTTTCACACCATATAGGTAGAAGTTCTAGTAGGATTGGAGGTTGTTCAAGGTATGATCAGTCTGTTTAGTACTCTTGTGTGTTCCTTTTTTGATTCAAGAGGTTCACACACCTTTGTTATACCCATTCTATCCCATGACCTATGACTAGATGTGGAGATACTTTCTGTTCCCCTAGTGTTGAGTATTTCAGTTAGAGGATAGACCAATATGTTTGATGTGTGTTGGGGATGTCGACTAATGATGGGACCACATCAGTCATGTGGGGATCATTTCTTTATGTAGATTCAGTCGTACGATGTCATCATAGGCATAAACTAGTTGTTTTATATTCATTCCATTGTCTAATTCTTAGAAAGAAGAGTTTTGTTCTCAGATATGGATGGCCAGTTCATATATTTCATTGGAGAGTGGATTTCTCAAGTGGATAGCCGGTGTTTGGACTCTCTTCTTTATTTATTATCCGAGATGTTAGTGGGATCAGTAGACACATACATGGTAGATGTTTGGGGGGGTTTTAGTGATATCCTGGATGTCTTCCTAGAGGAGGTTGTGACTTTACCCCTTGATGTGACATTGAGTTTGGTATATACTTGTAACCTGATGCCAATTGGATTTCAATGTCTCCCTATCGGATGGCTCCCTCTGAGTTTCAGGAGTTCTGGATTCTGGTTGATGACCTTATGGAGAAGGGTTTTATCCAGATGAGTGTGTCTCCATGGGGTGCTCTAGTCTTGTTCACAATGAATGCAGACTGTGGTTTAAGACTGTGCATAGACTACCATAGACTAAATCAGGTGATGGTCAAGAATGGTTACCCCCTTCTGAGGTTCGATGATCTTTTCAACTAGTTAAAGGGTGAAGGTTGGTTCTCTAAGATAGACATATGGTCTAGATATCACCAGTTGAAGGTGAAGGAGGTTTATATCTTGAAGAATACTTTCAGATAAAGGTATGGGAACTTCGATTTCATGGTCATTACCTTCAGCATTATGAATTCACCAACCATGTTCATGGGGATCATGAACTCTATCTTTTGAAAGTACTTGGACCGGTTCGTTTTCCTATTTATCAACAACATCCTGATCTACTCAAGGTTAGAGGAGTAACATGAAGAGAATCTAAGGACTATCTTGGAGGTCCTCTAACACCACTAGATCTATGGAATGTCGTCCTAGTGAAAGTTCTGGACACGAGAAGTTCACATCATTGGACACATAGTATCTCGGCAGGGGGTAACAGTGGACCTATCAAAGGTTGAAGCAGTTATTTCTTGGAAAGCACCCAAGAATATGGGAGAGGTTCATAGCTTTCTATGAATAGTGGGATATTACCTTAGATTCATGACCAACTTCTCTCGAGTTGGGGATCCATTGATAGCTTTGACAAGAAAGACCAGGCCTTTGTGGGGAGTGAGTAGTGTCAGGACGGTTTCAGCTACCTAAAGGGGAATATGGTCAGTGCCCTAGTGCTTAGGTTTCCATAGGAAGGGGTGATGTTCTAGGTGTTCAGTTATGATTCAAGATTAGTTTTAGGGAATGTTTTGATGAATCTACAAGGAGTTATCTTTTATGGGTCTAGTCAGTTACATCCACACAAGCGTAACTATGAAACCCATGATCTGTAGCTTGCCACTGTCATGTTCGTACTGAAGTTGTGGTGGAATTAACTCATCATATATTTTTGTGTGGTCTTCATGGATCATAAGAGGATAAGGTATATCCTCTCCCAATGAGGCCTAAACTTGGGATAGTGAAGATGGATAGAGTTTCCCCAGGACTACGACTTCGATATCTCTTACACCCAAGAGAATGGGAATGTGGTGGTCGATTCCTTGAGTAGGAAGACACAAAAGTAGGTAGTTCAGGGAACCATGGATGCATGGAAGGTGATGGAGGAGTTGGCCTCTTTGTGTCTAGATGTGAGATTGGATGGCGATAGAGGATGCCCATTTTAGATGACAATGCAGTCTCCCTTTGTGCATCAGGTGGAGGAGTCTCAGTGGGGGGACTCAAATGCCAATGTGATGTATGGTCACACTGTCTAGGGTGTTGGTCCAGAAGGATGGTTAGAGAATAGTTAGAATTTGATGTTTTCCCATGGAATTTTTTTTGTCTCTATGGGAATGTGTGAAGAAGTTCTTTGTGAGATTCATAGCTCACCCATGGCGGTGAATCTAGGAGTCTCTAAGATGTACTGAGGCTTGAGGGAACAATTTTGGTGTCCTTTATGAAGTTGGAAGTGGCAGAGTTTATGGAAAATTTCATTCTGTGTCAGCAGGTGAAGGGTGAGCACTATGTTCCTGGCGATCTATTGTAGCCCTTATATGCCCTTGAGTGGAAGTGGGATGACATCTCTATGAATTTCTTCACAATATTACCCAAAAATCAGGGAGTATTCGATGCTCTTTGAGTAGTAGTGGACTAGTTGAAAAAGTTAGATCACTTCCTGGAAAGCATGGAATTGAGCATAGTAAACACCTTGGTAAGGAGATATTTGGATGAAGTGGTGCGGCTGTATGGGGTTCCAAGGTCCATTGTCTTGGATTGGGATACACCATTTACATCTTGAGTCTAGAGGGGAATACAACATTATTTTGGCACCCAGCTACACCTCAAAACTACTTTCCACCCTTAGAAAGATGGACATATAAAGAAGACCATCCATTTTTTGGAGGATATATTTCAAGAATGTGTTCTAAATTTTGTGGGATTGTGGGTACGACGCTTTACTATGATATAGTTTACTTACAATAACAGATATCTCTCTAACATTGTCCTGGAATAATTCTACACATCATATGGAAGGTTTTTTTGTTCACCAGTATACTAGATAGAGGTTGGGGAAGCAGTCCTTCTTGGATGTGAGGTAGTGAAAAGCACAACAGAGAAGGTTTAGTTGGTGTGTGAAAGGATGAAGGTAGATCAGGACCGGAAGAAGTCATATTCCTATTATATGAGGAGTCCCTTGGAGTTTAAGTTATGGGACCACGTGTACTTAACGTTTTTGCCTCTGTATGGGCAGTGGAGGTTCGATAAGGGAATAAATATTTCTCCTAAGTTCATCAGACCTTTCGAGGTGTGTGGACGTGTTGGCAAGGAGGCATATCAACTAGCATTGCCACCGCGGTTAGAGAGGATCCCCTACATCTTCCATATCTATCACCTCCATCAGTATCTACATAATTAATCCCATGACATTTATTGGGGACAGTTGGATATCTAAGATGATGAGGCATCCGTAGAATGACCGGTAAGAATCAAGGAATGTGAGGAAAATGTGCTTCATGGATGGACCCTTCCTTTTTTCATGTGTTATTGAGGCATAGTGGACTCGATGAGAGTAGTTGGGAGTGGGAGGCATAGATGTGTGCCCAGTACGCAGAGCTGTTATGAGTTTTTCTCTTTTTTTTCTTTATGCCTTGCATGTGATGTAATGATTGACCTTATTCGTTATAAGGTGAGTTGTTTCCTTTTTCTCTGAATGTATGTGAAAATTCTTTATGTATGGTGAGGGGAGGACCTAATCCCTAATTAAGATACATTAATGTAAAAGTGATAAAACCCGTGCGGGTGAGTCAGTGCTGCCCAAAGTGGATAGTATCTTGACATGGAGGAAAGAGATCCCTAATACATGTGTCTGGACAATGTGGGTGTTGGTGTTTGTGAAGTTGTTTGGCATAGTGGTCCCTTAGTGTTTTCAGAGTTTTTCATGAGATATATGTCAAGGAGGTGTCCCTAGGATGTCAAGGCCTTCACTCCACCTTTTGAATAACATAAGGTGGTTTTATCTTAAGGGGTATCTTAAGGGGTAGTTTTTCAAACCCCGCTTCATCTAGATTAATTTCGAATTCTTGAGGATGATAATAGTTCGAGAGGCATCTTATGTAATGACTCGAATTTACCTAGACATGTCCTTTGGGAAATTCGAGTGTTTAGGGTGTTTTGGGAGGTAATGATGGCTTGTTTCAAGAGTTTTCCAATTTTCTAGTCTTTTCCTCGGTGACTCAGGGCATCGGTGTTCGCATGTCAGTGCATATGCATGTCAATGCATTAGTGATTAAGGGGCATTGGGATTGATGATTCAAGGGTTTCACATCGTTGATTTAGGGGCATCATCATTTGTGAGTCGTGAGAATCAGCATCAGTGAGTCAAGGGTGTCAGCATTGGTGAGTCGAGAGCATCAGTGTCAGCAGGTCTGGGCGTCAGTAGTTCAGGATGTTGATAGGTCCAAGTGTCGGTAGGTCAGGGAATCGGTAGGTCAAGGTGTTGTAAAGTCTTTGTGTCGGTATCTCAACATTGGTGGCTCAACATCAGTAGGTTGCATTGGTATCTCACCCATCGGTGACTCAACCATCGGTGACTCATTTACAGTTTTTCCAGTTTTTCCCGGTTTTCCAGTTTTTCCCCTCTCTTATATTTTATTTGACCAAAACTTATTTTAAAGCATTACATTGGTGCTTTTAAGTGTGTTTAAAATGATATTGATTATATCCTTAATATCCTAACATCTCATGTGTTTTGAGATACTCAAACCGTGTAATCTTGACCATGATCCCACGTTAATGAGTTTTGAATACTATTCTTACAACAATATAGGATCTGGCTCTTCAAAACTGGGATTTTCCCTTCCTAGTGTGTTTTTTATTTCTACTTGGTGCATCTAGAGCCTTCCTCCATAGACGAGTTGTGCACCTTTTCTAGAGCTCCTCCTGCACAGTTTTCTTGGAGTTCTTCCTTGTTGTTCGTGTGATCCCCTATTCTTAGAATAAGGAGGAACTTCAATCCTTTGATCATCCAGTAAGTATTTCATCTACCTCTATTAAATTGTGAATCATGCAGGGTGGGTGTACTAATGATTCTTTGTGAATAAAAATCAATGATATTTCTTAAAACAAGAAATAAATAAGAAAGTAATATGATCAAAGGATAACGGGGGTTAGTAACATAATGTGATGGGAGTGGTTTGATGTTGATCGCCTGTTTTATTTGTTATGTTTACTTATGTTACAATATATTTTGGATGTAAATACTTCTAAAAATAATGGTTGTTGGTGGTCTTTGTCAATGCATGGATGACAATTTATAATTATTGTTGTTTCCTTATGAACAATTGGTTTAAATTCTTATCTGGGTAATCACGTATACCCAGATAAATGGAATGAATGACCTAGGATAGAAACCCTAGTATGATCTCCCCTATTCATCAAGTGGACTTAAATAATAGTTTTTAACAAATCTAAATATTTCATGTTGGATAGGTGTGGCTGAGTTCTATGTTCTGTTGGGTTTTGTGACATTATGTAAGTTGTGTGGTGCAGCTACTGGGAGCACAGTTGTGGGTGTAGGGATGGATGGAGGAGTTGGTTCTGTGAGAAGAGTGTGGGACATGTGTATGGTGGGGTTGTGGTTTGATGTTAGTTTTTGTGGGTTTGGTGTGTGGGGAGTTACATGTGTTGTGTTGGAGTCTTAGGTTGAATGACTAGTTGATTATGGAATGGATGGACTTGTAGTCAATGGAAGTACCTTTGTTTGTGATGTGGTCATGGGCGATGTTAGACCGCAGGACTGCAGGGTGGTTATGAACTTTTATGCAGTGGGACTATATTGAGGAAATATTAAGATTGTGCGGTATAAATTTGAATATTGATAGTTGGTCGTGGTTTAATGGGGGTGTGCCATGGGACTACAAATTTGGTTTTGTTTGTTGTTTTGATAGGGTTTGGTTAGTATTTCCCTGGTATTACTTTAATTAATTATAGTTAAGCCCTTAATTTATATATGGAAAGTGGTTGAATGAAAAAGGGGTTTGGTTGTGCTTTGGTAGTGGCTATTGTGAGGTTGTTCATATAGGGGTAGCAGCAAAATGTGGTTTTTTATGAGTTGGTTGTCTGTTGTGGGGACGCGTAGGTTGGGATGATTGTTTTCTTACCTATACATATATAAATTGTAGTTCCTTGTAATTTCAATACTTACCTATCCCTTGTTGAGAACCATGTTCTGAACACCCCCATTTATGGTGGAGGGTTTATTTCCCAACATCTTAGTGGGAGGATGGATGGCAGGTTACTGAATTTCTTTTTCGCACCCTCTTTTAGGTTCTTACCGCTCGAGCGTATATAGGTAGGTTGTAATGGATTGAGGCTTACCATAGTCCCAAATCCTTTAGGATTTTTTTTTGTAGATGAGAGGCCTAAGTGGCTATGGGATGAGATTTTTTTTCCAAGTGTATTTGGAATGAGGCTCAAGTGTCTTTAGGGGAGAGGCATGGTTATTATGTCCCAGGTGTTTGTGGGAGAGACTGTGTGTGGTTTGAGGCCCCAGTGTGTGGGAGTAGGTTATGGCAGTGGAACTATGTATGGGAAGAGTGGAATAATTAATATGTTATTCATTAGGGATGAGTATTTAACCAATGGGAAATTGGTTTGGGGTGCCCAAATTTCAATGTGCTTATACTATTACTTTACATATACTATTACTTTACTTGACTTGCGATATTTGGTGAGTGTACCTTGGTGAGGCTGGTATGGTTAGTATTCCTTGGTACGTGCTTTGAGGTTTTACTATTTTCTCATAGGGACATTAGTATGTTCTCCAACATGTTCATGGGTAGATTTTTTTTCCCTATTGAATATACTTGTATACTCACCCTATGTATATAAAATTGTTTTCAGGTTTCTAGGAGAAATTCACGGACCATGCTAGACTTTAATAGCTTGGGCACCGAGATTAGTTGTTGTTTCTTCTTAATCTCTTTTCCTTTGGTACTTTAACAAGTATTTTTGTTGTACATTGTATCAGATTCACTTTTGAACATGCAAGTGGAAATGGATTTTGGATTTACTTTTACTTTTAGTATTTGGAGTTCCTTGGGATTGTCATATTGTCTCCCAATATTATTCTATAAAATGGGTAATTCCTTCCATATTATGTGAGATTATATACCCTTGGTTCTATTTTCTGATCCATGGCCTATTGAAGGTAGGACTCAGGGGGTCATTATCTCTTTTTCATCTTGAGGAAGGAACGGTTTGGCACTTTGTTGTCTCTTCCCTCATCTTGAAGAAGGCGGTTCGTGAAACATGATCAAATAGTACACTATCAAATAATTGTTTACCTCATAGATAACACTAATTCCATTAAACCTTCACACATTCACCCACATAACATAGCCAAATCATATGATAAATCATTACCTGACCCAAAATACATCTTACCACTCATGATAATTTGTTACTTATAGTCTATATAGACCCATCAATATCTTACATCAAAATATCTACACTCAGATACCCACTAAGGGGTAATTTCCTATTTATGTAACCCATAGATTGATTCAATATCATATCCTAGTGACCCTAAAAAATAAATGAAACATGTGAAAATAGTACTTCAAGGCTTTATGATGTTTTACTAATTTTTTCCTTCACATATTAGAACTCTCAATAGTTTTTTCCAAGTATCTTCTACCCAATTTATGACATATATACATCACACATAATATTGTTTTCATATAAAAATATAGAATACTCAATAAATATACTTAAATTTATTTGATATATTCTAGATCATAGAAGATTATAGACTATATTATCCTCAAACAACCATGATCAATAATACTATCAAAAACACCTAAAATAGGAATCTATAAGGGTTTGTAACAAAATAGTAAAATCAAAAAGATATTTTTGGGTACATAATGATAGCCTTACCTAAAGTGGGATAAAAAAACTAATGGATAGATAAATCAAAACCAAACAGAATTTCATGTGTAGTTCATGATAAGTGGAAGAAATGAGAAGATGGAGAGGAGAATTGTTTATCTTTTAAAACTACAAAAATAAGATAATAGGATTCATAGAAATGTTTTACCAATAATTATTAAAATTATAATAAAATAAATTCACCCTATAGAGTAATGGGTACCTGGTGGTTATCATTGGGTACCTGGTGAACCACTGGAAACCTATTATAAGGCCACCAGCTAGTCGGTAGCATCCATTGGGTTTTAAATTCTAAATTGAAACTCACAAGGTACTAAGTGGCATCCACCTATTACCCACTAGTATCTACTACTAAATTTATACAACCTTATTCACAAACCCTTCCTATAACCATAATTTTTATCTAAATTATCTATAATTACAAAATTTCAACTTTATTAAATTATTAAAAATCCAAAAATTAACTCTAAGACAATCCTCAAAATCGTAGTTAGCTAAAAACTCTTTAAAATTAGGTTAATTTTCCCTAAGAATCATCATTGATCATCCTCAGTAAATAGCTTCAACCACTAGGATCTCATGTCCACCTCTCACTCCCACTACTGGAATTGATACCATAGGGCCATCATTATTATTTATTTTAGACTACCAAATCATGTAAACAATTCGATATATAATTTTTTTAAACTTATCATATATATTTTTTTCTTTCATGTTCTTTATATGATACTTTATTTTGATTATTTTTCACATTGATATGTTATATTAATATCTTCTACAATGAGAATTCTTCAATTCTATAAAAATGTTCTTGAATTCAATCAAATAGTCAAGATACATCTTTTTTATGGGATACAAACAATTTTTTCCTCCAATTACTGATGTATTAAAATAATTGAGACTTATTCTCATGAATTTCATACTTGATTAACTATAAAAGTATGATATCATGAGAATGTACCCTCTATTTTGAAATCCATGTACTATGTGTCATTGAAAATTAATATTTGTGAGCATGTATAATGGATCTTAAATTTAGGACCATTATTAATGTATTTCGTGAATCATATACTTAGATGAATGATAAAAAATTGATTTTTATTCTCATAGAAATGTAGTTTACATAAATTATTAAAAAATTGGTTTGATTTTAATTGAATAATAAAGAAAGGATTTTACCATTCCATGTTATGGAAAAAGATATTTGTATCCCTTTGATTTAAATAGAGGTTTCTATATTTAATCTATGTCAATAATGATCAAAATCAATTCCTCTTGATAAGTAAAAAAATATAGATCAATCACTAAATGATAATGACACGTGTATACATGCTTCTTGGTGGGATTTTAGATGGAAAATGAATGATGTTACATAGTTATAATACATATAAAGGATTCCATTTCTATGAAATTTATCTTTCTCTATGGGATCCATGATGTGTTTCTGGATACTACACTTGGTCTGTTGGTTGAACTCACTAGCATTGTGAAAGAGATATTGAGGCTCACACAGTAAGTGTATCTATAAGATTACAAAATTCAGTCTACTTTAATTTATTAGAATCAAAGTGATATCAATTTTTATATTAATTTATATGAATCATAATTCAATACCAAGTAAATATTGATTGAAAATAAGGGAATATGATTTTAAATTCTCATAATATTCACATTTTTTCCTAGTGGGGGTAAGTGAATAATTAATTATGAGAAGAGATATTTTTCTAAGTAAATGGTCTAAGTCTACTTATATATTAAATTTTATTAATTATTAAATAAAATTTATTTAATTATATAACTTAAATAATTATTTATTGAATAAGTGATCAATTAAATATAAATTAATTAACATCAAAGTTATTAATTTATCAAATAATAATAGTTATTATTTTTTAATTATAAAATATAAAATAATTAATGGAATGTGATTTTATATTATAATAGAAAAAAGTGGAGGATTCTACTTATATTTTCCTATTTCTAAACTCCAGATATAATATGTCATTTTATAAGTGTTAGTTAAGTTTATCTTATAGGAGCTCTCATTTTCACTTAATACCGATTGATATCCCTCTTCTGAATCTTCTCAAGATATAGAGAGAAATATAGAGATTCTTTTATGACTGAGACAAGGATGCTAGAGAGATCTCTTTTTTTCAAACTAACACCTAATGGATCAAAACTAATTTCTAGAACTTCATGAAACATGTGTAGATAGCGTTAGATGGATTCATGTTTGGATCATTAATAAATAAGGACAAAGACACTAAGAATGAATTTAATAACATTATAATTACCTAAGTTAATTTTTCTATTTTAATTTTTGAACATAAAATAAGCTTAAAAATCAAAATATTTATGTCTAAAAAATTATATTTGAATAAAAATTTAAGTCTCCCCCTCCCACCCCATGGTAATTTCTATTACACCAAGATCATGAATATTGAATAAAAGTAATTATATTTAATTTATTATTAATATTTCAGATTCAATTCACTAAATTGAATATACCTATCACCTATTCTAATTCCAATAGTCTATATAGCATGAAAATATTTTTTTAGTTAACTGATAATAGGAAAATAGAATATGATGATCAATTATATCTGTATATCATGATTTATTTTTTCCAATAGTGATCAAAATAAGCATTGAAAATACTGATTTGATGTCAATATTTTTTAATATATGAGTAAAACATATATATATTTACCTAATTTAACATGAATGATCGAAATAGATATAATAAGATGTAATCTAACGACCAGATCATCCATGAGTAATATATACTGTTAGCTCAAATTGGGTTTGGGTGTGTGTGTGTTCCTTTTTCTGTAATAATCCCCATATACATATATTGGTTAAATATTTTTTACCAAACATAAATATCTTAAATCTAATACTTATCTTGGATAAATATTTTTTTCAAAACATAAATATGTTTCTATGAAATTATGAAAGCTAACATATTTTACATAATTTATGTCTTAGTTTTTAGAATATTTATGTAGTTTAAAATAATTTAATATTATATTATATTTATTATGAATAATTAGTTAATTTTATAGCATGTGGATAGTAAAATTACAATGAAATTAAGTAAGGAAAAAACAAACATATTCATGTTGAATATTTGAGGTATTTTTTTTATTATTCCCAAATTGCAGTGCTTGTTTCTATAAAGAATTGTCACCTCCTTTATGACATGACATTGATTTAATATTTAAATAAATAATCTATTAAATGATCCATGTGTGGTTACTTATAGAAATATACTAATCATTTGCATCTGTAGTTTTTTTAATCATATAATATTTATTAACATTTTTCAATAGATGATTATTATTCATGTGGTGATTATATTTGTAAATATTTTTTTATCCTATTTTGATAATTAGATATAACATTCATTCTTATATTTTGAATAAAAATTATATCTATATTTGACATTATTAATTCCAATCCATTACAAAATATCATTGATATTTATTTAAAACCATTGACTGATTAGTTGAAATTATTTTGCAATGATGGAATAACTACATAAAACATAGATGCGTAGAAAATTATCCATTAAGAGAAACATTATTGTAGATAATTTATGAATTTAAAGAATATTATTTGTTATTTGAATGAAGGAAGTATACATGGACTGAAATCATGCCCTTATTTCATGGGTGATAATAAATATTTCATTCTTATCAATTGAAGAAAAATAAAATCAACATTTTCACATAGAAGCAAATAGAACATGTATTTGAATATAGTAAAAATAAAAAACATGGATAAAATGTTAAAATTTATTCCAATAAATGGCCCTATTATTTATTTTGATATATGTATTTATAATTATTTATGTTATTATTTATAAACAAATTCTATCTTTTTTTTGAAAAATTTTGTCCTTGAATGTATGAAATAATCATCACTAGGTTTATGGTAAGAGTTCCCTTCATTGCAGCCACATGTGTCAATATAGTTACTGATAACTTATATAATTATTCTTTATTAATCACTTTTGTATTAACTATTTATGTAATAAATGTACTTTTTATAGATTTTTAGTTATATATTTTTTATATTATATTATTTTTTCATTTTCTACAGACTATTATAAATCGGTTAATCTATCAAAAATACTATTTATGAAATTTTTGGTGATAGATAACCCATATCTATTAATTATAAGTGAATGGTCAATTTATCACAAATATTATTAATTATTTTTTGATAGATAACCCTATCATTGTTAATTATCACTGACAAATTTTATTAATTATTTCCTTCTTTGCTAATAATACTCTATAAATAATCATTTTTGATGATCAGGCATAGTTTAATTATGATATTGTTTTAGGTTAAAAATTATTTATAATGGATACCCATCATAAATAAGTAGTAATGATAAAAAACTAAATTATATAAAGATGGTGTTCACCACAATTATATGAAATTATTGTTGTGGATATTTTATTTATATTTTGTGGGTGTGATTTAATTTTAATAGGAGACATGTTATTTACCGAATAGCTGAAAGGCCTTCTTTTTTATTTTATTATGGATAATCCCCCTTTTAAGGGTTAAAAGGGAACTCTTACATGACCCGTAGGCCCAAGGCATAGGGCCCAACATGACCCGAAGGCGAGTTACATGACCTGAAGGCCCAGAGGCATACTATGCCCAATACATGACCCATAATCCCAACCCACTAGAACTGATCCTCCCCATCTTATACATCATTGATTGCCTAGATCCCCACCTTGCATTCTTGATCGAATAGAATTTACCCATGCAAAGATATATGGTGTTTGGTCCCGATGGCAGTTTCCATACCCTCTCATTCTTCCAATCTATTTGTCTCTACTCTGGTTATTAATAATATTTACTTTGATCCTCTTTTGGGGCCTTCTCTATGTGAACTAGGCTACTCCATGGTCTCTAGTCCTGAACGCCCTAAGGCCCAAAGGCCTTTGATGACCCGAAGTCCCTGAGACCCATAGGCCCAAACCAGTGGCCCGAAGGCCCAAATTGGGTGAATAGTTATGGCTACTATAGTACCAAGTAGTACCTACTACAGTTTCTTATATATTACTACTACAGTCACCCAAAAATTCACCTCCACCCGGTTTCGAACCTGGATATCTTAGATGCCAAGCAAAAGACCTTACCACTCGGGTACTTTCTCATTGGTCTAAGATATATATTATTTATTGAAGTATTGTATCCTATTTTTTAGGGATACCTTAGTGATTTTCACTATCACCTAGACTAGTCGTGGAAAGCTTGGGGAGTTCTATTAAGGTTATCTATGAGAAAACCATTTTCCAATTGAGTTATTTAAACAACATAAGGAGTGATTCTTGGAGGTATGAATTTCTAAAAACCAGATGGAGATGGTGGAGTGGCAGTGACAAAGTCCACAATTCTAGATTAGGAAGATCAAAATATAGAAGTAATAATTTAGTAAGAAGATACCCTTAATGAGTATGAACATGATGTGTAGATATTAAAAAGAGTAGATAAGGGTAAATTCATAGAGTTTCTGAAAGTGTGCAATTTACACTAAAAAAGTAGAGTTAAGGTAGTAGATGACTTTGAAAATGTTAAGGGGTGCCTATAAATATTATGTGTATATAGACATTCTATCCATGAAGATCAAAATATTTTGGTACTAGTTATACAACCTAGACACTACTATAACTTGTATAGTGGAAATCTTTCTAAAAGGACTTGTTTCCAACATTGTAATCATCTTCTGATTCCCAAATAAAATTTCATGTTGTGTCCCCCCATGTATTAGGAATAAATAAAAACCATGTTAATACTTTAGTTGTTATTTATCATTATTTCTTTATTTATTTTTTATTTCAAAAGTTCTTCCCTGAGTTTTTTCAAAAGTGTGTATTGTGGTTTGGTAACATAGTTTATACATGTATAATTTGTTTAGGTACTTAATTATTGCGGGTTCCTTGTAGTTCCTTATACTTACTAGTAAGTTTTGAAGGAAAAATCCAAGTTTCTATGAGTTTTTTGAAATCCCAACAAGTGGTATCATATCTTTGGTTGTAGAGCGTCAGATGATCAAACCTTGTTCATGGTGTTTCATAGCTCAGTTTAGTAATATCATTTTACCCTTGGGATTCTATGAGAATTTAGATAAGTATTTCATGATCTTTTTTATTTTATTTTTTGTAATTTAGTTTGTGTACATGGTTTCTAGAAGAAATAGATTTTGATGAGGGTAATTTATAGGTGGAGAATTATATGAAAAGAATTTTAAATTATAGAAGATGTTGATAGAGGATTTTCGAAAACATAAGGATCTCAATATTTAGTATTCTTGTACCAATAAAAAAATTAGGAGTAGTTAATAATGGTAATGAGTGTATAATAAATAAATTTTGATGATCTGGATGTCATTATCCTAAAAAGTGGATTATAACATCTGAGAGGTGAAAAGTGATTTCTTACTTACGGGTGTCTATGATAATTTATATTAGAATCCCATAATAATGGAAAATGTGTTCTTATTGATCAGGTTATTAATAGTGATAATTTTATAAATAAAGCTCATTGATAATCACATCAATGAATTAAATATCATTCAGATTTAATTGGAATCAGTGAATGTGGGTTTTGTAGATTTGGAATGGGCATGTTTGTTTCCCTCATCACTCCTAGAATCATGGGATGTGATAGTTATTATAGTGATTAACTCCAATGGTAAGATATATATGGTGTATAAATAAATTATCTAATTAATTATGGATTAGGAAATTCATAAGAATAAGAGTCCGTAATATACCTAAGACATATATAGTGCAAAAAGGTAGAGGATGTTTTGTATAACAAAAGAGTCATGGAAATGGAAAAGGAATAAAATGTCAGAGTTGTAGTAACTCGATGGAAGGTAGTCCCATGTGTTGGAATTTTTGGGAGTAGATCCCATCTGAAAAAGTATTATTGTAAATAAAGAGTTAATTAAAAAATATATTTTTTTGGAAGTTTATCAACAAATTTGATATTATAAGATATGATTAAATTTCTATTTAGAACATCCAGTTCACTTGAGTCTTTGATAATAGAATATGAAGCATTATATAACTCTATATAAGAGATATTAAGTGTGAGGAATTATACTTTTAGAAGTTATATAAAGGTACATATTACTGATGGTGGAGCTCTCAATATTTTAGGAAAGGGTTAGGTTTCTATCCAAATAAATAATGAATATTTTATAGAGCTGAAATGAGTGTATCACATACCAGGATTAAGTAAAAACATAATTTTGTTATGATGGTAAGATGATGTGGGTTTGTATACAGGCTTTATTGATGGTTCATTGATAATTAAACATAGTTCCATGGTTTTGGTAAAAGGATTGAAGGATGGAACATTTACCTAACGAGAGTTTCAGAAGGTGTAATGCATGTCATACAAATAACTTCTATCATGTTTTAGAATCAAATTATTTTTTAATTAAGTGACAAAGTGATGAAATCCTAGATGCTAAAGGAATGCTAAATATTGGTATAATAGAGTGAAAAACATTCAAATATTTTATCCTTGGGAAGAAGTGAAAGGTTTCATTTTAAATAGAAGTTAAAACACTAAAGAGAAGGAAGATAGAGATAATTTATACAAATTTGAATGGTCTATCTCTGATATTTTCTCATATAGGTTCATTGTATTATTTTACCTTCATCAATGGTGTGACACATAATTTGTTGGTTTTATTTATCGAGAACAATTATGAGGTTTTTTTTAACATTAATTTGATAAAGATTCATGGCGGGGATGAATACTAGAACAAAACTAAAAATATTTTAAGTCTAATAATGGTGGAGAATATGGAAGCAAGGAGTTTTTTATGTTATTTTATTATAAATTGATGATACAAAAAACTCTATAAAAAGGGATTAATGGAGAGGATGAATCATATTTTTTTTGAAAATCAAAGGATTGTAAGAATTCATGTTGTTTTTCAAAAAGTGGTTTGGGTAGAATTGGTGAATTTTCTATCCTACTTAGTTGAAAAGAGTCCATCATAACTGATGGGGAAAGAACTTCCAGATGCATTTTGGTCCTAAAGAAATGTTGAACTTACCCATATCAAAGACTTGATATTACTCTCTTATGTCCTAGTTAATTCTAAGTAAAGATAAAAGTTTTTGGATATGTCCGGATCATATTACTTTATAGGGTATAGTGACAAAACCATTGGATTCTGGCTCTGGGATTCTAACTCATGGAATGTTGTTAAAATATGAAATGTGATATTAAATGAATAGATCTTATATAAATATTGTAACAATGTATAATTTAATGATTAAATCAAATTATCATCACTATAACATCTTGTTACCCGCTTTCAAGTAACTTCCTTCTCATTACTTATTTTCATCTAGAATTGCGTGCATCTTTGGAATCCTAGGGATAGAGAAACTTTTCTGAGAAAAATTAAATAATGTTCAAGGATTTATATTTGTTTGAATTAATGGATTCCCATTATACATGTGTTAATGGATTTGTGGGGTTCTCCCCAAGTTCGGAGAACACCCAAGTTGGTTTGAGGTTTTTTTAAATAAACTACAATATTCATAGATTGTAGTATAAATACATGACATGTAATAGAAGTACACATCATATAAATTTTATTAGTTAGTTTCTATGAACCAGTTACTCATCAGGAAGATAGTACACATCCTATAAAGTTTACACAGTGTGTAATGATAAAATATCAATTTCTACTTAAAAGGTGATTGGTTTTCAACATATATAGTTTCCATGGATTACACCACATGTAAAGGTATTACACACTATGTAATTGTCTTGGATAGGTATTTTAGGGTGCTGCTCGGCT
The DNA here is from genome assembly GCA_963277665.1 of Viscum album. NCBI lineage: Eukaryota > Viridiplantae > Streptophyta > Magnoliopsida > Santalales > Viscaceae > Viscum > Viscum album. The sequence continues at coordinate 2,106,282,362 of OY728145.1, read as the reverse complement.
AATATTTTTATTCATTCTTCCACAACTCTCTCCCTTCTCAACCTAGGGATCTTCTTCAACTATTTTTAGACCATATATTTGATCTAGATTGATTCATTGTATGTTAGATCATTACATAAGATTTATTGAATCACTCTGAATAATAGATCCTTTATGATTCTTCATTTCATTTGATCGTGGTATAACTATTTCATTTAACTATTAGTTTTATTGAACTATGTTGTGGTTTCCTTTGTTTCTCTTATAGATCTATTGGGCAGTCATGTTCTGGGAGAATTTTCCTTTGTCGATTGTGGTTTTGTGGGTGTATTTTCTTGAGGGGTGTGTTGTTTCCACTTCTCCATTGACCCTCCTTTTTAATTCGACGAATTGTGATATTTTTAGATTGATTATATGGTCTATGTTGTTGGTGTTAGTTTCATTCTTATGGTGTATTCTGTTGTGCGCATGTACAACCCGAGTTTTGAAGTAGGTCTGCCTATAGCCTATGTTGGTGAATTTAATTGCTCCTATTTTTGGTAAAAAAAATTATAAAATTAAATTATATGATATTATGTTTTTTATGGAACTCCGTTTTTATAAATGATGGTTTCCCCTAGTTTTAGTAAATGGAAATGGTTTTTCAAAGCATTCCTAAATGGTTTTGGGAAATTCTTTTCAAAGAATAAAATAATTAAATGGTTTGATGGATTAGTTTTTAAAATATAACACAATGGGAGGCCTTAGGTACTTAGGATTAAGGTACTATAATAGTTCTTGTCCACTTTCAAGGGGTTTTTTCATAGATATTTCCTCTTCACCCTAGGCATGATGTTCAGGGTAATTGTTAGACCTGTTGGTGGGTTCACTTTTTAGGGTGTTCCTCTAATCTCTAGGATCGATGAATATGTATAGATTCATGATACATGTGTGATTTTATATGTTTAGGTTTTAGTTTCCTAAATATACTGACCTATTAAGATCATTATTGTAAGTTATCTGGGTTGTTTCTTAGTTGATTTTAGCTACTTTTGGTTTATACTATTCCATTGTACTTCCATGGATTTGATATGATATGTGATGAATTATTTTTTTATATGATATATCTACTATGATACATGTATATGAATTTAATTTAAAATTATTTACTTTCTTTATTTGTAAATGTAAAAAAATGGAAAATTAAATTATTTTTCATGATTTTTATATAAAAACTGTTAAAACTTATCATTCCTTGTTTCCCTTATAGTTGATAATGCATGGATTATTATTTATAGACTTGATAGGGAACACCTAGGTGAGACCCTACTGATCTTGTTAGTTCACACCCTATGTACCCCTTCGACGCTGTGTAGATTTGGTTATGTATTTTGATGTATAGAAAGGTATGAACTATAGTGAGGCGATGAGGTTCTCTGTGAACTAGGTTTTGGGTAGCTGGATTGTGATATGGTGCGGGCTTTCCCACTCTATCAAGTGGGGAATCTTGGAATAGATATTTATATTTGTTGCCCTTTTCTTTTGGACTTGTCTCTTGAAGATTGTTTTTCTACCCATTCAGTTGTATGTCTTCTGTTGTTCCCTTTATATTGTGACATATATATTCATACATGTTTTCTTACGATGTTTCCATCTGTGCATGTTGTTTCCTCCCTCGAAGAGACGCGTTCTTGTGTTTAGAAAAATTCAAAGAATGGTCTGACTGGTGAAGAGCATTCTTATGTTATTATAGAGACTTTCCCATTTCTATATTTGTTTTGACATGATCTATATCATTATCCTTTTAGGGGGGTTGGATTGATCCAAAAGGGACTAGGCAGTTTATACCATCTTCATTAATAAGGATGTTCCACAGTCAAATGGCCACAACTAGCGATTGCATGGGGTTAAGTATTTGTAAAATCGGTCCTCTTAGGATATGACTTCCTCAGATGGTCTACAGTGGGTTTATTTGTGGATCCAGAAACACCCAACGGCCCTAGTATCTATGATTCATTGGCATGATTTTCTAAGGTAGGTGGTTGGATGACGATTTGGCCAACAACACATAAGGACTCTGTTGATCGATAGGATGGGAGGTCGGGCTCATTGCACCCTTTTGGGGAAATTATTTCCTATTATGGGACTCTTTTATAAATTTAAGTTGTGTGAATATGTCTGTGAATCCTGGGTTCATTCCCAAAGACTGTATCCATGGGCTACCTCTGGTTCGCAAGATGGTCATAGGCAGACATGAATTTTATGATACAGGGGAAATACTGAATTATTCCATGTAATAAGGTGCTTTGGATTTTATCTTCATCCAGGGAGGATAGAAGACGTCTTGATATTGAGATCAGACACATAAGATGGGATTCCTACATATCCTCGAGAGAGGAATCAGAGACAATGTAGTTCAAGAAACAAGGGGATTACACACAGGAGCTACCCATTTGAGGGGACATTATTGGGTAAACCCTTGTGGAAGGGTACCCTTTTGATCTCGGGCCTTCAAGAAGACATCCTACGTATCGTGGTTTGACCAGGAATTATAGTTCTTGTAGTTTAGGATGGTTTGGTTGTGTGGATGTTGTAATCATTTCAAATATCTAAGCCCACATGAGTCATACTCGATGTGAGAAACAAGAGGATGTGGCAGATCCAACCAACCACCCACCTCCTCTCTCACTGATGGGAGAGAGCGGGCCTATGGTGGAAGAGGTTGAGGAGATGATGGTCGAGGTCATAGAGTAATGAACCCTTTAATGTGGGATGTCATTAGGGGTCATGTGGCTCCTCCCTTGGAAGGTTAGGGACTTACCTCAGTGGGAGTGCCCCAGAACATGTTCTAGGAAAGGGGAGGAACATCGGCACTCGTAAAAAGGAGGAAAAAATATGATTCCTTTGAGTAATCATTGGTCCTCATTGAATGGAAAATAAAGTGATCACCCTTAATCCCTTGAACGAGGAGGTTCACGTTAGCATCCAAAGGTTGGACTTTGGGTTACCATGGGAATGTAGACTTATAGGAATCCCTAGATTATAAATTGTTGTGGGGAGACCCTTCATGACTCTACTTACCATGGGTATGTAGACTCAAAGGGGCGCTTTGATGCGCCTAATGATCTGATAATATGGGTCTAGTGGCTTTAGAGGAGGTTTTTTCCGGATTCCAGGGGACTAGTTCATGGAAAGCCTATAGAGGATTGGATGGTAATGGATGGGTGAGATTAGTACCCGAGGGAAGGACACCAGAAGACTCCCCATTCTGCATACTATTTTCTCACATGGGATGGGGGAGCTCTAAAAAACATAGTGGTATGTGGGTAGAGGGATCATATGAATATTAAAGCAGTATGTGGGCTTGGGCATGGGTCACTGTGCACCACAGTGGTATGTAGTCCTGGGTGCAGTCCACCACGCCGCTTCAAGTTCCATCTACGTATCGATGCAGTACATAGTGCGGAGTTTAATCTACTTAGTGATACACTATGCAGAACACTATATTGAAGGATGGGTCTTGGAAACTATCATTCGTAGGGAGTTCATCCATGAGGAAAGTGTGGTTTGTTATTTCACCAGTTATGATCACTGTTTTCCCATTATTATTAGGTTCCTTATTTTTATGGTTTGTGACTGGTTATACCTATGGAAACATCATTTGCGATTTGAAATTTTTTGATGACTCAAAACCAAAGTTGTAATCCTCTCGGAATTGTTATTTCGAACCTATGGGGTCTCCTCGATGCTTTCTTCTCTCATCCTCTCTCAATTCCTTTTATGATCCTTTTATAGAACATTGATACAAACAAATCTATGGGAATGCAACACCATTTGTGAAAGCTTGTGAAGATATACCTCAATCTGTAGAAGACTCAGTCAACCAGGATTTTTGTAGGCAATAGTTTGTGAGTAATGGTTCACAGAAACCTTTTCATTTGCTTCTTTTGTGGACTTCTGAGTATGCGGGACGGTATGTGGATGGCCTTCACATGGTTGATTCCCCCGGCTATGTAGTTCGTGGCCTCTTGGGTTCATTCTATATCTCTATACGGGCCAGCGCATCATGGGTCATCTTGTGTACTGATGGTTCACAGTTCAGGTGCTTTTCAAACCCTTCCTAGTGGTGGTATTGTGGTCACTTAAAACTCGTTGACAAATTCAATTTCTTCAAGATTCTTCCAAAATTTGCAACACAATTTTCATTCATTGGATTTACTGGACCTGTAGGATTGCTTGCTTCCTTCTGAAAAGTGATTGTGGGGGTATTTTTTTCTCTTTGGAAATTTTCCAAAACCCTTCAAATTCCCCCCATTAGAATGGGGTCTATTCAGAATGAATAGGATACCATTATGATGTATAAGTTGTCATGAACTGTAGTGGTTTGCACTATAATGGATAGGTCATGTAGGAGGGGACCACACCTATATATAGGGGCCCAGGTCATTTTCCTTTTATCATTTATCACGAAGAAAAGTGATCTCAACTCTCCCTTGGCTTTCTCTGTATCTGCGTACCACTTTGTGAAATCCATATTCAGGAACCACTTTGTTTGTACTGCAAACCGAACTCTTCACAATTGCTTCTGCTTGGGAACCAGATTTTGGGTTTCACGGACTGTATAGATGAATTTTAAAACTAACATCTGAACCTCCACGTAGGAGAATGCTACACGGTTTGTGTGTCCCGCACACCAAACTTAAACCAACTAATTGAACTTTGAGACTTACTAATCTGAACATAAACTTTTAAATAGCTACATTGAATATCATCATAACAAGGCCTTGGTTCACAATTTCTTCTTTCCACGAACCCTTCTGTTTGTTATCCAAAGATCCACAGGACAACACCTCACAGGGATATTCTATATCGTGGTTGTATGTGGTATATAGTTTCTGCGTACCATAGAAGTATGAATGGATTGCTTCTGTGTATCATTCAGTATGTGGGAAATTTCTACTACATACCGTTTCTGGGAGCAGTACGCAGAACCCCATGCAAACCATCTATTATGTACCTAGGCCATTTTTTGTTGCCTCTATCCAACAAATTTTCATTAGACTGACTTTTTATAGGCTTTTGGATCTTTTTGTAAAGGCTGCAATGGATCTTTCACAAGCTGCCACTAACATTTTTGTTCCTTCTAAGGCTACCCCTACATCCCCTCTTTCTGGTGCTGATAAAATATTGAATAACATGGTGGATTTGGTTGATGAAAAAAACCTAGTAATTTCATTACATCAATCTCTATAAAATCATCTTATAGTGAGACAAAGGGAATACCCAGCTTCAGATAGGATTTTATCTTATGGGTTTGGTATATTTTCTGATACGGTGATTCCAGCACCAAATCCAACTGATCAGCTTGCTTCCTGGATAACTGACACCTCTATCCTGAAGTCCTTGATTTCTTCCAAGGTGAAGTACCTTCATAGGGATATTGTAGTTGGGTCCCTACTGAGCTACGCAACCTGAACTTTAGAGGAGGTGTAGCAGAAGCCATACAAGATGACCCATTTCTACCATAGCATTGTACAGAAAGCAACAATGAACGAACAGCATGGCTGGTCATCCAGTCGGGATCTTCACTCTGGAAGTTCTTTTGGCTTTGATTGGGGGTGGCCTTTTTGGGTTCACCATAGTATCAAAGAATTATGGTTTGAGTTGTAGTTCATGAGACTATACGAGGCTGCTTTGGTATCTCAAACATACACTCACCATCCTAGCGCCCTTATTTCACAGCTCCTGAGTAGGTAGATCCCAGACCCCAACACCATTCATTTAACCCATGGAGATATCGGAATTAGTCTTTGGGACATCCATCTAAGTTTTGTATTCTCTATTTTTAGGGATATGTATGATGAATTCATACCTCCTTACTTTGTTTGGGATGATGAAGGAAGGACCCCTCCTTTGTCCAAGAAACTCATCATTCAGGCAAAGGAAATTTTGAAGGAAATTGATCATTTTCTGAAGCAGGATATTCCTTCTGATGAGTGGTTTGGTGCCTTTGTTAATCATATTGTTCTAGAGCCCAATCCACGTAAACCCCGAGCATATCCTACCAAAACAAACCGGAGGCAAGCAGGTACCTATTGGACCCCCTTGGAAGAGGGGAAATTTCATGAGTGGGAATGGGGGCTTCTCCCGGGTTTTTACTGATTACTTCGACTAACGGCCTTCGTGTCCATGTTTTTGGGTGGTTGGATCTTACCATTATGGGAATCTGGAAGTGTGAGGACCTCAACTTTCATCATGTCCACTCAGTTGTCCATTGAAAGATGTATTAACATAGCTATCCTAGTGCTGGACAAAATTTATCACATGTTGGGTAAGATCAATGAAGGGGCCACCTTACTGGATGATTGGGCCCTTCCAAATTATTTGGGGTTGGATAGAAGCCCACATAAGAGGTTATACCTTTATCAATTCCTTACCAATTCCACATTCCACCCTCCGACCATATCTTCAGAGTACCAATGGGGTTATGCCAACATCTTGGGCCTCGTAGGATGAGCAAGAGGAGAAGACCAAAAATAATAAGTAATATTTAATGACTTATCTCAATGTCCACAAACATTTCTCTTATCATCCTTATTATTTACCTATCGGTTTTATTACAAATAATATATCTGAATAATTTTTTATTCGAGGATACATTTTTCCTTTAGAGAAGGTTTCTTTGTTTCCCACATCGGAGGGGAGCTTATTTTCATGGGATGTGCACCCTTCCGATTTAGTCATCAATTTAACTGTGTTCAGAAGGTATGTTATCCTACTCTCAATAGTGCCCATAAAGAGAAGAATATGATGATATCCTGTCAACTGTGGATGATGTTTACCTAGGAGGACACCTAGTGTCATGTCTGACTTCCAGACTATGGTTATTTCATACCCTTCCTCACCAAAAGCTATGCTGAGTCCTGGGTTAAATCATATCTCAATGGCCAATTAGCTAATCTGGTACCTATCGTGATAACTTCCAAGACATTTGGGGATAAGGGGAAGGAGAAGGAAAAAAGGATTTTATGGACACACTCATCCAAGAAATGTCCTTCAAAAGCCACTCCCCCCCCCTGAGGAGAATTGTGAAAGACGGGGTCGTGACCTCATGGGTGGTTGAACGAGCTGTTGAAGTCGCTACTGGGAGTCCAACATCCATCCCTCCCGAAGCTGATTTCCTAGTGTCCTAGAGGTAATGGTACCTTTGAAAAGGTTATTCATCCACTCATGACCGGTCCCCTTTTGCTTTATGGAAGCTCCTCCAAACTAGGGAAGTTTCTCTTACTATCATTGGTTATGTGTCAGCATCGGCTGACATTTCTTTTTATGAGGATTCTAAGAATGTGGGTTATTACCTCGGGGATCTCGAGACCCTCATCCATTCCTTAAGTGGTCTCTAAAAATAATCACATAGGGTACTTTCCATGATGCAACCATAAACTAATGATGAGGATGATGACATCGTTGTCTCACCTATTGTGGTTACCATGGAAAAGCTTCTCACTTTCTCCCAATGTCTCGTAAGCATTATTATCCCCGAGGTTTTCAGTTTTCAAAAATATCTAGGACACACTTGAGACTATTAAAACCCACTCTCCTCCCCTACACCAACCTTCCAGTACTATCCATCCTAGTCACAACTACATTTTTAGAAACTTGGAGGGTCTGGGATGAACTAAGGGTGAATTCTTCCAATAAAGATACATGGGGGCTTCTTTAAGGAGGACGTTTTGACCTCCTGGGTTTTAGGGGATCAATTTAGTTTACTAGAATTTTGGCTAAAGAAGAGTCTGATGAGGTGGCTGCCTACTTTAATGATATGGAGAAGTGTCTTCACAGCCCCAGCAGATAGGCATTACTGGTCTGACCATGTGGCATTGATGGATGTACTCCCACGGTCTATGGGAGAGGTTTTTTTATCTACATTCCTTGGCTTTAAATTCCTTTTTAATGGAGACTCTAAAAGTACCCCATCCCTTTTTATTTTTTAGGATCCCACAGGGTCTTAAGAAATGGTTCTTTCCCCAATTTATTCCCTTGGGGGGCACCGTAGATTGTGAATGCAACTCCACTAATTATGGGGGGTGTTGTGGAAGGATACCCTGGAGCCCCAGAACACATGTAAGCGGTCATCGTATACCCATATAGGGGATTTATCCCTCCATCTCCTCAGGGTGCTTTTATTAAGGATCCATATCTACAAAAATCAAAGAAATGAAAGTAGGCCTCCCAACTATCAAGACACATTAGGTTGGGAATCACAAGTAATCATCTGTTCACCTGGTGGTTGAACTGAGTACCCTTATCTTATTGACTCACTGGTGAATGTGTTTATTTTGATGTTGGACCTATTGGTAACTAGATAGCGGTTTCTCAGACATTTATGGCTCTTATCCCCTTTATGGAAGCAGAAGTGCCTATATCCATTGTGATAAATCAAAGTAGGGGATCAAGGCCAACTGAGGAGACTGAGGGTACTATCATCCCTTCATGTGTGCTTTCTTCTGCTCAAACAATCTCTACCTAAATAGTGGAAGGACATCTAGAATTTGAGGGCTCATTTGACCATGTTGAGTCTATTCCCATGGAGAGAGACAGGGTAACCTTTATGGCAGGGGCCGAATCCTATGGCGAGCCCCAAGCCCTATTGGATTTTGGATAGGGCCATTATACCTTTTTCTCCAATTCTAAGAGAAGTTTTGTTTTCTTCCCATAGGATCTTGAGACCAGCACACTTCTCCGGATTGACTATCCCTATATGCCTGATATCAAAAAGCAAACTTCTGAGGGCTGCCTTGGGGATTATTGTTTCGGTCAGGTACGGTCCTTAGCCATCAGTTTTCCCAAGTGACTGTAGGGTGCAACTGATGATTAAAATTGTGGTGCCACTTGTTCTAGGAAGAAATATTACTACAAAGGTGGGTGGTACTAAATTCATCTCCTCTCTATTCTCAAAATTGAAACCACCCACATTAGAAATGGCAGCGGACACCCCCACTCTGTCATCCATCGTAATTATAAGAGGTGAGGCTACTACATGGTTGAGTCATGATATATCCACTTAATCTAGTCCCTCTATTATGACATTCATTCCTAGTTATATTTTTTCATCAAGGAGTGATTACAAGACTGACTGAGAAGTCCTGGTAAATCTTCATCCCATTTTTCAAAAAGGCCCGGAGGAACATTTGTAGATTAATCTCTCAGACTCTATTGGCTAAGATTTTACTGAAGTTAATGAAATTACACCATCAGTTTGTGGTCTAGGGTTTTGGTGGATTTTACTACCATGGAATCCATGGTATAGTGAGGTAGGTGTTCGCTGCTCGGGAAGAAACTGTTATGCTTGAGTCTCAACATTCTGTGATATATTCAATGGATCATCCTGCTGCTATGTGGAAAATTATTATCGATGAAGCTGCCAAAACATCTGGAGTGGTTGTGAGGTTGAAAAATGAACTCATGAAGAAAGAGTCCTTGGTGGAACAACTCGACCAAGAAGTGGAGAAACATAGCCATACGCTAGAGTGTCTTAAACATGAGTGGTCTTGGGCCATGGTATCCATTGAGGAACGATGATGGTAGATGAAAGAAGGATAAAGGATTGGCCTCAAAGCTATGAGGGACATGGAGGAACTATAGGAAAGTGCAGAGGCCGAGACTACGAATTTACTAAAGCTTCGTCAAGCTATTTAGGAGTCGCATCAATTGTTGATGTGACTTTGCCACTCTACCAAACATCTCATGTAATGATCATGTAATGATCATGTCCCACTGGTGAGGAGAGGCTCTAGTTTGCAGATTCCAAACATATATTTATGAAATATGATGTAATTATTTTTCCCTCCAATTCTTCTTCTTTCATTTTCATGTCATTTCAATTGATCACAATCAATCATATAAACCTTTTTTAAATATGGTATTAATATTAAACTATGATTCCAAACCCATGAAACGAAATAATCAAATCGGGCTTTAATTTTTTCTTGATCTGTAGGACTCAATGAGCATAGTTTGACTATTGCTAAGGTTTCATGGAAAATCTCATGAACTTTTGTGATTTTTTCATTATCACCCTAATTTTTTCCTAAGAAAGTTTGATAAGAGATCAGCGGGCATAACTTGACTTCTACCTAGGCCACCCTTTTTAGGTTTTAAACCTAACAAGATTAACATATTTTTTGATAGATCAACATTTTTTTCTAAACCATACATAGTGTAGGGTTAACAAGCTGATAATTGACGTTTATCTAGGGGTTCCCTTTGCGGGTTTTCACTCTGGAATGTATTACATCTTTTTTGTTGGTAGTTTATAGTCCTACCAAAAAGAATTATAACTAATGTTTTAGGTCAACCAGTTTTGACCAATCTTGAGGGGGTAAGGGCCTTAATTTTGGATTCATTAGCTGAAAACGTCCTGGTCACTTTCAGATAAGAATGAGGGATTTTTCTGAACCCTAGATTTATGAGGTTTGAATATGTATGAGGCTTGAGATCCATTTTAGGTGTATGGAGGTAGGAGAGGACTCTCTTATAGACTAATTTTCCTATGATTCATGGTCGCCTTGTAGGTATCATATGCAGATCCATTGAGGCATGATATGCATAGTCAAACAAAGGTGTCTGGGGGACGCTGGAATTCTATCTCCGATAGCCTGGGAGTATTTACAACACTTTGAATTTGTTTGGGAATTGAGGTCCATAGTGGGTAGCTTGTCTGAGGGATATTTTCCGAAAGTATTAGGGTCATTTTCATTGGCTCTGGATGGGAAACCGGTCCCACGTGATTCTTACTTACACAAGAAAGAGTTGGTGAATGGTCGGTTAAATTAGCAACCTTTTTTGTCTAATAATTTGAAAAGATAAAGATATGTAAGATATTATCTAGAGGGTTTTTCCAAATATAGGGAGTGATATGGGATGTAAATGTCATACGATCATACAGAAACTGGAAAGGACTCTCATGAGAATGAATTTGCCTTTGATTGACGGTTTTCTTGTAGGAATCATATGCAGAGCCACCGGGGCACGATGTGCATAGTCAAACAAAGTTTTCTACAAGACGATGGCCTTCTATATCTGAAGGAAATGAAGGGTTATAGATATTGGGACCTTTCTGAACACATTATATGGCCTCTATAGAAAATGGGGGGAGCCTAAGAATGAAAGGGTACATTTCTTTGTCCAAACTATTCTAGGGAATCCGAAAATGAGTGGGGGAATTTTCTTTTCATACGCGGATCAACTTCACGCATATGAATGGGGTATCCTTATTTTACAGAAGCCTAAAAAGTGATACCAGAGGTCAATTGGTTCAGAATGTTCTGATATGTCAAGGATGTGGGTAGGGAAGAGAATGTAAACCACGACTCTAAGTGATCTTGAATCGGGAGGGATGCCATGAGGCTTGGGATCCATTGGGCATACTGAGATAGGAGAGGACTCTTCTGAGGATGAATTTTCCTTTGGATTATGGTCATTTTGTAGGAATCATATGCTGATCCACTGAGTCATGATGTGCATAATCAAACAAAGGTGTCCTCAGGACACTGGCCTTCCATATCCAATGGTCATGGAAGATCATGGAGATTCAAGATTACTCAAATCACATATTTTGAGGTATGGAAGAAGTGTATACATATACATTTGAAACATTTGGGGTGTGATTCACTCATGGGATCAGGTATCCCCTATATAGATCTGACTCATACACAGGGTGAACCATTCATCCTATCTTTGCATTACCCTATAGTTTAACGTCTTATTGCCAGGATGTGGGGTTCTTCATGAGGAAGGTAACCATAACATGCCTTTTAGGGTCATGTTGTAAGGAAGAAAACTCCTTTAATTATTTTCTAGGATGTCATGGTAGATCCCCCACAGTGGTCCGAAGCTCATGTGAGTTATGCTCGGTGTGAGAAACAAAGGGTTACGAGGATTCTGGGTAATGAATTTAGAATAGAAAAATCAATAGTATAGAGAATTTTAGGCTTAAACCAATGTTATCTAGTTTAACATCATGTAGAAAGGATGATTTTTGGCCTTGTAGTTTAGCATCGTGCGGTTAGGATGCTACGTTGTTCATTTTAGGGTCATGCAGCAAGGAAATTTCTATTTTTATAATGACTATTAATAGCTCTCATTTAATCATGATTAGGATATTATGGAATTCCTTATACATGAGTGATGATATAAGGTGTAAACCATAGTTCCGAGGGTAACTTGGATCGTGATGAATGACATGGGGCTTAGAAGCCATTGGGTGTTCTGAGGTAGGAGAGGACTCTCCTAAGGAAAAATTTTCCTTTGATTAACAGTCATATTCTAGGAATCATATGTAGAGCCACTGGGGAATGATGTGTATAGTTAAAAAAGTTGTTTGTAGGACATTGTCCTTCCATCTTAGATGGCCATGAATGCTTATGGGGACCCAAGCTCTCCCAGAGTTTGGAGTTTGAAAAATAGGAAAGATGTGTCTGGGGAATGGAAGAAATATCCAAACCATGATCATCCGTGAACTACTGGAGCTTCTACATAGATCAGATTCATATGCATGGAGAAGCATGATCTTTTTACTCCTTACGAGTGTCATAATTCAAACATAGAATTTCTGTCATCCCTTTAAAAAAAAATTCAAGAAATTGGGGACATGTTTGGGATCTCATAACATTGATAATAGAGTCGCACCTGAATCTTTAGGAATCTCACAATTCAATTTCATGAATTTAAGACCTTTAATGGATTCCCCCATACAAGTCTTACCTACACATAGAATAAGGGGAATTTTTTGGTTGTGGCTGGGACCAGATGAAAAATTAGGGCATTGCTATATATCCTACAAGGTCAAGAATCAAGCCATATGTAGTTATAAATGTTACATGTACTGATCCAGTTTAGTCATAGGAGTAGGGGCATGTTGTTTTCATCTTCTATAGGTTTCGGTTCTACCACTCCTCTATAGTTTTTTATGTAAGGGACTTCTTACCATTAATCCTATGCTCACGTGTTCTATACTCAATGTGAGAAACATGGAGTGACAAGGAATTCCCTTATAAATATGGGGTGATATAGGATATGATAGAGGCATTTTTTTGTAGGGGTTGGGCCAAGATCGAGGGTCGAGGCATCGCTATGTATCCCACATGATGAATGGAAATCAAGGAATACGTAGTTCTATGAGGGATCATGTGGTTTATCATTTTTCAATGAGGATGATTTGGGCCATACAATTTAACATCTTATAGTAAGATGTTATACTATACAATTTAGAGTCATTCCTTGATGACATTAGCATCACAATTTAATGTCGTGTTATACGGACAAACACCATATAGTTTAATGTAAGGTGCTTTGGATGGTGACTCATAGATTTGGGCCATAGAGTTTGGAACAGAAAAATGGGGGTTGGGCCAAGATCGAGGGTCGAGGCGTCACTACCTATCCCACTTGATGAATGGGAATCAGTCCATACATAGTTCTCTGTGGGATCGTGGATTTTATCATTGTGCAATGAAGATTATTTATGCCATGTTGTTTAACATTTTATATTGAGGATGCTATGTTGTGTAGTTTACAGTCATGTGGCAAGGACATTAGCATCTCAGTTTAATGTTGTGTTGTAGGGACAAACACCATGCAATTTAATGTCATGTGGTTACGATGATGACTCATAGTTTATGGTCATAGATTTTGGACCAGGAGCATCCCTATTATGTAAAGTACTTCTTCAAAAACCTTACATTGGTGGGAGCTGTGATGAGTTTTCCATCCATTGATATCAAGGAGTATGCTCTATTGGAATAGACCCTATGTATGACATATGGTCCCTCCCACTTTGACTCAATATTTGGTGGCTTCTTCCTGAGTATCATTGGGGTTCTGAGGACAAACACCATCTCTCTTTTGAGGAAAGACCAAAGGTGAACCAATATTTTGAAGGCTCATACGATCCGATTTTGGTAGACTTCTTAATGGTGAAAAGTGTACAACCTTTTCACATCCAGCTACTCTAACTCATCAAACTATCTTTGGGATTTCTCATACATTGACATTTGATCACAAATGGATACAAAAACTGATGTTATTTGAAATTGAATATGCAAAACTATCTCTTTCCTGTATACTAGTGAGTATGGGGTTTCCTGGGTGGCAGTGCGGGTCATGGTTCAGTAAGCCCATAAATCATGAAGGAACTTGTCTTTACCCAATTTCTTATCCTTATCTACCATCTTTTGGAGTATTTTATAAAGAGTCTTTTTGAAAGCCTTTATCTTCCCATTGGTCATTGCATGGTAGTGGGATGAATGGTTGGCTTTGATTCCATACTCCTGGTTTAACTTTTCTAGCTCAGTAGAGAGATATTTGGTTCCATTATCCATTAGTATTGTGTAAGGGACACCAAATCTATTAATGATGTTGTCCTTTACAAAGATAACAATGCTTTTTGACCTGGCCTATTTAATAGGTATGGCTTCGGTCCATTTGTAAAAGAGTTCGGTTACTGTGAGAATGAACTTGAATTGTCTAGCTATGGTGAGGGGATATGGTCCCACAACATCCATCCCCCAGGCAGCAAATGGCTAGGATTTCTTAACTGTGTGAAGTGGCTCCAGGGGTTGGGGAATAAAATTGGCATGAACTTGGCAGGAATGGAACTTCTTGGTGAATATGGAACAATCATGTATCATAGTGGGACAATTGTATCCAAGCCTTATAATTTTATGTGAGATCTTGGTTGTTGATTTGTGTGCTCCACAAGCTTCGGTTTGCACATCTTTCATGATGGCAGTAGTATATTATCCATTGATGCACATGTGAAGGAATCTCTTAAGGCCTCATTTTTAGGGAAAATTTTCTTATTTTTCACCATTATACAAGACAAATTTGACTACCCACCTTCGGATCTAATCTCTTTCGGCCCTATCTGGTGGGAGTTCCCCCTTCGAAGGTAATTTTCAATGGAATTCATCCAGCCGGTGGTGTGACCATAAGGCTCAGAAATGGGTCTAATCTCATAGATTTCCTCTGAATTTTTTCTGAATAAATGGAAAGACCATCTGACGGTGGGAAATTATAATAACTGTTTCATCCCGGTATGGATCATCCAAGTTTGTAGTTGCATTTGATAATGAATCAGCTTGAGAATTTTGCAATCAGGGGACGGAGGTTAGCGTCGGTTATTATAGGAATTCTTCCATTAGTTCTCAAACATAGTTTATCAAAGTTACCAATACCTATTTCTTAATGGAATAATCACCATTGACCTTATTGATGACCATCTATGAATCACCTTTTATCTTCAGGTGTTTGGTTCGTGCATGAAGTACCAGTTCTAGGCCTGCAATGAGGGCCTGGTATTCTGCTTCATTATTTGGGCATCCTTCTAAAAGTAGGAAGGAGTAAGGCAAGATATAATTCTTGGGGATAGGATTATAACTCCCAACCCCAATTTGTTGAGCTTGAGATCCTCCATCAATTTCTCTATTAGGCTTCTAGAAGCAATGTCAAAGTACATTTCCCATACATGGGAGCTTTCTTGGAAGAAGAACACTGCTTCATCCAGAAGGTCAGCATCCAATGTGGTTGTTTCTTACAATGGGTAATCTTCCAGGAAGTCTACTATTGTTGGAAATTTGATGGACTCTAGGGCACATACTGTATGTCAAACTTTTGTAAGATGACTATCCACCATGATAGGCATCCAGTTATCATGGGATGGTTGAGGATATATTTGAGCGGGTTGCAGCAGGAGACCAGGTGGACCTCGTGGTGCTGTAGGTAATGCCTAAATTTCTGAACCATGAAGAATAGGGATGGGCAGTTTTTTTTATTCTTGAATATCGAGTCTCAGTATCACTCATTTTTTAGTTGAGGTAATAGAGAATATTCACATTATAGGCATCATTCTTATGCGTGAGGAAGGCACCTAATGACCGTTCCAAGGCAGTTACATACAAAATGAGCAGTCTCCCCTCAACTGGAGGCTTCAGCACCGATGGGATTATGAGATATCTTTTTGAGATTTTCAAATGCTTCATGATAATAATTATCCAACACATACGTTACTCATTTCTTCATTAACCTAGGGAAAGGTAAACACTTACCCGCAAGGTTGGCCATGAAGCACCGGATGTAGGCCAGGTGCCCCTAGAGACCCCTCTACTTAGTGATATTGCAATTTAACCACCAGATCATTGACGTATTAATCGATGAATTTTTACTGGAAGGGACTGAAAATGTGGTTCATAGAACGAATATATGTAGCGCCATCATTTTTTAGACCAAATGGAATCACCTTACAATAAAACACTTCGTGAGGGCCCGTAAAATCAGCAGCTTCTTCATCTCATCAGTCCATTCAGATCTGGTTGTATCCAGAATAGATGTCCATGAAATAGGGGTCCTCATATCTATTGGTCGCATTGATCAACAATTCTATGATTGGGGCAGGAAAAAAATCTTTCAAGAAGTGCCGATTAATGTCTCTGAAGTCGATGCAGACTATAATCTGTTTGTTCTTCTTTTTGACATGGACTATGTTTTCCAGCCGAATCTGATATTGGAATTATCAGATGAAGTTATATTTTATTATCTTATCAAATTTAGACTCTATTATGGTAGCATGATTCGTGAGGGTCCTTATGGATGTCTCCTTATAGACACAATGGTCTTTCAGCAGACCCGAATAATGAGTGGAAACCTAAGGATCGAGGTCTGGCATTTCTATGTAGTTCCAGAAAAACATGTCTTGATTATTTTTTAGAAAGTATGTATATGCCTCTTGTTCCTTTAAAGTCATATCCACACTAATCAGAGTGGTCTATAGGTTCTCTTCAGTTCCAAAGTTTATCTCCCTAAGTTCATCGATTGTGGTGGAGAAACCTTCTTCAAATAAGGGAGGGGCATCTTTGAGGTCTTCTTCTCCTTCATCTTCTTCATCCTCTTCATCATCTTCTTCCTCTTCTAATGGAGAGAGGATTCTTGAGATGAACTCTATTATTTTTGGAGAGAATTCATCTTCTTCCCTAGTGAGTAAGGAAGGAATGGTTTGGGGTCCTAAGGATGGGTTGGGAGCATCTTTATTAGTGGTTTCCTTGAAATCGTAGGAGTCATCCCACTCTTTAGTGTCTTTGGACTTCGCAGTAATAATGGAAATCATGCATATGAATGAGTATGTATCTAAGATTCAACTTATGCATTCAAATTGGTTGATGGGTAATACATACTCTTCCCCAAGCTGTTGGAGGGGATCATCGAGAGCCATTTTCAATCCATTAGTGGCAGTGATCCTGTCAACATTGTCCGCTAATGATTGCTTATATTTTGGTTCATAGAACCCTACATTAATTTAATGGAACTCATAGGATTTTAATGGGGATTAATCAGCATGCAATGTCATATTTTTCCCATTAGAGTAATATTTGACACACTGATAGTAAGATGATGGAATTGCAACATGCTAATGTAGCCAGGGCCTCCCTAAAAGGACACTAAAGATTTTACTTTTCTGCACTACCAGAAACTCAGAATCATAAATGAGGTCTCCAAGCCAATTTTTAATCTTTATTTATCTCAATGTATTCTTATCGCTTTTTTCATATCCTAGTAGAGTTGTGGTGCAGGGTGTTACACTATCCTCATCATAGCCTAGTCGGGGAACTTTTCGCAGTGGGAGGTGGTTGAATCTAGAGCTATTATTGATGAAAATTATTCAAACATCAATGTCTTTTATCTTTTCGGACACATATAAGGGTTTTATGTGTCCTTACATGATGTATTCTTCGTCCCGTTCTCTGAAGGAGATGATGACGTGGCATTCTTTGAGACTAGTCTCCATCCGATAGAATTTGGACACTGCCACTTCAGCCTAGAATTCCAAGGGACTTAGTAAGGTTTCGATGAGTGCCTCCCTTAGGTATGTGGATAGACTCAAGGCATCCAGGACTGATAGATTCAACGGTACTGAGGGTAGCTACTTTATAATATCATGTTTATTCCCTAAGGTATGGTTCTTCCTGGCTTGGGGATTATCTTTCATGGACACTTTAGGGGCTTGATATTTGGACATAGATGTTCCGGCCTCTATGACAGTAGTTGGTGGTACTGCTCCACTTTCCAAGTTCTATTGAACTGGTCTACCTATACGCCTTGGGAGATTCGATATCTATTCTTCTTCTGATGGATACTCCAATATGATTGGGCTCAAATTTCTTCCAGCATGGGAATAGAAACATTCGGGTTCTCGTTGTGTTCATTGGAGGGTCCTTCTAGGAGTTTCAGAAACATTAACAGTTTGAGTTAAGGCATGGCTATAAATTTGACTCCTTCCCTAATAATGTCTTCTAGGAAACCCTCATCCTCTAAGGCCTCTTCCTCCTACCCTCCAATTAGATGTTGGTAATTCAGGTTTGTGTCCATAGTTTCCATTAGAGAAGGGGTCCATTAAGTGAATGACATTAATGGAGCTGAAGATCATTTCTTGATTTGGCAATGCTTCTGTCTGACTATATTCTTTTGATGGTACCATTTTGTGGGGTGGTGCCCATTGTCTCATCTTTCGGGGTGGTTCCCATTGTATGGTTTGGTGGGGCAGCACCTATGGTACCAATTCTACTAGCATGAAGTCTGAGAGTATCAATACTAACATTGGATTTGTGGCCATCTCATCTTCTTTCTCTTTTCTTTCCTTCTGGACCTCAGAGGGCTACAGGGCTGAGGATAATGGTCGTGCCTCATCAATAAATTTTGGGTGCATGGTTGGTTGCTTCAACTGTGTATGGAAGATGCCATGAGCCTGGTTGACTATTTTCTAGGTCATCCAACTATCAAATTTTTCCCTTTTTCTAGTAAATTCTTTCCAATCCTTTTCCCCTTTTGGGTCTAAGGTGGAGACATACGCCACTTGTGTTGGTGGAATACCCAACTTGACTTGTATGGAATACAATATCTTTTGCAATAGATCCTTGTATATGAATCAATCATGGATGGTGTTTTCCCGGTATCTAGTGATAGGGACAATAATTTAGATGGTCGTCGAGACCCACTTCATCGGCTCACTTTAGCTTCGGTAGCTGGAGAAAGTCACACTTCATGGCATCTAATAATTAGACGCGGACTTGGTCATCATGAAAATAATATAATATATTTCTTAGTTCCTCAAACTAATTTATTTTAGCACATATTCTCTCATCGTGTTGAGTAGGTGATGTTTGTTGGCATTCAGGGGGTCCCATATAGTTTGGTAGAGGCCTCACAACTGGAGCTGGCATTGGGGGTGTGTTAAGCATGACATAAGCCGCTTCATCTTTTCTCGTTCTTTTTCATGGGGCTGATGAGGCCACCTGGTACTTCTGATTGGTCTATTGCAATGAGTCTTCTATCCTTTGGGAAATGGTAGAGAAATCTCATAACCCACTTTGGTACTTCACAGGGATGAGCGGTGTTTGTAATTCATCATGGAGTTTATTGATGAACATAGTGATCATTTAATCATAGGGGAGCATCTGGTTCAGGGTATAAGGCAGGCCTTTCCATCTGGAAATGAAGTATGAAACTCTTTCATTATCTCACTGCTTTGAATTCATGATATCACTGGTTTTTTTCTTAGGCAAAGTTGAATTAAACTAAAAGAGAAACTATCATTGGAGGTCCTCCCAACCCATGATTGATTTAACTTTCAAGCTAGTAAACCATATGAAGGATGAACCCTATAGGGTTCGCATGAAGCACCTAATTTTTATTGCTTCTTACTACTATGGAGTTCCCATCATGGGATCACAGTAAGAGTCAGAGTGAATTAGATATTGTTCTATGTCTCTTGAACCATTGAACATTGGGAACACAGAGTTCCCAAAGTTTGGAGGTGGTGGAACATTGCTCACCCAATCAAGGTAGGGTTTTCACTTTGGCTGTATCAGAGCGCACCGCCCCTCCATGGCTTCTAGCCAAGATGTTAGTTGCTCAATAGTATTCAAGAGCCCTTGATGCATATCCTGCCAGACTTGAGAGCTTAGGAGGGAGTAGTGGGGGCTAAATCTAGAAATATCGGTGCTGTTGGAATTTGGGGTGGATACCCAGCTAGGGTTATCCTTTGTGGGTTCTCCTAAATATATTATGGATACCTTCCCAGTGGAGGAAATTCATGATGTCCTTCCAAGGCAGGATTTAACTAGTTTGACGGTCCCAATGCTGGATTACATGGGAATCTGAGCTTGACTTCATTTACTGGAATGAGTGATTATTGTAGGGGAACCTTTTCTGGGAACACGTGTTGATGTTCCATAGGGGGAACACATCCGGCAAGATAGCTCCCTCGATGTAGCTCGACATTAATTCACCTGAGCTCTTTTATTTCCTCATCCTGGTTGGTGAATCTTTCCATGAGGGCAAGGGAAACACTCTCTAGGGGAGGAGGTGGTGGATCATAGATGAACTTGGATTTATTCTTCTCTATGTTAGGGTTTCATGAGGGAGGTAATGACGGATTAACTAAGAGGGAACCCAAATTTAGGAATGCTCTCTGGTTCCGGGAATGCACATCATCATGCTCGGTGTGGGATGCCTCTGGAAGGGAACCATATTCTCTTTCATTCTATACCTTTGTATCGTTTTCTATGAGATTCTTGGGGTTTATGTTTACCACATTCATTAATGAATACCGCTTTGGGGGTGGTTTACCAGCTGCCAAAAGGTCGGAAATCTTTATACATCCTTTGTTAGACTTTATCTTTCTATTCTACGGTATTCTTTGGATTTCTTGGTGAAAATAGACCCAATGGTATCCCTGGTCTAGCCTCATATTGTGTCTTCATCTCGGAAGTTTTGAACCATGAGACGGGGTGGAACGAGTGACCTCTCGACTCATCATTCTTCCTAGATGGAAGAAGACAGAGGTCATTTGTGCCGGAAAATTAGGCAAAAATGCCACCATCCCTACAGGTTGGAGTTTCTACCATTATTCCATTGATGAATTATGGCCTAGATTTGATGGTTATATGGGGGAATATTAAGTTAAAATTTACCCTAGCCCTATGGTCTAGGGTTTTTCCTGCATTGTGGTGATATCTGCCTCTATTTCCTCCTTTTTTATTTCACACACTCCCATGCTAGTGTGAGATGAATTTGATGTCAAATCCGCATGGGATTTATAGGATTTTGAAGAAATGGGAACTACTTTCTGGTTGGATTCCCTTAAGTGGGAATCCTACTCGATGTTCTCAGTTTCCATAATTAGAAGATATTCAATGGGTTGATCTCATCAGACCTGATGCTTTTGAGTCTTACTTCAGGCAGGTTTTTATTGAGTTTTAAATTTTTTTAGTAGGGATTTCATTTAATTTCTGCCTTTGGGTAATGAAATTTCAAGATATCGTTTCCAATGAGATCTGATGGAAGGTACGTGAGGTTAACTGTAGAGCTCCATGTTCTCCCCATACCTAAATTTGAACTTCATATGGGGCATCTTGGATGAGGCAACAAAACTTGTGTAGTGCATGGAGGAAATATAATTCAAGGTTTCTCTTTCACCTTTATGATCAATGCTTCCACGCAGACGGGAGGGCTTCCAGGTTGATTAGACAGCGAAGCTCTCTAGATATGTTGACATGGTCTGCATACCCTTTAAAGGGAAATAACTTTTCTTTTATCTAGAGAATATTTTTCCAGATATTGAGGTAAATGTAATGCAGACATTCCTCATGCAACTCCCTTGGTATGTCGAAGTGAGAAGTGTCCATAGGCCAATACATCACTGGTATATTTTTTTTAGCTAGTTGTCTTCTCACGAGCAACAAATCATGTTGTTTTTCTTCGAGGGACTCCTCTGCATGATATGCCCAACTTGAGTGCTTCTTAATAGTTTTGTTCCATGCAACCGAGTCAGTGGGAGCCTCATTGATATGTGAATTGTGCAAGGGTGGTTCATAAGATGAGTATGGCCAAGGGCCATTCTCTAGTTGAGAAATGCTATCACTCATCATATACAGAGTGTCAGATATGTCTGACTCCATATTTCTGAGTTCCTCAACATAGGAGGTATTTATTACATTTTTTCTAGAAAGTGGAGGGCCTTATTTCCGGTATGAATCTTGATTGCATGGAGGACCTTTGCAATCGATGATAAAATGGTGAGGGATACCATTGAAACTTTATGCCTGACTGTGGGGAATATCCTTATGGCGTATACGCTGGGGAGGACCTTTATGGTGGGATATTGTGAGGGGAGGACCTTCCTGATTCATGATTTCACTGAGGGAAGGACCTTCTTGATGACTGCTATTATGGAGAGGATTACTATTATGGCTTGACATCTGGTTGCAGGGAGAATTTCTATAGTGTACTTTCTAGGGATGGTATTTAGGGTGTACTACAATGAGGGTAGGACCTTCTCGTTTCTTGATGTTACTATGGGTAGGTCCTTCAAATCAACTTCCATTGCAGGGAGGGCCTTCACAACAATTTTCGTCATGGCAATTACTACCATCATGACTTGACATAAGACTATAAGGAGAAGCATATCTAGAGAGTATACCCTGGGGAGGACCATCAGGGTGGATGACAGTAAGGGGAGGACCATCTTGCTATCTGATCTTAAGGTAAAGGGAAGGGTTGTCCTAACATGCATCAGGAGATAGGCTCTCGTGATCGATCATTCCTAGCCCATGGAGTAATCCCACAAGGGTGCTCTGGGGAGGACCTTCAGAGCTACTAGTAGCAACAGTGTGGGGAGGTCCTTCACAACCGCTACTGCCACTTCCATAATTTGGTAATATACTTATAGGGTCTTGAGCCTTTATTGATATATGTTCAAGGGCATCATGAACTCCAACTTCTGGCAGAGCAAGATCATGTATGTGATCTTCATTTTCTGGTTGCCTTTGGAACATTTCATGTTTGGGTTCTCTCTTGTAGGTAAATGGGGCCACCTTCTATTGGTATTAGCCTTCATATATGGGTATCTATATTTTTGGATCCTGTTTTGTTACCGGGATACGCCGACATACATCTTGAGTTTTGGAAGTCATATACGTCTTCCCTAGAGTAACCACCATATTGGACCAACATCCCCAAGTTAAAACAAGTATTTGTTCTCGGTCTGGTTTTCTATGTATCATGGAATATTGTCTTTGACCCTCCTATACTAGAGAAGAGATGCATAATTTCTCCATAGTGATTAACCCATTTTTCAAGTAAGTCATTCCGCTCAAGGAAACTGGGTCGTGGGCTTGGTTCCTCACCTCTGTCGCTGATGCAATGATATCTTGGCTTGTGTTTTAGGATATGGTATGGATTCGACGTCTGATCTTTAATCATTTCTAGGATGTTCTAAGATACATCTTTGGTTAGAACGGGCATGATATCCCATTCCAATGTCATATCATGAGTTTGTGCATTATCTGGTCCTCTATTGGTTTCTAGTAGATACTAGCAGTTCTCGTGTGTAGGGATAGAGGAACAAGTCTATTGTTAGTTGTCTTCTCTAGTTTCCACCATATTTGACTGTTGGGATTAATATTCATGAGTGTGAATTTTCATCCACTCACTTGATGCTATATTTATCTCGCAGGATGTGTATGCATCCGGAAAATTTTGACTATGCTCATATTTTCTCGCCGCCCTATTTGGATAGAGAGATTGATACGAATCAGTTGGTATTTGTGAATGCATGTAGTTTTTTTTCTTCCTATTTAAATGAAGGGATTCTTGTGCCTTGGTAGATATCTATATATATCTATAATTTTCTTCTCTGTCTACACAGTGGGACTGACGAGCACTGGAAGGAACGTGCACGTGCCTGTATTGTGCCACCCAATTTATGTGGTGGGCTTGATGGAGGGGTAAGAGTTGTATGTATTCCCATTGAATTTCACCATGTTTTTATGGTAGAGTTTCTCCTCAGGAACCAGGGTGATATCCTGTTCCTAATTATATATTTTCTTCCCTCAACGAGTAGCCTAAGGGGCTCGGTTCTTCTTGACTTTAGCATGTGCCCTCAGTATAAGTTCTTCTTCAGTATGATGAGACTTGTTCACCAGGTGTTTGGGCGATGCTATCTGGAAGGGGCCTATGAGTAAAACCCCTATTTAGTTTAGATGAAGTAATCAACTTCTCCTTCATATGCCTCCCTTATAAAAGGGAGGTACTCGTTTTCATGTTCCAGGGATAGGCTCCTGAAACAGTTTGAGATGACCACAGGGGCCGCCTCATGCTGGAGAATTATTTGCGGCTAAGGAGGTGGCTGGTGAGCTTTTTACAGACTATAGGTCTTGTCTTGTGGCTCTACTATGGGGAGAGTACAATTTTGATGTTACTCTTTGATCAGCGTGTTTGATACCCAACATTGAAGATGCTCAGTAGGAAAGGGGTCTTGCTCTTCATTGGGGCCTCGATTGCCTATGGGATCACTGAGGTATGTGTCTGCACAGGTTGTTAGTATTTCATTTGGATCGAAGGTTGCTCTGAGAAAACTATAAATATATATATATATAACATATACAGACAAAAAACCCCATCAAAGTAGTATCCCTTGAAAATATGCATATTTGACGATTTAGCTTGTCCCCCTCCCCCTTTTTTTGAGGCTAAGGGTCTTGAGTAGGGTAAAACCTCAACCTTGGTTAAAGATTCATGTTGAGTTCACCATTTTTTTCACCTTCGAGGTGGCATGTTCTTGGGTTTAGTAAAAATGCAAATAATTTCCTTACAATTTATGACATTAATCCGTTATTATAGATACTTTCTTATTTCCATATTTTTTCAACCCGATCCGGATCATTATCCTTTAAGGGGGGATTTTATTGATCTCAGGGGTACTGGGTAGTTTATCCCTTCTGTATTACGAAGGGGTTCCATAGTCAAATGGTCCCAGCAAGTGATTTCATGAGGTTAAGTATTTGTGAAATCATTCCTCGTAGGATATAACTTCTTTGGATGGTCTTCAATGCATTTATTCGTGGAACTTGAAACACCCAACGACCCTAGTATCCAGGATTCATATAAATTCTTTCCAAATGCAGGCACTCGTGGGATAACAATTTGGCCAATGACACTTAAGGACTCCATTGGTCGAGATGATGGGATTTTGGGCTCATCGCACCCTTTGGGGGGGAATTATTGCGTATTTCGGGTCTCTCTTATAGAATTAATTCGTGTTCATATGTTCATGAATCCTTAGTTCATTCTCAAAAAGTGTATCCATGGGATACCCCTAGTTTTGAAGATCTTCATAGGCATACATGAATTTTATTCTATAGAGGCAATGCTGAATTAAGTTATGCAATAAGGTTCTAGGGAGTTTATCTTCATCTAGGAGGATAGAAGATGGATTGATGTTGGGATGAGACCCATAATATGGGCTTCCTACATATCCTCAGGAGTGGAATCAGGGCCCTTGTAGTTCAGGAAACTTGGGGCTTACGCATAGAAGCTTCCCATTTGAGGTGACATGAGTGGGTGAACCCTTTTGGAATGGTACCCTTTTGAGCTTGGGCCTTCAAGTAGGCATCCTACATATCCTAGTTTGACCAAGAATTAGAGTTCTCATAGTTTAGGATGGGTTGGTTGTGTGGATGTTGTAATCATCAAAAATCTCTAAGCCCACGTGAGTCATACTTGGTGTGAGAAACAAAAGGATATGAGAGATCCAACAAACCACACACCTCATATCCCTCTGATGGGAGAGGTTGGGCATATGGAGGAAGAATCCAAGGAAACAGTGGGTGAGGGCATGAAGCAATGATCTCTTTAATGTGGGATGTCATTAGGGGTCATGGGGCTCAGCCCTAAGAAGGTTAGGGACTTAACTTAGTGGGAGTTCCATGGAACACGTTATGGGAAAGGGAAGGAACATCGCCTCTCATACAAAGGAGGAACGAATATTATTACTTCAACAGATCATTGTTCCTCATTGAATGGAAAGAAAGTAATCACCCTTAATCCCTAGAATGGGGAGGTTCACATTAGCATCCCAAGGTTGGACTTCAGGTTACCATGGGAATATAGACTTACAAACATCCCTGGAGTCCTAACCACTATTGGGAGAGCCTTTTTGACTCTACATACCATGCTTATAAAGACTCAAAGGGGCACACTGATGCGCCGAATGATCTGATTATACGGGTTTGGTGGATTCGGAGGAGGCTTTATCATGATGTAAGGGGACTGGTTCACAAAGGGGCAATGGAGGACTGGATAATAATGGAGGGGAGATATTGGAACTAGGGGAAAGGACACCCAAAAACAGCCCATTTTTCATTCTATTTTCTCACATAGGATAGAGGTAGATATGCATACCATAGTGGTACACAGGTAGAGGGATCGTCCACATACCAAAGCAGTATGTGGGATTATAGATGGACCACCATGCACCACAGTGGTACGTGGTCCTGGGTGCGGTCCACCATGCCGCATCGGGTTCCATCCATATACTGATGTAGTACGTGACATGGGGTTCAATCAGAATAATGATACAAAATTTAGAACACCATATTTAAGGAGGGTTATGGAAACTGTCATTCAAGGGGAGTTCATCCGTGAAGAATGTGTGGTTCGTGATTTCACCAATTAGGTTTACAGTTTTCCCCTTATTATTAGGTTCCTTCATTTTATGGTTCGTGGTTAGTTATACCTGTGGAAGTATGGTTCATGATTTTAACTTTGTTGATGATTCAAAACCAAAGATGTAATCCTCTTTGAATTATAACTTTCAACCTCTGGGGTCTCCTCAGTTCATTATGTGTCCATCCTCTCTCAATTACTTCTATGCTCCTTTTATAGAACATCGGTACAAACATATCTATGAGAATACGGCACCATTTACAAAATCCCATGAATAGATACCTCAATCCATGGAATACTTGGTCAACCGAGGTTTGCAGAGGCTACGGTTTGCAAGTTATGGTTCGAGGAACCCTACTGATTTGATTCATCTAAGAACAACTAAGTTCGTAGGATGATATGTGGATGGCTTTCGCACACTTTATTCCCCCAATGATGTAGTTCGTGGCTTCCTAGGTTTGTTTCTCCTTGCTTCATGAGCCAGCACCTCATGGGTCATCCAACGTACTGATGGTTCGCGGTTCAGCCTTTCCGCAAACCCTTCCCAGGGATAGTATACGGGTCACTTAAAACTCTTTGAGAAATTCAATTTCTTCAAGTTTCTTCCAAATTTTTCAACTCAATTTGCATCCCTTGGCTTTACTGGACTTGTAAGAATGCTTGGTTCCTTCTTCAAAGTGATTGTGGGGGTATTTTCTTCCCTTTTTGAATTTTTTAGGACCCTACACATGTGTATATATGTCATTTTTAATGATTCATATTAGGAGAAATTTTTCCCTATAATTGTTGTTTTTTTCCAAGGTACTAGATGCTAGCCGGTGGGGATAGAGAAATCCCATAGGGTATGTGACAACTCAGGTCGGGTACTTGTTTAATATGGTTTTTGGGTCACATTCATCACATTTTGGTATCAAAGTTGTTTTCCTCAAGATTCCTTATCTTGGGACATTTGGTAGGTTGGGGATTGGATGGTTGAAACTTAAGTGGTAGTTTCTCATGAGTGTTTGTACATATCATTCATGACAAAAATCAAGTTACCAAGGGGTGTTAGAATTTTTGTCTCCTATCTTGAATTGTTTATGTTAATATTAGTTTTTTATTATGGAATTTTTAGTTTAAACAGATATTATTCTGTTGTCAGATCATTTATTCTATTCCGATGTGTGGCATTATTCCCCCAAGACTTGTTATACGAGTTCCTCATGTGGTTTTAGATGATTCTCCTCAATAAAATACTCTTATGGATCATAACATTATTGATTCTATCTTTTGGGTAGTTCGTATTATCAAACAGAATGTTCCACAAGTCCAAAACGTAGTTCATTAAGTATAGTTGAGATCTGTATGAAACATAGATCAATCATGAGTGTCCTTACATGAGAATCCACCATCCTTTAAAGGTATGAATGAACCTCAAGAGGAAAATGACTAGATTGAAAATATTGGTCAAATATTTATCTTCCTGGATACACTTGAGAGTATCAAGTTGAAGTGTTAAGTGTTTATACATAAGGTTCCTAGTAGGAATTGGTGGTATTCCATGGTATATTTAGATAGTCATGTGGAGTTGTACTATAATGGTTTTAAGACTCTTTTATTCTAGTAGTTTTGTCCAGAGTCACTGATGATATTGAATTATATGGAATTACATCCTTTTTAGGAGGGAGAGAATTAATTTTTTGTGTACACTAATCAGTTTGAAGAGAAGTTTCATTTTTCACTAGAGGTTGTAAAGAATGACCAGTTGAAATCTCAGAAGTACATGTAGGGTTTTTGACCAGATATCATATCACAAGTGTTTATGTTGAATATTTTTACCTATACGGATACATTGGATAGGGATATGATGGAAGAAATGATTATAAAGTGCAAGGTTGGATATTCTTCCCCTTCTCTTCAACCTAGTAGAAGATTCAGTTGTGTAGTAGAGAAAATGAGGAATTGACAGGACCATCGCAAGAGGGGTGGAGGTGGTTCTCGAGAGAATACCTCTTCAAAACCTCTATTTATAGCTAGTGGTGTTCCTATGAAGTGTTATTAGTTTTTCAAGGTCAAAAATACATGGTGTTATTATCCTTCACCTAAAATATGTGTAACATTTGTGGACATTTTGGTCATCTATAGTGTTTCTATCGGGCTATTTCTATACCTTGATATGGTCAGGGGTCATCAGCTACAAAGGCTACTATGGTGCAATCAGATGCTTCTAAGACTACAAGGCTCTATCCATAGGCCATAGGAGTGAATCTCCTTTATACAATAGATTCTTTTCTAGTATAGGCAGATGTGGGTCCAATTAAAGTGATAGGTATCATCTTTTTTACATCTTCTATAATGATTTATTTATCTGATATCGGTTCTTCCCACTCATTTATATCGGGATTTTTTGTTTATATAATTAACCTTCCAATGGATATCATGTTTTTTGTTAAGGAGTTAGTGAAACCTCTTGGGAAGAGAAAAGATCATGGATTTCAGTGCCCCTTGTCATGACCCAATCCCAGCTGGGTCTTGATTCCTGACTACCCCAATCCCACCTCCATAGGCTAGGGGCGGCTACAATCACCAAAGGAATAACTAAATCAGGGAGGACTTTTCCTAAGTATCTTCACCCACACACAAAAAATTCAATGAAAAATTTAATAGGGAAATAATAAAAGAAAAAAGACTTCTATAAAGTAAACCAAACATGTATGAACCTCCAAAATATACAAAAATGTATGGTAGTGTAAGCTTAAAGTAAAAGGGAAAAAATACACACCCAACCAAAAAATTGTCCCAACCTGAAAAAATTTGAAAAGTAAATATCTAAAGAGATCCCCAGTCCTGAAACCCAAGCTATGACCACCATATGTGGTCCAAGCACCCAGTATCTCTATGATCCTCTAAAGTCACATTTGACCTAGCTGTCGTCTACAAAAGGCATGAAATGTGTGGGAAAATCCCATGCAGGGGTATGTATATACATACCGATTAGAACACCTTGAAAGGGGTGAATGGGGGAGTAGTAATAGATATAATGGAAGATAAAGATAGTATATATCATAAGGTATAGTGAAAGAGTAGAGCTCAACCCAGTAAATATTGAAAGTAAGCTCAACCATGCATAAGGTTATAAACACGGTGAGTAGATGAACTACCTGTTGAGTCTTCACCACCTATGGAAGGAGAGTAGATTCATCCAACCACATAAAGCTAGACACAGAAATCCCTTGGAATACCCCTTGCATTTTCACCTCTCTTATAAGGAGAGTAACCAAACCCAAGGAGTGGGTAAAGAATAAAGATATATATATATATATATATATATATATATATATATATATATATTCCCAGTCAAAGAAGCTCAATTAAACGAGTAAGGGGTATCTGACTCACAGATCCTCCCAATAAGAAGAGTATCCAACAGTTCAAAGAATCCATTAATGATGCTTAGAATCCCACACATCTTCTTTAAACACACAATTCTGAAGAACTCAATCACGACACCTTGATACTATTCTCTTTGGTTGGTACTAAATTTCCAACACGATTTTAGGTCACGTCACAAAAATGTGTCTCGGTGAAGAAAGTGTCTCTCTTCTTTGTGAGTCAAAAACTATGCCAAACCACATCTTGTCACTATTCCATAAATTCAGGGGAACACAAAATCTAAGTAAGGATTCCATGTCTCTATATGACAGGAGGGTCCTACTCTGATAGTCACCAAGGAACTCCACTGATCATCCCCACTAGAGGGTAATTCGTAGGAAGGTAATTAGAGAACTCCACTACTCAGCCCCACTGGATGGTAATGCCCAAAAAAATCAATTGAAGAATTCCATTTCCTAGCCCTGTTGGAGGGTAATTCTTGGAAGTAGTCATTAGGTAAATCCACTACCCATCCCTGGTAGAGGGTAATGCCCGAAAAGGGTCCTCGAGGAACTCCACTGCCCAGCCCTGTAGAAGGGTAGTGCCATCAAATATTTTGTGATCCTTTACGATCACTGCCATCATTAGGTGTTACCTCAGTGCATCATTCCCAGAACTTTTGACATCATATCTCAAAATAAATAATATAGGGTTCTGTCATGTTCTACGTGAAAACAAAACTAATGATAGGCTACTCGCGGGGCAAAATCTGAGTTCAAATAACGGAGATACAAAACTTTGAGGTTTCTTGAAAAAGAGGTACATGGAATGTCAGGGACCCACATGTTGTGTGGTCCATCTCTATTGCATTTACGTTTCCTTATCATCACAAATCTTGGTGGCTATATAGTACTACTTGGTGTGTAGGGGTACTACACAACATGTCTCATCCAAAATCCGGACAAATGCAAGAGTATTATTATCATTCTGAAGTGTAAAAACATCCTTTAACTAATATACATCTTCAATTGTACCTATATGTCCAAACATATTACACCATTTTGATCCTCATGGAAAAACTCTGGATATATACACTTCATGTTCTTTGATCGGACACTCGATGAAAAAATCACATTTCACCACATGACACTCAAGGATTCTCATGATCTCGATCCATGAGTCTAAATTAAATACTCAAAATTATTCTTGATATGTTTGCCTAAATTTTAAGGTCATACTGTCATAGACGGTTCATCATTCTGATACTGTATGAAGGAGATATATTAGATATAAAATTCTGTAATAATAATAATTTTATTATTATTGGGTGTTTTGTTGACCTGAGCCATGAGTCAAAAAAAAAAAGAAACCCAACATCAGTCTTAAAATGATCATCTCAATTCTAGGGTCATGTTGTCTCTGACAGTTTATCCATCCAACATCGTACAAAAAAGTTATGGAAGAATTAAGGTTTGATAATAAAATAATAATAATAATAATTTATATTATTATTATTATTTATTTTTTACTTTACTTTAAACATTCAAGGGAGAGACCAATATCAAACCAAAATAGGCACCCCCCCCCCCTTATTTTCCCCCACACACATTGCACCTCACCCATGGTTTATTCTCCCTTTTTTCATTTCTTTTTATTTCCCTTCCTATCTCTCATCTCTCCTATCTATTCTTATATTCCACAATTTTCTCTTATCTATCCACATGTCTCATATTTTATTAAATTAAAACAAATTAA
Organism: Viscum album; assembly: GCA_963277665.1. Classification (NCBI taxonomy): domain Eukaryota; kingdom Viridiplantae; phylum Streptophyta; class Magnoliopsida; order Santalales; family Viscaceae; genus Viscum; species Viscum album. Next base: position 2,106,250,742 of record OY728145.1, on the reverse strand, counting down.
TTTAAAATTATTTTTTACATTATTAAACTAAATCTAAATAATTTAAAATGATTTTCCTTTATTAAATTAAACCAATTAATTTAAAATTATTTTCCATTATTAAATTAAAGCCATTTAATTTAATTAACCAAACATTTTATTCCACCATTATTATTATTATTATTATTAATTATTAACACCCACCACATTAACCACTTCTGACCACATCATCAGATATCTGAGCCCATCCACCATCATGTTCACGCCGAGTAACCTCTGCCATGATACCCCACACATGGTCTCTATACAGAATTGATCTTTTCTCACCGCACATCATTTTCATGCGTCAACCGGGAAAAGGGGAATTATCAACCCGATCCTAAACCACCTCTGATCTATTCATAAGCATTATCCCTCTTGTTTATCAATACATTCCCAAACTATTGATCTTCATTTCATTTATGATACTGCAATAAATTTAGGGGTTCAATCACACTCAAACCCACCCCAGAAATGTTGAATCGTGACCCTATGGTCTAACAATGAATAACATGAAGAAATATGGGGAAAAAGAATCAAACACAAAATTTTAAATATCATTGTCCAAGAATTGTTGGCCAACAATCAAGAACATAGATTTTGTGGTTAGATAAAAATTGAAAAAATTAAGATATCAGTACTTTGGCACATGAAAAGGATACAACATGTCACAGATAGACGAAAAAAGAATAATCTACTCAAAAAAATTAATTATAAGGGAATAAAACCATATTTAACGAGTCCTGCCTCAATTTCATATCAATCAATAATAAAGAATGTGTCCGCTAATGATTTGGGTGGATTTGTTGCATTCACTACATCCTGATATGCTCTGACCTAAAGTTTCATCAGAATATGCAAATAAAGGAGGTTGGAAGTGCTATGGACTTATATATGGGTTTATGTGGATAACCTTGGAGAACTTTTCCTTGAAGAACTCTTATAAGGTTATATATTTCTTTGAAAAAAACTAATTAATTAAATAATTCACTCATTCATTCATTAAATGCACTCGTAATAATTTCCTTTACTAGACATCCTATGTTGACCAAATTTAGGTTGTGCCTTCAGTAAAAACCATATTTTAAACTCAACAATGGTATCTGATTTCTCATCTGAGTCTCTTTCTGTGATTAATTTGAGTTTGGGATATTAAATAAATTAATTTAATTAATTAATTAATCCAATTCTACCACCAACAGCTTCCCCATATGAACGTCCCACACTGACCAATATTAGATCCCTCCTAAGGTAACCTCTATGTTTCGGATTCAACCATGGTCCTATATTTCTGATCAGAGACTCCATTTAAGTGATATTCCACTTTTTAGGAAAATTGTTCACATGTAATAAAAATATATTTAATATTTCTATAAAATTAGTTTTGGTCTCACCAGGCCTCTGAATTGGGCTTCGTCTCAGTGCATGGCTCAAAAAATATTCCTAGGAATATTCCAAAGTCTTAAAAAGAAAAACCAAACTCTCTACATTATTCCATTCTTCAAACCTCTTCATCCTTGGAAAATAAAAAACATGCCAAATGGTGGGGATACTAAGCCTACATCCGGATCTTCCATACATCTTCCCCACATCAGAATGTAAAACCAAAGGATAATTGTGAAACTACCTAATCGCCTTCTCTCATAACATGACCAGAATCATCATTCGTATTTAAAAAGTGATGATGTGTTTCCTTTCTCTATAAAATCCATCTACTATATCTCCTAAGGATGTTTGGTCATGTGAGATATCTCAGTCAATGTCCCCCAGAAAGTAGTGCCTCCATATCATTAATTAGAAGACTACTACTATCAGATCTAGCTAGTGAGTCTCTTAGTACTATTCTTGGGTTCTCAACTCCCTCGACCCGTATGTGATAACGTCATGTTGCAACATCACGGTTGACATTGAGAATTCTAGTGTACCAATAAACAAGGTGGGTGAGTAGACTCATCCAACCAAAAAAATCTAGACATAGAAATCATGTGGCATACCCCACGCATCTTCGCCTCTCTTAGAATGAGAGTAACCCCAAACAAGAAACTTCTCCACACCCACCAGTGGTATCCCAATAAAAAAGGGTCAAGAAGAAAAACTCCACCAGAAATTCTAGTACTTACTCAAACACTCAATCGCACAACCTCACCCTAAATGAAAAATTCACAGGTACTCATCCACCATGCCTCGATATTATCTTCTTCAGGTAGCACTGAATCTCACTTATGGTTTTTCTCACAACTCAAAAACACATATCGATGGGTTAAGAACCCCTATTTCACAAGCTACATTGAACAACACTGAAACATGATCACATCAAATCCCCACATCACCAGGGTTTAAAGCATAATAAATAAGAAATTTTCATCTCTTTCACTGTGATATCATAGAAATCTAAATCATACATCTCTCTACGACCTTGGCCTCCAACTCCCAAAGCCTGACGTGGGCTTCCTGGTAGTGGTGGAAGGATCTCGTAGAGACATCCACTACCCATAGATCCTCATACTTCTCTCTATGTACCAACTCCTTGGGGACCACCCTGTCCATGCCTAGTAAATCCTTAATCATGGCACTACAACTTTCGTGGCGGTGTGTCACCCATCTACCTGCATTCCTTAACACGTCTAGTTGGGTAGTCATGTGACATGTGACCTCTTCCCTAATAATCATAGCACCACCCCTATTTGGGTTTCCATGGTCTTCTATGTATTCCTTGGACCTCATGACCATGTTCTTTTGTTCGTTCATGGGTATGCCTCCTGTGCCTCATCTCCTATCGCCTACAAACCACTACAAACAACTCATCCCTGGGATTCCTACTTATGGATCCAGCTTTACGACATTCCTCATATAGCAATCTCTTTATCACTAGTTACCTCTATAACACTCCAACATATGTTGGAATACATAGGGGTACTACACTAGTACATATGTCTCTATGGAGACCCTCCTCAAACATTTGTTCCCAAATGTATCCATCCCTAATCATGTAAATGGAGTGACACATATGGTCTGTGAACCTCACTTTGTACTCAGTCACTATCATCCCTCCCTTATGTAGCACCATAATCTCTTGGATCTGAACTGAGTATAAGAAGGAGGGGTTGTACTCCTCATGGAATAGCTATTGGAAGTCAGGTCACGAGAGTGTTGACTCATCATGCATCTATGCAACAAGGCTCCATCAATGCCCAAATGCTCTGTGGAAGAGGCTAGCTGCCAATACAACTACCAGATCCATCGGGGTCTAAATAAGATTGATGATACAAACCACTAACTCTAACCAATCCTCTACTGCCTGAGGATCTGGATCACCGTGGAACCTCAGTAGTCTCTAATGCTAAAACTTTCTAAGTGCACTAGGCCTGTGTGTGTCCTCAACCTGCTCTGCTGGAATGATTTGCATCTCAACAGTGATAGGTGCTACTACCTTCCCACCTAGAGGAAGGGGGTCATGGTATGGACCTTAAAATGAGGCCTAATCACTCATAGAGTCTTCATCATAAAACATAGATGATATCCTAGCTGGATATCATCGCAAATACATCCTGAATGTTATCATGGAGTGTCGTCGTCATATTATCATATATATGTGTGTGTGTGTGTGTGTGTCCACAATGATGGGGAGACAACTCAAGAAGGACATTAAAAGACTAAATCCTATATGGTACATGTACCTTTAATCCCTCCAACAAATGTATCAGCATGTTAAGTTGAAAAGAAAGTAGTCAAGGCCCTGGTGAATGGATATGTCAGCCTTTGAACCATCACCAGAATCTCTAGCCTAAGAGCCTCACTCCAAACACTTTGAAGTTGTTTCCCTAAACAGAACAAATCCTATTAAGGGGATCCACCTGAACAACATCCCAAGGAATGAACTTTCTCTAATACCAATATTTTATGACCAGGCTGAAGATGGGGCATGATTCATAACTACCACCAGTTAGCCTCTACAGAAAATGGGGTGGAAAAAATCGTTGAAGGACTAACTAACTTAGGGATTCCTTTTAGTATGTACCTATATGCACACATGAAACAAACTCAAGGAAAAGTGATGAGGGAAAGAAAAAATGATGCAACACTACTATAAATTAAAGAAAACATGCATGAACCTTCAGACAATAAAGAAAATGTACATTAGTGTAAGTTGAATGTAAAAGAGGGAAAATACATGCCCGACCATAAATAATTCCCAAAATAATAAAATTGAAAAATTAAACAGCTGGAGAGTGACCCACTATTGAAACCCAATCCATGACCATTGTACATGGTGGAAGAACCCAATATCCATAATCTCTTCTGATATCACAGTCGACCAATCCATAATCTACAAAATACACAACACATGTTGGAAAATCCCTTGATGGGTGAGTATATAGATACTTAATAGAACAACCCAAAAAGTTTGAAAGGGGGAGCAGTAAGAGATAAAATGGAAGAGAAAGATAGTAAAGAGAACAAAGGTCCAGTGAAAGAGTATAACTCAACCCAGAAAAGAGTGAAAGTAAGTTCATCAAAGAACAAGGGGCTAAACATGGTTATTATATGAACTACACATCAATTATTCACCACCTATAGTAGGAGAGTAGACTCATCCAAACAAAATAAGATAGACATAGAAATCTGGTGGCATACCTCGCGAGTCTTCACCACTCCTGGAATGAGAGTAACAAAATCCAAGGAGTGGGTATCGAAGAATGATGTATATATATATATATATATATTCAAATAATCCAAACCAAAAGAGTGATGGGATCTCCATATCACGGTTCATCCCAAGAAGAAGATTAGCCAACAGTTCCAAGAGTCCATCAACGATCCTCAGCATCCCACACATCTTCCTTGAACAAAAAAGTATAAGGAAGTCAATCACCACTTTTTAATACAATCCAATTTGAATGGTAATGACTCACCTACATGGTTTTAGGTCACATCACAAAAAATAATCTTGATGGGGAAACTGTCTCTCTTCCTTGTGAGTCCAAAGCTACACCAAACCACTTATCATCAATGTTCCATACAGTCGAGGGGCCACAAACTCTAGGTAAGGATCCCATGCCCTGGTACAATAAGAGGTTCCTACACTAGTATTCACCAAGAAACTCCACTAACTAGCCCGTCTAGAGGGTAACTCTTGGGAATGTCATTGGGGAACTCCACTGTCCAGCCCCGCTAAAGGGTAATGCCCGGAAAGGTCTTAGAGAAACTCCAATTCCCAGACCTACTGAAGGCTAATTCCTAGAATAAATCATCAAGGAACTCCACTACTCATCCCATACTATAGGGTAACACCCATAAAGGTTCCTCGTGGAACTCCACTACCCAGCCCTTTTAGAGGGTAACACCCGGAAAGCTCTAATGATCTTACACAGTTGCTTCCATCATTGGGTGTTTCCTCACTGTGTTGTTCCCAAAAAAAATTACACATCCTATCTCAAAATAAAAAACTGAATGTGACATCATCTTCTACGTGTAAAGTCACTTATGATAGGCTACTTTCGAGCCAAAATCTGAGTTCAAATGAAGGAGATATAAAACTTTGAAATTTCCATAAAAAGAGTTACATTGCATGTTAGGGACCCACACATTGGGTTGTCTTGCCCTGCTACCTGGACACATCTTTGTCATCACATAGTTTACTGACTATGTATTATTACATTTCATGTAGAGGTTCTACATGACTTGTCTCATCCAAAAGTTTGATGAACGCATGAGTCTCATCATTGATCAATAGGCTAACAATTTCATTTCACTAATATGTCTCTTTAAACAGCCCTGGATAGCCAAATAGATCACTCCATTGTAATCATCGTGGAAAAATGATCGAGATAAACTGTTTACTTGTCTCAATTAGACACCTAATTAAAAATTCTCATTTCACTGCATCACGCTTGAAAGGATTCTCTTGGACCTAACCGAAAAATCTAAATTAAATACCTGAATAAGTCTTGAAACGTCCACCTTAATTTTAGGGTCACAACATCATAGATGGTTTATCAATCCAACACTGTATGAGGAAAATATGTTAGATAAAAGATTTCGCAATAATAATGATTTTATTATTATTGGGTGTTTCGTTGACCTTTGGCACGAGTCCAAAAAAGGTATCCAACTTTGGTCTGAAAATGACTGTCTCAATTCTAGGTTTATGCTACCCCTGACGGTTCATCAATCCAATGACATAAAAAATAGTTATGAATGAATTAAGGTTTGATAACAATTTAATAATAATAATATTTTATATTATTTTTATTATTTATTTTTTTCTTTTCATTAATCATTCAAGGGAGAGGCTATAATCAACCCAAAATAGGAACCCCCCTTTGCTTTGCATCCACTCCTAGTGCACCCCACCCATGGTTTATTCTCCCCTTTTTCATTTATTTTTATTTCCCTTCCTATATATTCTATCTCTAATCTAATATCATATTCTAGTATTTTCTCATATCTATCCACATATCTCATATCTCATATTTCATTAAATTAAAACAATTTAATTTAAAACAATTTTCCTTTATTAATTAAGAGATAATCAATTTAAAATAATTTTCCTTTATTGAATTAAAAAAATAATCTAAAATTATTTTCCTTTATTAAATTAAAACCATTTAATTTAATTAACCTATCGTTTTATTCCGTAATTATTATTATTATTATTTATTATTAACAACCACTCTGTTGACCACATCTAATCACCCTGATGAAGATCTAATTCAGGACACCGTCACATTCACATCGAGTTGCCTATGACCTAAGACCCCACACACAATCTTCACTCATAACAAATCTCATTTCACCGCATGTCATTATCATTCATCAACTAAGAAAATGGGGATTATCAACCCGATCTCAGACCACCTTAGATCACAAACACGCACCCGCAATACTGAACTGATCTATTCACAAACACCATCCCGCTCGTTTATCAATCCATCCCCCAAAATATCGATCCAGATGTCATTAATTCTACCACAATGAATCTAGGGGTTTGATCACACTTGAACCAACCCAGGAAATATCAAATCATTATCCCATGGTTTAACGATGAGTAATACAAAGAACAGTGGGTAAAAGCACTAAACACAAATGTTTAAATATTTTTGGCCAAGCTTTCTTGGACAACAATAAATAATAGGGATCCCAAGTTTAGATATCAATTGAAAAAATTGATATTTTAATATTTAGGCACATAAAAAGGTTGAAACAGGGTGCATATTGAAGAAAAAAATAATATACTCTGTTGATTTATCTATAAGGGAGTAAAACCACATATAGTGAGTCCTACCTTGATTTCAATCGATCACTAATGAATAACGTGCCCTCTAGAGATTTTGGAGGATTCGTTGTGTTCGTTGTGTCTTAATCTTCTCTAATATGAAGTTTCATCATAATCCACCAATGGAGGAGAGTGGAAGAGCTCTCAATTTATCCTAGGTTTTATATGGCTAAACCTAGAGAAATTAGTCTATTAGAACTCTTATAAGGTTATCCTTTGTATAGAAAACAAACTAAATAATTAAATAATTTATTCATCCTTTCATTAAATGAAATCCCAATAGTTTTCTTTATTAGACATCCTACGCCAACCAACTCTAGGTTGTGACTTGGGTGAATGCGATATTTGTAACTCAACTATGGTCTCACATTTCTGATTTGAGTATTTTTCTATGAGTTATTTGAGTTAGGGTTACTAAATAAATTCATTAAATTTATTTGTTTATCCAGTTCACCCACCAATGGCTGCCCAATGTGAGCATCTTGTGTTGAACAACTTTAGATCAATCCTAGGGTAAACTCCATATTTTGGATTCAACCGTGGTTTCATATTTCTGATTAGAGAGACCATTTAAGAGATATTCCACTTTTTCAGAAAAACTATGTGTGCGTAATAAAAATATATTTAAAATTTTTATAAAATTAATTATGGGTCCATCGGGCCTTGTAATTACACATCGTCTCAGCACCTAGATCCAAAAATATTCTTAAGAATATTCTAAAGTCTTACATGGAAAACCTAAAGTCTTTATATCCTTCTTGTGCGAATTTTATAGCTGATGTGGAGTTAATATAATATTTTCTTTTTTGTGATCTAGATTTTTGTACGTCGTCATCGGTACGGATTGACCTATTACTCATCATTCTTAGGTTGATGGTTACCATCATCATGTCTCATTTCTTATGAATGATGGGAGATCATAGTTTTTTTAGGGAGAGTTGGATCCGAGGTATATTCATGTAGGACCTACCCACCCTGAGCTCGGTATTTTTTTCATTTTCTGTTATAGTTGAGCTCGATGATGTTTCCTCTATTATTGATATTCCCACTATTTTTTGGGATTTTATTGATGTTTTTGGAGAGTATTTCTCTAGTCTTTCTCTATATAGGGAGGCAGAGTTCATGATTTACTTGGTGCCATGTATGTAACACCCTGAGAATTTGTGAACTATTGTTTTTCTAAATCAATTTAATATTTTTTATATTTTCACTTCACACAACACAGAATATAGTTTTTTTATTATTATATAAAATAATTAATATTTTATTACATTATATGAAACACCAATTTATTCTTTCACTACATGCAACACTGACTTAGCTTGCATTACACACAACATTGAGTTTCCATAAAACATCATTTAATTGTTACAAATATTCAAATAAGACGGTTTTGACCTTGGAATTAAATATAGTAATATAAATAGTAATAACTAATTTTTAAATGTTTTCACATAAATAAAATATATTTATAATGAAATGTATAATTTTTAGTAAAATATTTATATGTTTAGAAATACTATTATCTTAAAGGAACTGTTTTTTATGTCTTTTTGTGAATAAAAATAAAATTGAGTTTAGAAAATCGTAGAAATTTATTTTGGTAAAATAAATATAATTTTTGAATTTAGAATGTCAAAATTAACTTAGGGTGAAATTTTAGTATTTTTCTAAGAACTTTTATTTTTTGATGAATAGTGAAAAATACTACATTGTAATTAAATATTGTGTTTTTCATTTTAATAATTATTATATTTTAAATTGATTTTAAAGTTTAAATAGATCAATTATAAATATATTAATCCAATTTAGTTTATTGGAATTATTTTTTTTATTAAAATTACATATATAAACTAATTGAACTTTTGAACATTCTTTTTACTATCTTCTCACTACATCTGTAGGATTAGTGTTAAACATAATTTTGTCACTTTTGTAAGTTGAATTTTGAGAAATAGAAATACATGATTTTAATGAGTATTATAATTAAAGTCTAATAGTTTCAACTTAATTTTTTTGTGAATAGTAACTGTAGTATTTTTTACCAAGGATACAGGTAAATCGAGTAATTAAATGTAAAAATAATATTATAAAATTATAAAATTGCCATAATACTTGTCTTAATTTAACTGGATGAGTGTGTTTCGACCAAAATAATACTTTGGTCAAAATTGTGATCTTTTTAATCTACTTTGGTTATAATAACATATTTATTATATTTTATTTAAAGATAAGTTAAAAATACCATACTCATAATTATAATAAGTAAATCATTTTTAATATTGAGTTATACATAAGATAAATTCGACTATAAATATTAATTTGAAATATAATAAATTTAGATTCATCATGTTATTTTATTTTTAATTTTTAGAGAATAAATAATTTAATTAAAGGCTTGTATAATAATGATGTTGTAATTGTTTAATTAATGGAAATATCAAGTAAATGATTTTAAAAATATTAAAATAAATATAATTTTACATAATTATTGAAACAATTAATTATATAAATAAATTATACATGTTATGGATATATATGATGGGTCAATTCAAAGTTATCATGTTGTTAATATATTTTTTAAAAGAAAAATTATAAATAGTATCAAAATTTATATAAATGATACTTTAAAATAAATAATATTTTATTGAATGATATAAACGTCATAAAAACTATTATTTGGAAAAATATCTATAATAAGGTCAAATATTTCACCAATTATCTATTTGGGGTCTGTTTGGTATTTTAAATTAATTATATTAACCGTGAAGAGTAAAAAAGAAAAGTTGTCATGGTAAAAGTTAATGGGATTAATTAAGGGTTAAAACAAAAAGATAAGGTTAATAATTTTATCTAAACCTATATAAAGATAATTATTTGAGTTTATTTATACCCATACTCATATTATATTATAAATAACTCACTTTTGATCTATTTGAAATCAAAAATCAATTTATGTTAATTTAATATTTTAAAAGTTTCCTAGAGTGCCCCTCCAATCTCTTATAAAAGGGCATTGCCTCCCTCAATTCCTCATATCACCTTTATCATTATAGATCAACCAAACCCAACACAATTCTTCTATAAAAATTATTAGTTATGTTCTAGAATTCTTGGTCTTCCAAAAATACCATCCCTAGTGTCCCTAAGAGGAGATCCAAAGCAAGTCTACCAAACAACAGATAATTGTTTTACCAATCCAATTCAATTTATTTTCTAATTTTACATACACATATTTTCTCCATAATAAATTAAAAAATCCATTATCAACTATATACTGATATGTTATTATGATTATTCAACAACCATATTCCATCTTTGATTCATCTTGTGAAAAATGAAAGTACCACGCGTGCGTACGTATGGCTTACAGTCTCCACATCGTGGTGTAATCTATTTGTCATCACTACTTTATTTAGATAGGTATAATGATGGATATAATAGATATAAATAATAAATAGGACATTTTATTGATTCTTTTTTATTAATATATGATCAAATTTTCCACCCTTTTACCATTGAGAGAAAGATATTGTCGCTTGTGCGCACGTACGACCTATCGTCTCCCTGATGCGATGAGATTCATCTTCCACACTAACCAGTTGAAGAATGATTATAAAAAAATTATGTAATGAATAAAGATGAAATATATTACATAGTAATGATAATGTAATTATATATATATATATATATTTCATTTACCTTCTTTTATTCAGTATGATAAGAAAAAGGAAACAATGTTCATGTGTTTGTACGGCTTACCGTCTCCATGAATGCAGTATTCCATTAAATATATATATATTTTATATATATTTATATATTAAATATATATATATATATATATTAAATATTCTTTTACATTTTTGAAGTTATTAGATCAAGATATAAGTTATAGGATCAAGAATAACAAGTTAAAACACGTAAGATAAATAAATCAGTTATTACTCAAAACGTTGCTTTAACATGAAATTGTTGACACAAGGGTAATATAAAGTCATAAATGAATCATATATGATATCATAAATATTATTATGATTCTTTTATAACTTAATAATATGTTTAAAGTCACTATAAAAATGTTTCAGACACGTACAGAGGGAATCAGATCTAAGGTAAGGGATTTTTGCCTCCCTTTTACTTCTCTAAGATACATGCCTCATACACTAATTTTTTCTTCTATGTTGTGTACATAATACCCATGAATTTATTATATTATCTTTATAATTTAATTTATAGGTATTTATATATCCATTTTATAGTTTCCATTTCATTGGGGTTTACGGTTCAAAAGTTACCAAATGTGTAAGGTAGTTTTGTCTCAATTTTCCTTCTTTAAGACGCATGTTTTGTTATGAACCTATGTTATTTCATGATGTTGATATACTTCCATTTTTCATGATATATCATTAATATCATTATATTCATTATATTTTAAGTTTTTTTTAATTTTATTATTTCATTTGGATTATGATTGAAATGTTTCAAAGTGGAATGAGATGCTTTGAAATGTTTAAAGATTATTTTACTCAAGAAATATTTTTAAAAGATCTATTAAGAAAATATTCAAAGAAAAGGAACTTAAAAATGATTTCAAGCTTCGTTCATATTTTTTCAAAGAAAATGGTTTACAATTTTTTAAAAAAATTCTTTATAATTTTTTACTTTTATTTTGAAAAAAAATGGTTTTCATTAGGTTTTATGTTTCAAAAAGAACTTTTCATAGAATAAAGGATATTTTACACACAAAAATATTTTAAATGATTTATCATGATTAATTTATATTGTTTCGAATTTATTTCAAAGAATAGGTTTTTGAAAATTTTTTATGTTTTAAAAAGTGATCTTTAAGAAAAAATCATGTTCTAAGTAATATTTTAAAATCCTTTTCTATATAAGATAGAATATTTTATCATAGTTCAAGACATTCATTAATATTGTTTCTTGGGATGGTTTATATTTTTATGGAATGGTTTTTTGAGAAACTCTATTATTTTCACATGTTATTATTTTTGATAAAATGAATATGAAACATGTATCTTTTCTATAGTTTATGATATGATTACATGTTTGGGACACCCATTCCATTACAATGGTTATGATATTATTTTTTATGATCTTGTGGAACATGTATTTTTTATTTAATTATGAGATGCTTGGGATATATATCTACATCTAATGCATTGGGTAATGATTTATATCTCATTAGATAGACTAATATGGTCATATAAGTGATCCTTGAATACTAAGATGGACATGGGAGTGAACCACGAATACCATTATGGTTATGGAAGTGAATCCTAACAACCAAGATTATTATGGAAGTGAAACATGACTACCAAGATGGTATGTGGATTGAAACCATACAACTAATATGTCCTTGGTAGTGATTCCTTGACTACTATTAAAATCAATATTATATTCTTATGTGTATGACAAAAAATATATGTCTTATTCCTATGTTGTGCTTTAATAGTTTATGTTCTTTATTTCATTATGATCATGTCTTATAAACTTCAAATATTTATGCCATGACTCATGTATATGCTCTTTTATTTGTAGGGTATGTTATTTTATTTTCATGGTCGCATTCTCATACTCTTATGTTCATGATATGATTATACATTTTCTTTATTTACGCTTTTTAGTAATTTTAACTCAGTCATTTCTTGTGTTTATCTTCCACAGGTTATAAGTAAATGGATTAAGTAAGAGTAATAATGGGAGTTATCTATGGGGGAAACATTTAAGATCTTCCATCATACTATAATTTTGTGTTCCAAGTTTCGAAAAGCACAAGACAAATGAATTCTTTAGGCATTTTTTTGTTTAATGTATTAAGTAATTATGAAAAAGCAATGTAATGTAAATGTATGAAAATCAAGAGTTTCTATAGTTTATATTAGAGAAAATTTTTAGTTAACCTTTTGAAACTAGGATGATAAAACCTTAGTGATAATCATAAGGATGTGTCTAAGGATAAGGATAAGTATAGGAGAATGTCTTGGAATTTTGGTAAAGGATAGAGTGAGTGGTTTTATAGTAATATATCCCTATCTGGATACTACAAGTGGATTTGGATTAGGAACATATGTAACTAGAGGTAAAAACTCTAACAAGGTGTGTCCGGTCTGACTCAGCATAACCTCATATACAACATTGGGCCTTGCTGCACACTTGGTTTGACAATCCTGGGGGATATGATTTGGAAATTCACAAACTCTTCATGGACCATCACGAAGGATTTAAATATAATTTGTCTATGAATAAACTATGATGAACTTAAGGTTTCATATATTAAATAAGGTGTCATAATTTATATATCCTATCAGTGATTTTTTATGATTATGTGGTTTCCATTATTATAGATGTTTCATATACTATGATTTCTAGTTTTAGTCAATGGAGGGAACCAAAAGGGATTGGGTTAACATTGAATCTGATGGACAAATTTTGTGACTTTGACAAACACAATTGGGTAATGACTGGATAAAAAGATATTATGATTATGCTGAAAGAGTTATCATTATATATAATTAAAAATGTGAACATTAGTGGTATCCCTAATATGTCGAATAAGAGGAAGATGGAATTTTATTCTTGTTCACATAGTGAGGAACATAGAGTAATGAAGATTCATCTTTCTACACATCAAGAATAAGGAATGAAGAACCTTTAGGAATACCTCAAATTGAGGGGAAGATGTTATCTAGGTGTGGGAACAGGGTCATAGAGTGATGAACTGTCATGGAGCTCAATGTCTTATTTATAGAGAACATTATCATTACCCAACTCAATGCTCTGACCTAATAATTTACATCTAAACCAAGGAAGAACCTATTATGTTCCAATCATTAAACATGATGGATTAAACTATTTATGTATTTGGATTCAATAATTATAGAATATATAATGATTATTTAGTTTATGTGTTTTTTCACTAAGAATTTAGATGAATATATTGAATGGTCCTCATGGATTAGATAAGTGATGGTGACATTTTTATTAGGGTAAATATATCCCTTAATATGTTCCTTATGTTAATATAATGATGTTTGGATAAAGATATGTTGGATGTGAATAAGTATATTGGATGATTATGGTTATTTAAGGATTTTTTGATAAGTGGGTTATGTTATCAAGGACATAGTTTATAGCTTTTTTGGACTTAAGGAATATATCCAATAAACAATAGAATAAATAAACATTTGTGTTTTTAATAGGTATGTATGGTAATCTAGGTTATTTCCATGTTTCAAGAAAATATATGATAAGGGTATTTACAAGTTTGGAATGTGACAACCAAGAGCTACCTTATGATTTATAAGAGATAAATGTTAATCTGATTTAGTGACCTTATTTATAATGTTTTAGAATTTCATCTTTCATAAGGTTTATAAGGATAACCATTTTTGAATGGTTTAGGTTAAACTTAGGATTTGGTTTTAGATATTCAAGTATTATCTCATCATATGAGGATTTATTCATATTGAATAACTTTTGGTAACCATTTTTTTGTAATGAAGACAGATGGAATAACCTATCATTCTATATATGGATCTCATGACCTATTAGTTCATTGGAGTTAAAAATTAACCTTTATTTCATAGAAAAAGTGATGAAGTGGAAATTGAACAAGTCACAACAAAGGGTGAGAATATACTAAATCAATTAAATATATCTTCTAATGAAAATTATTTAAATTTAGGAAAAAGGAACTTGAAAATAAAAAATATATCCTAGTAACTTCATTTCTGATGAATCAAATGGTCCCTTAGATCATTGTCGATTTATGTCTTTCTAATTGTTAATGTTATCCTGACCATGTTCTCTATCACTCTTCATCATAACTTGATAGTTATATTTCTATTCCATGAAAATGTTTTCACTTGACACCTATGTTCTCCTATGTGGGAACCTATTTATGAGTTACTTTGGGTAATCTTTGTTTTTCTAAATTTCCTTTTTCAAAGTAAGTATTAGTATTTGTTTTTACGATGTGGGTTTCTATGAAAGGAACTTTAAATAATGAAAACATTGATAACCTGATAAATTTTGAGGGTGAAGTTCATTTTAAGGGGGGGTATAATGTACCACCCCGAGAATTTATGAAATATTATTTTTCTGAATTAATTTAATAGTTTAGATATTTTCACTTCAAAAAACACTAAATATAGATTTTCATTATTTTATAAAAGTACAATGTTTTGATTACGGTATATGCAACACAAAGTTATGCATGTGCTACACCTAACACTAACCTGGCTTGCATTACAAACAACATCAAATTTCCCCGAAACAACATTTCGCTATTATAAATATTTAAATAACATGGTTATGGAATAGCCATTAAATATAGTAATATTAACAATAATATTTAATTTTTTAATTTTTTCACATTAATAAACATATTTATAATGACATGTATATTTTTTGGTAAAATATTTATATGTTTAGAAATACTATTATCTTAAAGGAACTTCTTTTTATGACTTTTTGTGAATAATAATAAAATTAATTTTAGACACTTTTAGAAATTTAATTTAGTATAATAAAAATATTTTTTGAAATCGGAATGTAAAAATTAACTTAGGGTGAAATTTTAGTATTTTTCTCATAAGTTTCATTTTTCGATGAATAGTGATAAATACTACATTATAGTTAAAAATTGTGTTTTTCATTTAAATAATTATTTCATTTTAAATTGGTTTTAAATTAACTATATATCAATTATACATATATTAATCAAATTTAGTTCATTGGAATCATTTTTTTATTAAAATAAGATATAAAAACTAATTGAATTTTAGAATGTTCATTTTACTTCCTTCTCGCTACGTCTGTAGGATTTGCGTTAAAGTAAATTTTGTCACTTCTATGAATTGAATTTAAGAAAATGGAAATGAATGTTTGTAATCAGTATGATATTTTCAGTCTAATAGGATTAACATACGTTTTTTAGAATAGTAACTTTAGTATTATTTTACCACCGTTAAGGGTAAATCAGGTAATTAAAGGTAAAAATAATATTATAAAATTATAAAATTCCACTAAAACTAGTCATAATTTAATTTTATTAGTGTATTTAGACCAAAATAAAACTTAGGTCAAAATTATGATATTTTTAATCCTCTTGGGAATAAGATTTTTATTTTATTTTATTTAAAGATAAGTTAAAATGTTCATACTCATAATTTAAATAAGTAAAACATTTTTAATATAGGTTTATACATGAAATATATTTTAATATAAGTATTCATTTCAAATATAATAAATTTATATTCATCATGATATTTTATTTTTAATTTTTATAGAATAAATAATTTAATTAAAGGCATGTATAATAATGATGCAGTAATTGTTTAATTAAGGGAAATATCAAGTAAATGATATTAAAAATGTTAAAATAAATATAATTTGACATTATTAATGAAAAATAATAACTTTATAGATAAATTAGAAATTTTATAGATATATTTTATGTATTATTTTTAAGTTATCCTGTTAAGATATTTTTTAAAAGAAAAATTATAAATAGTATTAAAATTGACATAAATGACACTTTAAAATAAATAATATTTTACTAAATGATACAGAATTCATAAAAATATATAATTCGTCAAAATTACTATAATAAGGTAAAATATTTCATCAAATATCTACTTTGGGTTTGTTTTTCATTTTATAGTAATTATATTAACCCTAAAGAGTAAAAAGCTATGCTGTCATGGTAAAAGTTAAAGGGTTTAACTAGGGGTTAAAATCAAAATATAAGGTTAATAATGTTACATAAACCTGTCTAAAATATATTTTTTGAGATGATTTAGAACAATAATCATCTTATATTATAGATAACTCACTTTGGATCTATTTGAAATAGAAAACAAATTTATATTAATATAATATTTTAAGAGTTTCCTAGAGTACCCCTCCCCTCTCTTGTAAAATGGCACCTCCACCCCCACTTCCTCAAACCTCTTTGAGCCTTATATATTGACCAAAACCTACCCAATTGTCCTCTAATGTTTTTATTTAATTTCTAGAGATCTTGGTATTCCAAAAATATCATTCCTAGTGTCCCTAAGTGGAGATCTGAAGAAAGTTCACCAAATAAGAGATAATTGTTTTACCAATCTAATTCAATTTCTTTTCTTCTTTTACTTCCTCTTCCTATGTTGTTTCCATAATAAAGTAATAAATACAGTATATTATATATACATATATTTTATTATGATTTTTGAACAACCATATTCCATCTTTGATTCATCTTATGAAAAATAAAAGTATCATGTGTGTGTGTACGGCTTATCATCTCCATGTTGTTGTGTAATCTATTTTTCATCACTAATCTATTTTTTATGGATAAAAGGATGGATATAATTGATATAAATATTAAATATGAAATTATATTTATTATTATTAATTAATATATCATCTAATTCCCCACCCTTTTACCATTAAGATATTGATATCATCGCTCGTGCGTACATACGGGCTAACGTCTCCACGGCGCGATGAGATTCATCTTCCAGGATAACCATTTCAAGAATGATTATAAAAATTTATATAATGAATAAATATGATATTTATTACATAATAATTCTAATTTAATTATATATATATACTTCATTTACCTTCTTCCATTTAGTAAAATAAGAAAACGACAATAGTGTTCATATGTACGTACAGTTTACCATCTCCATAAACAATGTATTCTATTTCATTTATCTATATTTTATATATATTTATACACTATATATATATAATATATAAATAATTTTTTACATTATGTAAGTAATTAAATCATGATCTAATTAAATGGATCAAGAATAATAATTCAAAACACGTATGATAAACAAAGAAGCTATTATCCGAAATATTTCTTTAACTATGAATTGTTAATAAACGAGTAATATAAAGTTATAAATGAATCATATATGATATCATAAATATTATTATGATTCTTATATAAGTTAATAATATTTTTAAAATAACTATAAATGAGTTTTAGACACATATAGAGGGAATCAAACCTAAAGTGAGGGATTTTTGTCCCACCTTTACTTCTGTGAGACAAATGCCCCATACACTACTTGTTTCATATATATTGTGTACAAACTTCCCATGAATGTATTATATGATTTTTATAATTAAATTTATGGGTATTTACATATCCATTTGATAATATCTATTTCATTTGGTTTTATGGTTCAAAATTTACCAAATAAGTAAGGTATTTTTGTCTCAATTTTCTTTCTTTGAGACACATGTTTGGTTATACACCTATGTTCTTTTAGGAGCTTTATATAATGCATGTTTCCATGCAATATCTATAATATAATTATTTTCATGATATTTTAAGTTTTTTAATATTATTATTTCATGGGTATTAGGATTCAAATGTTTCAATGTGGTATGGAACACTATAAAATATTTTAAGATTATTTCCCACAAGAATTTTTTTTTAAAATATCTATTAAGCTCATTTTAAAAGAAAAGTGATTTAAAAAATATTTCAATATCTATTCATATGTTTTCAAATAAGAATATTTAAAACATGTTTTTAATCTTTATTTACAGTTTTTCATGTTTATTTTCATATAAAAGTGTCTTCAAAATGTTTTATGTTTCAAAAATAACTATTCATATAAGAAAGGATATATTAATTAAAAAAATGTTTTCAATGATTTATCATGGTTCATTTATATTTTTTTCAAATAGGTTTCAAGGAAAAGTATTTTGAAAATGTTTTATGTTTTAAAAAGTTCTGCCTAAGGAAAATTCATGTTCTAAGTAATCTTTCAAAATCCTTTACCATCTAAGATAACATACATTATTATATTTCAATAATACCATTCATATTATTTCTCTAAATGGTTTATTTTTTGATGTAATGATATTTAATAAACCCACTTCTTTTCACAGGATATGATTTTGATGAAATGATTATGAAACATGTATCTTTTCCACAGGTTATGATATGATTACATGTTTATGGCACCTATTCTATTACATTGGTTAGGATATAATTGTTTATGATCCTATGAAACATGTATTTATTATTTCATTTTGAGATGGGTGGAACCTATATATCCCCCTAATTCATTGGGTAAAGATTTCTATTTGATGAGATATACTAATATGGTATTAGGAGTGATCCTTGACTACTAAGATGGCCATGGGAGTTAACCATGCCTACCAAGATGGTTCTGGAAGTGAACCATGACTAGAAAGATGTTTATATAAGTGAACCATGACTACCAAGATGGTATGGTGAGTGAACCCATACTACTAATATGGACTCGTTAGTGATGCCTTAAATACTATGGAAATAATTTTTATATGCTTATGTCCCTGCCATAAATTCTATGTCTTATTTCTATGTTGCGATTTCATGGATTATTTTCTTTATTTTCTTATGATTTATGTCTTATAAAATTCCAATATTGATTTCATGACTCATCTATATGATATTTTTTTAGGGTATGATATTTTATTTTCACGATCACATTATCATACTCTTATGTTCATGATATGTTTATGAATTTTCTTTATTTACCCTTACTGATCATTTGAGATCACCCCTTTATTATGTTTCTATTCCCAAGGTTATAAGGAGAGGTATTAATTATAATTACTTAAGGGAATGATCTATGTGGTAAACATTTATGATCTTCCACCAAACTTGACCTTTGTGTTCCAAGTTTCTGAAGACACTAAACTAATAATGTCTTTGGGAATTTATTTGTGTAATGTATTAAGTAATCCCAAAAAAGTAATGTAATGTAAATTTATGAAAATAGAGGGTCTCTATAAGGTACCCTAACATTTTCAGTACCTTTCTATTATATGAAACTAGCAGAGTTTAAGGATCTTAAGATTTAGTTGGATGAACTGATGGAAAATGGTTTGGTTCACCCTAGTTTTTCACCTTGGTAAACCCCAATTCTCTTTTCCAAGAATAAAGAATGTTCACTTCAATTGTTTGTGGACTATCCAAAGTTGAACTTGGTAATAGTTAATAAAAATTATCCCTTTAATAATTTGGATGATTTTTTTGATCAGTTAAAGTAGGAAAATTGGTTTTCTAAGATTGATCTTCGGTTGGATTATCATAAGCTCGTAGTTAGGGAGTGTGATATACTGAAGAAGTATTTCAATAGTAGGTAATACCATTATGAATATCTTGTGGTGTTTTTGGTATGACTAAATATCTTATGGTTTTTATGGATATGATGAATTAGATATTTCATTGATATCTCAACACTTTTTTTGTAGTTTTCATGGATGATATTTTGTTTTTATTCGATATTTAAACATGAGCATGAGCACCATTTGAGTTTGATTTTAGAAATCATTAGGAGTAACCATTTTTATGGAAATATTTTGAAATGAAATTTAAGGATTCAATAATTTAATTTCTTAGGACACATGATTTATGATCATCAATTATTAGTTTATCCAGAGAAGGTAAAGGTTGTCTTGTCATGGGAAGATCCACGGAATGTTTTCTAAATTCAGATCTTCTTTGGTATTGTTGGATACTATCAATGGTTTGTCAAGTATTTCTTTATTTTCATGTCAAATTTTACTTATATTACTAGGAAATGGGTGAAATTAATATGGGATTCAAAGTGTCGATATTATTTCTATGAGATAAAACGACTTCTAACATCAAATATTATTTTGATCTGACCTAAGCCTGGTAGGGGTCATGTAGTTTTCTGTGATGATTCTGGTACTAGTCTAGGTTGTGTTCTTATACATGATGATCATGTGGTAGAATATATCTTTATTCATCTTTAATTTCATGAGAATAATTTCCCTACTCATGATTTATATATTTCTATATTTATTCATACCCCTAAGTGTTGGCGATACTGTTTTTTAGGGGAGAGGTTCATTGTCTTTTATGATTATAAGATATTGAGGTATATCTTTTCTCGAAAATACTTCAATCTCAAAAAGAGATGATTGGTCTATTACCTTCAAAAATTTGACTTTGATATCAATTATACCATGGGGAAGGGTAATTTTATTATAGAATACCTTAGTAGGAAAGTGTCATCATAATCTATGTTGGAATAAAAGGAAGAGTGGAACCTTATAATAATTTTCTCTCGGTTGCATCCGGGTGATTGTGAGGATGTTTTAGGCATGTTTTTGACAAGTGTTCAGTTATCCTCATCCCTTGTTGAGTCTATTATACGGATTCAATAGTATGATGATGGGTGTAGAGGAATTTTAGAAACCTTATATGGTGGGGATATCATTTCATGTTGGCCTCTCTCTTCGTATGGTGTTCTCAATTTTGGGGATTGATTTATCATCCCAGCATCTATAAGGATCTCAGTTTTTTTTATTATCACATTTCTTCATAGGTTGTTAATCTGTTCATTATAAAGATGTATTGTGGCATGAGATTGTGATTCTAGTGACCAGGTTTAATGTGTGGTAGTTTTTATTATGTTTCGTGTTGTTACACATACCAAAAACTAAAGGAAGGTCATTTTAAACCTTCTAGTTTATTTCAAACTCTTCTAGTTTTGATTTGGAAATGATACAAGGAACCCATGGACTTTGTATTTGGATTATTCTAGACTCCCTGAGGGAGGAATGGTATCTAGGTTGTGATTGATCAGTTAGAAAAGTTAACTCATTTGATTCTGATCAGGGACACTACTAAATTTAATGATCTGGATAAACTATATGAGTAGTAGATTATGAGGTTACATGGAGTTCCTTATTCCCCTGTTTTAGGAAGGGATCCTATGTTTAATTCAAGGTTCTATAGAAGTCTCTAGGAGGATATGGGAACTCATTTCAAGTTGAGTTCAGCTTATCATCCATAGATAGATGATCAGACGGAGCATGTTATTCAGATCTTGTAGGATATGATCTCTTCCTGTGTCTTAGATTTTGGTGGATCATGGGATAGAAATATGGTTCCAATTGAGTTTTATTATAACAAAATATATCATTAATCAATAAAAATGGATCCTTTTTAGGCCTTGTATAGTCACCTATGAATATCACCTCTTTATAGAGAATAGGTGGGAGATGATTCTTTACTGGGAGTGAGTTTTGTTTAGAAGACGTCTATGGGGATTCATGATATACATCAACATCTAGTTACATCTCATACTCGAAATAAATATTATATATATCAATGTTATCAACCTTTGGAGTTTTTAATAGGTGACTAGGGTTTCTTGAAAGTTTCTCCTCGGTTGGGTCACCATCAGCTTATAAAATAGGGATAGTTGGATCTGAGATATTTGGGACTATATGAGGTTACTAAGCTACTTGAGGAGGTTTCTTATCGGTTTGTATTTCCAATTTATTTAATAAGAATTCGTGATTTTTTCCACAATAAACAGATCAATAAATACCATCTTGATCCCTCTCAGGTTCTATGTTGGGAAGAGATTGAGTTAGAGAAAGATATTTCTATTGTGGAGCAGTGAGTAGGTATTGTTGACTCTCAAGTGAAAGTCTTTCATGGGAATTCAATTCCATTGGTCAAATTATTATGGCATCATGGATCGTATTTTCATGAGAATTGGGAATGAAAATACTTGATGAGGTAGTAGTTAACTCATCTATTTATAGGACTAAATTCTTTCACAGTATTTCCCAGGGATGGAAAGTCTTACGATGGGGAGTTTATAACATCTTGTTACCCTCTTTTTGGTAATTTCCTTTTATTTACTTGTTTTCCTATATACTTGGGTGCATCTTTGGACTCTTGAGGATGGAGAATCTTTTCTAAAAAAATGACCTAAAGTTCAAGGATGTATGTTTTTTGAATTAATGGAGTCTAGGTACAAATTTTTTAATTTTTTTTGGGTTCTCCCCAAGTTTGGAGAACTCTCGGTTTGGTTTGACGCTTTTTTAAGAACATAAGTTTTTCCCAATATATAGGGTAAATATACATCGTGTAATGGAAGTGCATGGAGTTTAAATTCTACAGGATAGATTCTGTGAACTTGGTACATAGTGTGAAGGGATTACACATCCTGTAATGATAAAAGATCAATTTTTAATAAAAAGGTGATGGGTTTTTTTGGAATACAAAATCCCCACAGATTTCATGACATGTAAAAGGATTACACATTGTGTAACTGTAATGCCCCGACCCCAGTTAACAAAAGTTGGTGCATTATTTTAATACATTGGAATGATTACAAGGAATCAAGTCTCGAAGGACCGATCAGTTTAGCAGTCTTGGAAAATATATTACATGTATAAATGTTACATTACACTTCATAACATACAAAACAAAATAAATAATCCTTTATGAATTCCATTATTCTCTTGTCTTATCCCTGCATATCAATCACAATAAACTTCTTGGAAACTTGGGGAAAATAAAACATAGAAAGGGGTGAGCTCAGATGCTCAGTAAGGATAATAATACAGCAGAAAATTTCATAAATAAACATAAACATTTAAGTCAATGTATAACTAAAACAAAAGCCTTTTAAACTTGAACTTCAGAATAATATGGAAAAAATGAAATGAAATAATTCCATTAACTTATTCACATGGATATTCTGCTAGTCGAATAATCACATGCAATATCACTAACCACTTTAATAATGATGGAATGCATAATGCCAGACTATCATAACCACGTAGCCAAGGCCTCGTGCCAAGACTACAAATAAGATTTTGTCAAGGCCTCGTGCCAAGACACTATTTTGTCTCATGAGACCTACCGATGCATAGAGGAGCTATAGCGGGCTCAACCCGTCACTTATTATTTCCAATGCATTCCTTATATGAACAGGTTTAAACATAACATAAACATTCCTATTAAACCTAGAATATGAAATGTCAGTACTTTCTCCATAAACCATGAATGGTATAAAATAACACATCCACAGTCAAAAATATCATAAATCATTCAATACAATAAGTAATATTATATTATAATAAATCAACCTCAATCCAAAATAATATCCAGTAGAGGATGCTGATATAGTTGAAAATGATGAGTACAACTTTTTGAGAGAATATCATTTTTGTAAAATCATTTAAAAGTCACACATTTAAAAAGGAAGTAATTTAAATGATATTTTTGAATCAAAGTTTCCCATACCACTTTGAAACTTTTGAAAATAATTATCATTTCAAAACATTCATGTCCATATAAATAAATCCTTAAAATCATTTTGAAAACATGGACATTAATTAAAATATTTAGAAAGATAAATCTTTAAAACATTTGAAATTATAATCCTGATAAAGAGAAACTTTCAAAATCCTTAAAATATTTATTTTGAAATCATTTTTATGAAAAAATGGACAAGGATGATAAAAATTTCCCAGTAAATACTTACACATAAACAATCTCGGATAATAATGAGATTGAGGAATTAACCCTTACCAATTTGGTAACTTACGAAACATACAACCCATGAAAGAGGTATCATACAATGAATATGTAAATACACATAAATTAAAGTTTATTACACAAAGAATATAATTATGGGCAGTACATACACCACACAAATGGTAATAGTGGCAATATGGCATGAATCTCACGGGAATAAGGAGTGAGATGAAAACCCCTTACCTTGCACTTTCTTTTAGTCGAGGGTACATTTAACCTCCTATATGAAGAATATAGTATGTTATTAAATTATACCAAAACTAAATTAATATTTATGATATCATACATTATTCATTTATGACTTTATACTACCCAATTAATAATAATTTCCATGGTATATTAATATTTCGGGTAATAATTGCTTTCTTTATCATGCGTGTTTTAACTTATTACTCCTGATTGTATCGCATAGATCATGATTTAAATACTTCCAGAATATAAAACATGATTTATATATCATATATATTTAGAATATAAATATGTATAATAGACATATATATGAAATTTAAATCAACGTTTATGGAGACGGTAGTCCGTACGTACGCATAAACGTTGTTTCCGTTTTCAGATGGTATTGAACGGAAGTAAGTGAATAAGATATATGTAAGTATATAAATACTTATATATATAAATATATATATATATATATTTCCATTGTATTATTATGTCATATATTACATACTCATTAGTAATATATATATTTCTATAATCATCGATGAATGGTGAACTAGGAAATGAATCTCATCGAGTCGTGGAGACGGTAATCCGTACGTACACACGAGCGAAAATATCATTATTTTGATATTAAAATAATATATAATTGGATGGTATATCATATAAAAATAATCATTATCATGTTATATTTATTATTTATATGAATTATAAATCATTATTATACCCATCTGAATAATAATATATTGAATAACAATTACACCACAACGTGGAGACGGTAGGCCGTACGTACGAACGTATGGTGACGTGTCATTCAAGGGATGGATAGAATAATGAATTTTTTTGTTCCATAATTATAATAACATCAAAGTATATAGAATATACTTGAGTTATTATTTTGGAATAGAAATAACAAGGAAAGAAGAAGTTGATGAAGAAAGGAACTTTAAAGAGGGTAGTGAAGACGTTACCTCTTCTTCGGGTTATTCCTTTTGATTTGATCAAAATGGCTCCTTAGGTTGGCTTTATGATCAAACTAAGGCCTCTAGGATGAAGAGAGGGAAGTTGGGAGGATATTTGGGAAGAGTTTGTCTGATCCAAATGGCTATGAATGTGTGAATTAATGAGAAGGGGAAGTGCCCTTTTATAAGAGGGGTGAGGGGCTCTTTAGGAAAAACTTGAAGTATTATTTTATAAAAAAATCATATTCAGTTTATAATGGATCAAAAGTAGATTATTCAAATTATAAGGCCGGTATGGGTCTAAATCCTTTCAACCAAGAGATTTTAGACCGGTTTGGGTCATTATATTAACCTTATCTTTTAGTTTTAACTCTTAGTTAATTAGTTTGACACTTACCATGTCACTTTGTATTTTTATATTATATAGTTAATAAACATAATACATACATCCAAGAGACCCCAAAGTGGTACATTAATTATACAAAAATAATTATATATGTCCTTTGGCAGAACCTTAGATTTTTAGGAATAGTATATAAATTAATAATATAATAATTGTTTTAAAAACTCATTTCTGTCAATTTTGACACTACTCAATAATTGATTTTTGTTAAAGTCTTAAAAAATTTATTAATTATAACCAAATTCATTTATGCAATACTAAAATTTCATATTAACCAATAAAATTCGTGTATGTCATCAAAACTTTCAAATTATATTTATTTTAACTTTTATAATACCAATTATTTGATTCTTTCTTTAATAAAGAACATACTGCATCATAACTGTGTCATATATATTTTTAATTTTTAAATGTCTAAAAATTATAAATAAAATAAAATTATGTATTAAATCATTTTATATTTATAATTAATATTTATAATTGAAAATATAACTTATATAACTATATATAAAAATTGTTTTTCTAAAAGATATAAGCTTATGTCATTTTTGTATTTACTTTAACTTAATTAATATAAAGTGTCTCTATTACCTAAAAGTGGCTCCATGGGGTCCCAAAATCGACCCAAATATGCCCATGGTCAGAAATGTATCTAAAAATAAGGTTATGACACGTTTTAGGGTAATTTATTATTATTATAATATTATTTTTTACCCTTATTTTCAAGATTTACCCTTTAACCATGGTAAATAAAATATTTACCGAAGTAATTATTCAAAATGTCTAAAAATAAAAGTTACCTATTTACACAATTTGTACATCTTGATTCCAAATATGGAATCCATTTTTCCAAATTCAAAACATATAAGTGGCATAAATTAATTTAAAATTAATTCCCACTGTCAAAATAAAAAACATGTTTTTAAGAAATAATAACTATCAAAAGATTGATAATTGTTTATGTCCGGTTTAAATGTGAAATTACGTCCAATGACCAAAATTGTATTAAATGGTTAAAATATATTCTAAATATACTTTAAAACCACTCAAATTCATAATTTATCACTATTAATTATTTTGATTAAAAAGGTTGTTTTTAATTAAAATTTAGTAATTTTCACTATTCATCAAAATATGAAAGTTATCCGAAAAGTACCAAAATTTTACCCTAAGCTAATTTAGATATTATGAATCCAAAAATTAAGTCCATTTTGGAGGATAAAATTTATAAAATTTTAAAAAGTAGGTAATACTATACATAATGGCTACTTTGATTGGTCGGAGTGTGTTAGAATCACCAAGTTGCATACCACACACACTACTGTATTATTCAAAGAGAATCGTACCGTGGAAGCTTGGGGTGTTACATTCTTCGCTCCTTCGATTAATTTCGTCCTCACAATTTGATATTGTTCTTCGAAAATAAGGGTTGAAAACAGAAAATGTCTTTGTGGGAAAACCCACCTCGGAAATTTGGTTAATATAATTTAGTCTTAATAAGAGGAAAAGAGAAATGAAAGGGTCACCACCAAATTATGATCTCGATTAGGAGAACATTGGTGCCAATTAGAGATATATAATTGGAGGAAAAATGTAAATATTTATAGGGAGTGATTGAGGTCATCAATCACAAACAAGTTTAAATTTGATGTCCTTAAATTCATCAATCTATGATGACTTAAAATACCATCGGTTCAACAAAACATAAGATATTAGGATAACACATTTTTGGTTTTAATATTCCTTAAATAAAGTATAATAATTAATTTCTTTATAGAATAAGAGGAGAAGAAAAATATATACTTGACAAGTAGAGCTCCATTATTTATCTAATTTCTACCACAAACTCATCTTTCACTCTAAAAGATAATAAAACTTAAAAAATATTTTATTTATCCTATTCATTTGGGGTTAAAAAAATGAATTTATAATTCATCTATTAGACCTTCTTAAAATAAACTACATTATTTAATCCAGGACATCTCGTGGGCCAGTGGTAGGTGATACATCCTTGTCGCCCTTCATTTGCGAGTTCAAGTCTTGCGGCCTTGTCGGTCGCGGCGGGTTGTCGCCCGACCTCGGGGTTGTCCTTTTATGGAAATCCAAAATTAATCTCAAACTAGAATTATCCAAAATACTTCTGTCCGAACTCACAATAAAAAATTTATAAGGAAGATAAACATAATGAAAATCCTTTTTTCTGTGTAATAACATGTGAACACCTTCATCGTGTATTCTTTTAAAACACTGCAACATCCTGAATTACCATAAAACCTTATTGATTACATTCATGATCCCTTATTCCTTATAGAATAATGGATATACTCCTTCTATTCAAAAATGTTGTAAACTCCAACAATTATGGGAATAGAAAACATTAATCAGTTTCAAGGTAGTCAAGAATATCCAATATAATTTATTTAAATCAACCATCTCTTATTCCAAAATCACTACCTTATTATCAGAACTATATTATGTTTTATCTTTATCTCAACCATATATTTTCCAAAAATTTAACCTCCTATTGAGCCACTTTTCTTGGTTCCACACAATCTCAAGTCCTTAATGAAATAGTATTGCAGTACAATTCTTATATACTCTATAATTATTATAACTAGTACATTGTTGATACAACACTCAAATGACATAATTCTATAATAACAACATAAGAAATCTAATCATTCCTCCTCATCTTTGGTAGTATCATAACTTTATTATTATCCAATAGCATCATTTGGGGCATGCTCTGGTGATTTGGACATTGGTTCGTGTAGTGTCCCAACTCCTTGCAGATGAAACATTGTACATTTGAAACCTTTTTCTTAACCTTGTAGTCACGTACATTGTGTCCTTTTTCTCTACACTTATAACAAACTCTCATTCCTTTCAGGGAAGTTCCAGGTTGTTTCTTCCCATAGTTATCACATATGGGAAAATTCTTCTTTTCCCTCTTCCCTTTATCCATCTTTCTCTCTTCCATCCTTTTCTTCTCTTGCTTTCCTTCAAAGACATAGGACTCAGTAAACTCTTTACTTATCTTAACAACACATGATATTATTTCTTCATATGATGATAATACATGGGAGACTATTTCCCTTGTAAATTCTTGATTAAGACCATGAAAGATATGATCCTTCTTTCTCTTTGGATCATGTACATTGTTGGAGTTCTCATTCCTTCTACTGGGCACCATTTCTAAACAATGGCATACACTAGATTAGTTTATGAATAACAATACCTAATCCCAAACTTATAAAACACTTAAAATAAATTAAATAGTATATGGATATAATCCATAATCATAAAAACGTCTTCTTTGAGGAAGTATATACTCATAAACCCTTCATAATTGTTTGTAAAGAAAATGACAATTATCCTAAGCATATCCCCGGGGAGTGTCATAACCAAGAGTGCAGCAAGGCCCGTTGTCATGCACCAGTTCTCGTTCGAGTCTAGCTCAAAGCGGTGTTTTTGGGTTTTACCCCTAGGTACATCAGTGCCAGAGCCGCCTCTACCTTCTTGAATCCAGACAGGGATGAATTGCTTAGAAAACTCAGAAAATCTCTACAATACCAAAATTCTAGGAAGTTCTTCTATACTAATCCTCAAATTCTATCTTAGGGCTATGTTCTCTAATCAGAGTTTATCAAAATCTATCTTCCAAGGTTATTGTTAAACTTCCTCTGATACCAACTGTAACGCCCTGACCCCAGTTACCCAGAGTCGGTGCATTATTTTAATACATTGGCATGATTACAAGGAATCATGTCCTGAAGGACTGATCAGTTTAGCAGTCTTGGAAAATAGATTACATACATGAATGTTACATTACACTTCATAACATACAAAACAACGTAAATAATCCTTTATGAATGCCATTATTCCCTTGTCTTAACCCTTCATATCAATCACAATACACTTCTTGGAATCCTGGTAAAAATAAAACATACAAAGGGGTGAGCTCAGACGCTCAGTAAGGATAATAATACAGTGGAAATTTTCATAAATAAACATAAACATTTAAGGCAATGTATAACTAAAAATAAAGCCTTTTAAACTTGAACTTCATAATAATATGGAAAAAATGACATGTAATAATTCCATTTACTTATTCACATGGATATTCTGCTAGTCGAATGATCACATGCAATATCACTAACCACTTTCATAATGATGGAATGCATAATGCCAGACTATCATAACCACATAGCCAAGGTCTCGTGCTAAGACTACAAATAATATTTTTCCAAGGCCTTGTGCCAAGACACTAGTTTGTCTCATGAGACCTAACGATGCATCGAGTAGATATAGCGATCTCCACCCATCACTTATTAAGTCCAATGCATTCCTCATATGAACAGGTTTAAACATAACATAAACATTCATATTAAAACTAGAATACAAAATGTCAATACTTTCTCCATAAACCATGAATGGTATAAAAATAACACATCCATAGTCAAACATATCATAACTCATTCAATACAATAAGGAATATTGTATTATAATAAATCAACCTCAATCCAAAATAATATCCAGTAGAGGATGCTGACATAGTTGAAAATGATGAGTAAAACTTTTTGAGAGAAATATCCTTTTTGTAAAATCATTTAATAGTGACAGATTTATAAAGGAAGTAATTTAAAAGAGATTTTTGAATCGAAGTGTCCCATACCACTTTGAAACTTTTGAAAAGAATTATCATTTCAAAACATTCATGTCCATATAAATAAATCCTTAAAATCATTTTGAAAACATAGACATTAATTAAAAGATTTAGAAAGATAAATCTTTAAAACATTTGAAATTCTGATCATGATAAAGAGAAACTTTAAAAATCCATAAAATCTTTATTTTGAAATCATTTTTATAAAATAATGGACATGGATGATAAAAATGTCCCAGTAAATACTTACAAATAAATAATCTCGGATAATAATGAGATTGAGGAATTAACCCTTACCAATTTGGTAACTTACGAAACATACAACCCATGAAAGATGTATCATAAAATAAATATGTAAATACACATAAATTAAAGTTTATTACACAAAGAATACAATTATTGGAAGTACATATACCACACAAAAGGTAATAGTGGAAATATGGCTTGAATCTCACAGGAATAAGGAGTGAGATGAAAACCCCTTACCTTGCACTTTCCTTTAGTCGAGGGTACGTTTAACCTCCTGTAAGAAGACTACAGTATGTTATTAAATTATAACAGAACCATATTAATATTTATGATATCATACAATATTCATTTATGAATTTATACTACCCAATTAATATGAATTTCCATGGTATATTAATATTTCGGGTAATAATCGCTTTCTTTATCATGAGTGTTTTAACTTGTTACTCCTGATTGTATCCCATAGATCATGTTTTAAATTCTTCCAGAATATAAAACATGATTTATATATCATATATATTTAGAATATAAATATGTATAATAGACACATATATGAAATGGAAAACACAGTTTATGGAGACGGTAGTCCGTACGTACGCATAAATACCGTTTCTGTTTTCATATAGTATTGAACGGAAGTAGGTGAATAAGATATATGTAAGTACATAAATAATTCTGTATATAAATATATATATCTCCATTAGAATTATTATGTCATATATTACATACTCATTAGTAATATATATATTTTTATAATCGTCGATGAATGGTGAACTTGGAAATGAATCTCATCGCATCGTGGAGACGGTAATCCTTACGTACACACGAGCGAAAATATCATTATTTTGATATTAAAATAATATATAATTGGATGGTATATCATATAGAAAGAATCATTATCATTTTATATTTATTATTTACATGAATTATAAATCATTATTATACCCATCAAAATAATAATATATTTAATAACAATTACACCACAGCGTGGAGACGGTAGGACGTACGTACGCATGTATGGTGACATGTCATTCAAGGGATGGATAGAATAATGAATTTGTTTGTTCCATAATTATAATAACATCACAGTATATAGAAGATACTTGGTTTATTATTTTACAATGTAAATAACAAGGAAAGAAGAAGTTGATGAAGAAAGGAACTTTAAAGAGGGTGGTGAAGACGTTACCTCTTCTTCGGGTTCTTCTTTTTGATTTGATCAAAAGGGATCCATAGTTTGGATTTCAGATCAAACTAAGGCCTCTAGAATAAATTGAGGTAAGTTGGGAGGATATTTGGGCAGAGGTTGGCTGAGCCAAATGGCTATGAAGGTGTTAATTAATGAGAAGGGGGAGTGCCCTTTTATAAGAGGGGTGAGGGGCTCTTTAGGAAAAACTAAAAGTATTATTTTATAATAAAATCATATTCGGTTTATAATGGATACAAAGTGGATTATGAAAATTATAATGTGTGGTTGGGTCAAAATTCTTTCAACCAATAGATTTTAGACAGGTTTGGGTCATTATATTAATCTTATCTTTTAGTTTTAACTCATAGTTAATTAGTTTGACACTTACCATGTCACTTTGTATTTTTATATTATATAGTTAATAAACTTACTATATACATCAAAGAGACCCCATAGTGGTCCATTAATTATACACCAATAAATATATAAGTCTTTGGTAGAACCTTAGATTTTTATGAATAGAATATAAATTAATAATATAATAATTGTTTTAAAAACTCATTTATGTCAATTTTGACACTACTCAATAATTGATTTTTGTTAAAGTATTAAAAACTTTATTTATTCTAAAAAAATTCATTTATGTAATAATAACATGTCATAATAACCAATAAAATTTGTTTATGTCATCAAAACTTTCAAATTATATTTATTTTAACGTTTATAATACAAATTATTTGATTCTTTCTTATATAAGGAACATACTGCATCATTATTGTTTCATATATATTTTTACATTTTCAATTTCTAAAAATTATAAATAAAATACCATTATATATGAAATCGTTTTAGATTTATAATTAATATTTATAATCTAAAATATAACATATATAACCCTATATAAAAATTTGTTTTCTAAAAGATATAAGCTTATGTCATTTTTGTATTTACTTTAACTTAATTAATATAAAGTGTCCCTATCACCTACAAGTGGCTCCATGGGGTCCCCAAATTGACCCAAAGATTCCCATGGTCAGACATGTATCTACCAATAAGGTTAGGACATGCTTTAGGGAAATTTATTATTATTATAATATTATTTTTTACCCTTATTTACCAGATTTACCCTTTAACCATGGTAAATAAAATATTTACCAAAGTAATTATTCAAAATTTCTAAAAATAAAAGTTACCTATTTACAAAATTTTGACATCCTGATTCTAAATATGGAATCCATTTTTAAAAATTCAAAACACATAAGTGGCAGAAATTAATTTAAAATTAATTACCACTGTCAAAATAAAAAGCGTGTTTTTATGAAATAATAACTATCAAAATATTAATAATTGTTTATGTCCAGTTTAAATGTGAAATTACGTTCAGTGACCAACATTGTATTAAATGGTAAAAATATATTATAAATATAATTTAAAACCACTAAAATTCATAATTTATCACTATTAATTATTTGTATTAAAAAGGTTGTTTTTAATTAAAATTTAGTAATTTTTACTATTCATCAAAATATGAAATTTATCTGAAAAGTACCAAAATTTCACCCTAAGATAATTTCGATATTCCGAATCCAAAAATGAAGTCCATTTTTGAAGATAAAATTTATAAAATTTCAAAAAGTAGGTATTACTAGTCATAACTGCTATTTTGATTGGTCGCGGTGTGTTAGAATCTCGAAGTTGCATACCACACACACTATTGTATTATTCAAAGAGAATCGTACCGTGGAAGCTTGGGGTGTTATATTAAATGTCATAGAAAGATATTTTATGGTGCTGATCAGATGATAAGTTTATTAATTCTTCCATATATCTTTCTATTCTCAAACTATAGATCATCTTCTATGGTTTTGGGATCCTTTGTTCGATCTATATAGATTCATTCTATAATAGATCATCAGGGAAGTTGTGTTTCATATCTCTAGGTAAGAGATCATTTTTTCTTCTTCATTTCTTTTGATCGTGGTAGCACTATTGCAGTGCACTATTGGTTTTTTATCTATGGCGTGGTTTCATTCTTTTATCTTCTATATTCGTTGTTCATATTATTTTTTGGGTTGTTTCATTCATTAGTTGTAGTGCAGAGGGAATGCATTCTTGAGGTATGTGTTGTTTCTTATTCTTTTACAACCCTTCTATTTAATTTGATCAATTCTGAGATGTGTAAAGTGATTCAAAGACCTCTTATGTTGTTGTTAGTTTCTTCCTTGTTGTGTATTTCATTGTGGTCATGTGTGACCCGAATTTTCAGGTTGGTGGGTCCTTTATCCTCTTTTGGTGAACTACGTTGCTTCTATTTTTGATAAATTGTTTTTTTAAATGAAATGGCATGATATGTCTGATTTTTTTTGTGTGTGTGGGACTTCATTTTTATAAAATATGGTTTCCCCTAGTTTGGATAAATGTAAAGGGTTTTTAAAATCATTTTGAAATGGTTTTCAAAGCATGAAATAATTAAATGGTTTGAAAAATAGAGCACATGGGAAGCCTTGGTTACTAAGGTGGAAGGTATAGTAATAGGTATCATCCACTATTAGGGGGTTTTCTCATGGTTCTTTCCAATGTTCGCTCAGACCATTGTTCTAGGAACTTATTAGAACTATTGGGGGTTCACTTTCTAAGGCATTCTTCTACTCTCTAAGCTCGATGCATATTTCTAGAGGCATGATGCACTTGCTAATTTATATGTTTAAGTGTGAGTGTCCTAGAAATCCAAGCCTAGTTTTATCCTTGGTATGATGTTACATGTACTCCTTCTTAGTCGATTTGGGATAATTTGGGTTTATACTATTTCGTTATACTTCCATGGATTTGATATGAGATGTGATGCTTGCTTTTTTTACATAATATATCTACTATAATATATGCATATGAAATGATTTGAAACTGATTTACCTACATTATTTTAAAATGTGGAAAAAGGGGGAATTAAATTGTTTTTCCATGCATTTGATATAGAAAATTTAAAACTATATCATGTATTTTTTTCTTTAAAGTTGATCATTCTTGAATTATTATTGAGAGACATGATATGGAACACCTGGGTGAGACCATACTGATCATGTTAGCTCACACCCTATATACCCCTTTGGTGGTGTGTAGACCAGGTTATGTATTTTGATGCAGAGAAAGGTAAGGTGTTGTAGTAAGGTGGTATGGTTTTCTATCAGCTAGGTTTTGGGTAGCTATATGGTGAGATGGTTTGGGTTTTCCCACATTATCACATGGAGACTGTTAGAGTAGTTGTTTATCATTGTTTTCCTTTTTTGTTGGACTTGTCTCTTAGATACTGTTTTTCTATCATTTTAATTATATTTTTTCCATTATTATATTTCTTTTATGAAATATATATGTGTACATATTTTCTTCTTCTATTTCTTTTTGAACATGTACATATATGTCATGTTGTCTACTTCGGTTTATGTGAAATCATTCCCCCTATTTTGTATTTCTTTCCCAGTTCCTTGACACCATCTCATGGGGATTGGAAATGCCC
Source organism: Viscum album (assembly GCA_963277665.1). Lineage (NCBI taxonomy): Eukaryota > Viridiplantae > Streptophyta > Magnoliopsida > Santalales > Viscaceae > Viscum > Viscum album. Next base: position 2,106,214,902 of record OY728145.1, on the reverse strand, counting down.
TTTAGGTATGTGACAGATTTGTTTGGGTACCAGTTTGAGAGGTTATTCGAATCGGGATCATCACAATCACTTGATGAATTTCGGTTAAATGGGGATATATAAGTTACTAATATTCCATAAATTTCAAGGAGTATGAAAATTTTAGGAACAACAGACTATCTAAAAGGATATTTGGAAGATAGTCAAGTTACAACGATTTTACCAAGTCATGTGATACTATAAATCTCTAGGAAATTATAAGTTCAAAGAATGTATATGAAAGGTAAAGCTCTAGACTTAGTGTTTCCATAAGGATAAAAAACACAATGATAGTTGTAGAGGTCAACCAGTATTTAATGAAAATTGAAAAAAAAATATAGAATTAATTTACAATATTTTCTTTTCATAGATTATGGGGAGCTAAAATACACTAAAGAGCATGAATGACTAAAAGACTCAAGTCAGTAAGTCATTTATGAGGGATGAAATGGATTCCTTCCATGTGTCTAGGACATGAGAGCTAACAATATGACCTACAAGAAAGATATTACTTTAGTTCAAATGGGTTTATTGGCTAAAGGAGGAAGTGTAAAATATATATAGTTATATGGAAAGGCATGTAGTTAAGGGTTTCAGATGATCATAAGGTATAACTTTTTTAAATATCTTTTCTCTTATTAGTAAACGCATATCTATTCGAATGATCCTTGGTATAGTTTTCATGCATGGGTTTAATTTAGAATAGTTAAATGTAAAAAAACTACATTTCTACATGGGAAAATAGATGAACAAATCTACATAGAATATCCAAGAAATTTATGGATAAACAAAACCAAAATTTTAAGTGCAAGCTAAAGTAGAGCCTTTATGGATTGAACTAAACACCAAGGAAATGGAATCAAAATTTCAATTTATTTATAATGGAATGAAATTTAATCTATATAAATAAATATCATTGCTATTATTAAAAGTATTTTAATGATGTGTGATTCATCATTATAATTCTTTGTGTTGATGACATTCTTATTTCTGGTCTAGTTAGGGAAGGGATTGATGAGATGGAAGACAAATTTTCTACAATTTTCATTATGAAGGATATCGGTTTGAAAAAATAGATCTTAGGGATGTGAATTGTAAGGGATATAAGTTCTAAAAAAATATTCCCTAACTCAATCTGACTACATGAGAAAGGTGGTGGAATTATTATGAATGAGTGAGGTGAAGCTGGTTATTATAACCATGGCCAATCATTTCAAGTAGACCGAAGATAAGGAACAAAAAAATATTGACTTCTAGTGTATGTAAAAGATTAATTATGCATCAATAATTGGAATAATAATATATTTCATGGTTTTTACATGGAAAAAAATTATAAATTTAATGGGAGTAGTTATAAAGCTCATGGAAAATCTCAGACAAGAGACCTATTAAGTAGTAAAGTGGATCTTATAGTATCTAAAAGGTTATGAATGTTTATGTATATATTTTAGAATAGATAAATCATATACATATTCAAACTTTTGGGGATATTAAAATACTTGTAATAGAACCATGGGTTATGTGTTTACTTTTAGATTCAAAGTTATAAGTTGTGTTTTAAAACATTAATTGGTAGTTTTACTTTAAATAATAGAAGTGGCATACATTAATTTTATAGAAGCTGTGAATGATCTGGTCTTATTGAATTGTTTGTAAGAGGATATTATAAGAATGCAATATAATGGGGTGTTTTCTATGATTCACAATGTGTAATTAACATAGACAATAATATAATGTTCTAATCTCAGATAAATCACATTTATTTTAAGTTTCACTCCATCTGAATGTTTTTTGAAGAAAATTTTTGGAAAAAAGAAAGATGGGTGGAGTTCAAAATCTGGTACATTTTCTAACAAATGTTGTATTATGGGATGTTTTGAGGTTTTTTTAGGCCTCGGTCGGGATAGGATAACCAAAATCATAGTGGGGAAACCTATGGTTGTAATGAAGTTTTCTTTTGGGAATGGATATGTTTTATAGATACTGATGGAGGAATTAGTGGAAGATCCCAAAAATGATTCTCGTATATTATTATGGGTAGTTGTGTGAAAACCATTTTAAAAATGAGTTATTTGAACCCAAAAAAATGAGTGATTCTCGAATTTAAATTTTTTTAAACTAAATGGAGATGGTGGAGTGGAAAATGGTGAGTCCATAAGTCCAAAAGCAACCTGAATGGAATATGGAAGTCGGGTGTAGGAAATTGGAAGATACCCTTAATGAGTTTGTGGGTGAAGTTTGGATATGAGAAGGAATTTATAATGGTAACATCATGGAGTTTTTGTAAGGGTGAACTATATGCTGGAAGGAGGAGTTACGGTGGTGGATGTCTTTTACAAAGTTAATGGGTACCCAAATAGATCAGATCTATGTTATCACACTATCTACAATTATCATAATGTAGTGGTATTGATTATACCAGATATACTTTAATATAAATAGTATGGTGTAAAACTTTGTTGAAGTAATTTTTGTCTTAAATTGTAATCATATTTTTATTCCTAAATAAACTTACATGAAACATTTCATCCCTGGAGTAGTACTAAATCTGAAAAACATTAATAAATGTGTTCTTATTTACCCTTTTCTATTTATTTACATTTATTTAAGAAGTTCTCATCTGATTTTGTTCAAATTTTTTCAATGTGGTGTGGTGAATTATTTGTGTCATGTCTTCTTAGTTATAGTACATTGTTATTATGGGTTAATTATAGTTATTTATTTTCACTTATTAATATCTAAAGGATAACTTATATTGTTTGTATGTTTTTTTTTTATTATATTATATACTTTATAACATAATCATTAAATCTAATAAATATGCATGATAATAAAAGGTTACATTATTCCAAACTTATAATGTATTATATATACGTTATTGTGGATAAAAATGGTCTAAATTATTATATGTAATGAAAACTTGAAAAAAATATTGGGTCAAAGAAATCTAAGGGAAAAAATTGTAACAAAATCCAAACCAAGAATCTCTATTTTCCCCACCAATAAATTAGAGATACTTAGTGATGTTACTTATCTTTTTTTATTTTGTCATTTAATATAAAATATTTTTTCATGGAGAATAATATATATTCTATGATTTTAAGTAGGTTTTTGATTCATTCTTGTAGGTTTTTTATCCTTTCCAATAAATGGAACAGAAGTTTATTTTTCAAATTATAACTAAATTTTAAGTTCAAAAAATGTTTCAAATTATCAAAACTAGGAAAATGAACTTAGATTTCAGTGAAATTTTTAGGATGAATCAAATTATATTTTTATAATTAAAGTTACCTTCAGTTATTCAAACTTGTGTCAAATATCCAAAAACAATCACAATATCTTGTACTCACATAATAAAATTATTGAAATTATTATTGATTAATTTGTGACTTATAATAATAAATTACACATCAAACTGATGTGATATGTGTCCATAATCATCCAAAATTTTATTATAAAATTATTAGTGTCTTTTAATTCTATAAATGTGAATAAAATAGTCAAATTTGATTAAAAAGGCTTGAAGTTTCATGAATTTTTTGGACAAAATTTATTAGTTTATTAATGACTATTATGAGAAAACCACATCTTAATATGATGTGTACTTTTCCTAGAATGGTATAAAGTATATTTTTAGTGTTATAACTCTTTTTCTACATTTCAAATGTTAATTTTATGATCCAAACAAAGAAAAAGAGTTCGTATTATCACAAAAAAATAGATAATGACATTAGTAAATTTTTGACCTATATAAATAAATAATTCATTAATCATACAGTCTATGTGATTGAAATGATTCAAGGTTCATATTTATAATTATAATTCCTTTTAGTTCTCTAAGCATGTCTCATATAATCAAAACTAAAAATGAGCTTGATTTTTCATAAAACATTATGATAATGATAGTTTATTCACTTTATATGTGTTGAAATAAACCAAATATAAATTTGATGTGAAATTCCCTCGTAATTATTGTAATTATATCTTGATAATTAAAATCATTTTAAGTTCCAAAAACGTGTTTCATATAACCAAAATAGAGAACATGAGTTTGTAATACCACAAAATTTTAGTAAAATGATTTTCAATTAATTTTTTTATAAATAGGAAAAAATGAACATCAATATTCCTTATGATTTTATTATAATGGTTTAATTTTTTTATAATTATAATTGTATTTTAAGTTATATAAATGTACATAAAAATAAACAACACTAAGAAAATGAGCATCTATTATCATGAAATTTTAGGCAAAAATTATTTGATTCATTTTTTACCAATTATAGAAAGCTACACAGTAATCATACATGTGATATTTCCAAAATTATATAAAGTGTGTTTTGAGTATTATAACTCTTTTTTAAGTTCCAAACATCCTTAAAGTGTTCAAAATCAAGAAAATGGGTTTAGATTATCATTGAAATTTTTGAAAATTACCATCAATTTATTTTTTTAATTATAGAAATACAACATATGTCAATGTAACATTCAATATTCCAGTAATGATTCAAAGTACATTTATTAAATTATAAAGAATTTAAGTTTCTATAAATTCATTTTAAAAGATTAAAACATAGCAAAAAGTATTTTATTAATATAATTATTTAAGAAAACAATCATTGATTCATTTTAATAAGTAGGAAATTACTACACATCAATATGATATGTGATGTGGTTGGAATGATTCAAAGTTCGTTTTTAAAATTTTAATTCTTGAAATTTCTAAAAACATGTGTCTAATGATCAAGAATGATCAAATGAGCTCTAATTATCAGAAAAACATAAGAAAGTGATTGTCAATTCATCTGTGACCTATAGGAATAAACTAAACATCAATTTAGCATATAAATTTTCTAAAATAAACCAATGTAAATTTTTAAAATTATTTGTATTTTTTAGGTTTTTTAAATGTCCATAAAATGATTGAAACAAAGCGTGAAAGTTCAAATTATTGAAAAAATTTAGTAAAATAATTTTTGATTCTTTTGTGACCTATAAGAGAAATCCACAATCCCATATGACTTGTGATATTCCTAAAATTATTTAAAGTATGTTTTTAGTATTATAACTCCTTTTTAAGTTTCAAAAATATTTCATATATTCAAAATCAAATTAGAGTTCCAATTATCATTGAAATTTTTGAGAATATCCATCGAATAATTTTTGAACTAATAAAATTAAGTGTAAATCGATCATACCATTGATTTTCCCAGAATGGTTCAAAGTGAATTTTTACAATTATATGTTTTTTTATATTAATAAATTTATTTTTTTCTGGTAGATTTCACACCCAACATGCTAGTTTTGGTTGTTTTGGGTCGACATATCTCTCCAAATTTCCATAGGCGGGTAGACTCTCGATCACCAAGGGAGGTGATGATGGAACCTTTTTTTAGGAAAGAGGATAGGAATTTGACACCAACCTTAAGGAGTCATATTACTTAGTATAATACTCTATTATAAATTTATTACATGTTCATGAATCTACAACACTACTAGTGGAATTTATTTATTATCAACATAAATTTAAAAGGACATTGTACATGAGAATTATTTTGTCTCTTATTCAATCCAAATATTCAACTACTCCATAGTCTAATGATTTTTAGGTGGCCACTTTGAAATTTATCATCTTCTAGGGAGTCTTTAATATCCATTTAAAGGATGTGGGGTGTGTTTTAGAGTTGTTATTATTCCCCTGAAGGGGTATTCCTACATATCCTTATAAGGGGAATCCAAACCCACATATTTCAGTTCCATTTAGTGAGACATTTTGTAGCTTTTATGGTCATGTGATAAGGACCGTAGTGGTTTATTTTAAGGTAGTGTAACCATGAATTCTTCTAAGTAGTTTAAAGTCATGTGAACTAGACTAATAGGTGAACGGTACCTCACAATTGGTTATTATATGACTTATACTTCAGTGAACCATTCTAGTTTAATCGGAAATATGAATCAGATGAGGTTATTTTTTGAATAAAAACAAGTATGTTGAATCTATGTATTTGAAGAAACCAAGAGTAGAATCCCAAATCAATGTGATTTAAAAAACCAATAGGACTACCTAAACTCAAGGAATTTAAGGAAACTAATATTAGGATCTCATCTCATGGTATTGATGTGTGGCCTACACATAAGCTTCCCAAATGATAAATCTTTCACCAAAGGGTGTTTCCCTACATGCAATTTAACATAATGATTTTAATTTTCAAATGGGGTAACATGTGATACAAAATTACAGAGTCCCATGAAATATTTGGTTAATGATAGAGGATGTTTCTACACAAAAATATTCATATAAACCTATAGAAGGAAACTTTCAGGAAGTGGGTTACCCTATATTAAATATTATATAGCGATGGACCATTGGAGAGTAGTCAACCATATGATGACCCATATTTTTCATTCATGATTTTAAACATAATTCCATTACATAATATTTCAATGATAAATTAAATTGGATATTTTGAGTTTTAGTGTCTTGGAAAATAGTTATATAATACATTAAGTATGTAATATTATTTAATATTCTTGAAAGACTCCTTCAATCCTATCCTATTTCACTTCACCACATATAATTTATATAGTAAATACATCAAAAGTAATGGGTGAGATTAATGCCTAGTAAGGGGATAAATAAAGGAACAAGAATTAAGTGATCATGGATAATTAATGTGTTATAAAAACATATCATGATCCTAAATACATTAGGCATAACATAAAATCATGATCATTAGTACAAGAGTCATGACATGAAATGTGGCTACAGTATAAAAATGATACATTCATAAATATATCACCAAGGTGTAATAAAAATATTACCAAGGTTCTTCACTAAGGTATCATAATAAATTACTAAGTCATGTCTCGAAGGTATCATAAACATGTCATCTATAGAGTTTAATTCTTTACCCAATGCATTAGAGCACTATCAGGGTGAACCCTTCATATGTCTAACTTTATGTGTGCCACATATATCATATACCAAATAGTTATGAACATATTAATATATAATCAATTAAAAATTAATATCATTATTACAAAGGAAGTACTTGATTAAAAGGATAGAGGAAGAGAATCCCTTTCTTTCAAAGTGAATTCTTAAAGATTGAGAAGATATCCATGGAATATTAGAGATTCTTTGTAAATTATATTGAGATAGAAAATGAGGGGAAATTCATTCTTAGTGGATTGGGAGTGGAGTGGAATGGGATAATGAGAGGGTATTTATAAAAAAAGAGGAGGAATTTTTTATTAATTTCTATACATATGTTTTGGACCCTAAGGTATAAAAAACTGAAAACCATGGTTTAACCCATAGTTTCAACCAAGGTGGAGTTGTTTTTATAATATTAATAGTTTATGTTAATATATATTATCTTTTATATGAAAAATAACTATATTCATAAATAATTATTTTTAAACACTTCAAATATAAATTAGGTTCTTAAAGATTCGTTATAGGTTTCAAAAATTAATCTTATTACATTAAAATAAATTATCTTTGTGTGAAAAAATTGTTCAGAAAATCCCCTGTAGTATTTATTACAATAATTTTAAGGCATTATAATGTCAAAATATTTCCTGTATATTTACACCAAATTTTTCTTTTCACACTAAATTTGATCATCTTATAGAATTATGAAAAATTCACCATTTCATAATTTTGATTTAATAATTTAAACAATGAAATTCATTTTCTAAAAATAATTTTCTAAATATAAGAAATTTAATATTTAAAATAAAATACTTATTTTTTTAAATACTAATTTTATTATATAATTGAATTTATAACTCTTATAAAAACATCATATAATTGCATAAAAAATTAATAATTTATATAAGAATAAATATTTTTTTACAACCTTTTTATGAAAATAAAATTTTATTTCAAATTTATTAATTTATCATAAAAATATATTCTAATGAAAATTTGACATATATATTTTTGAAAAACACAATTATGGTTTATTTATATCAGAAACAAATTTTATCATAATCATCCTCTAATCATATTAATTTTATATTTTATATACATTGAATAAAAATGTAGGATTGGTGTAACCACTATTTCAATTCTAAAATAATTTACATCTTAATATGACTTAAGGTCTAGATACAAAACCCCTTATCACGCCAGTACAAGCCTTAAGGGTATAGTGTAATATAGTTATACTTTCATTGGGAGGGTAATCTAAAATTGTTCTGGTGGTGATATATACTAACTAGAACTTATCTAATAGTTCATTATGCTTAAGACTCACTTGTTGGAGCTCTGTATGTGTCTATTAAGGGAGAACCCCAATGATGCTACCACCATCTCAAGATCTTATAAATGGGAATCATAAGGGATGATCCTACTAGTTGATTCCATCATTTCTCCCTTATGATTTAACTATATCTCATCATTATATTTAATATACAATAATCACAACAGTAAATTTATAATGGATATATTGATAATGTTCACATTGCCCAACAGTTAGGTAATGATAATGTAATAGCCAGATCCTAACAATTATGTTTTCCCGTTACACACTGTATATAATCCACCATTTTCATACTTCATTATTCACTAATTCACTTACAAAGGTTCTACACATCCCTTTATAATGTCTATAATATTATTAATTGTTATTTTTCTTTTTATCATTTTTAAAGCATAGTTGATCTTCATGGTATAATTCATGCTTATAGAGTCTATATTAGTGTGTGAATAATTATTTAGTGTATATATATTTTTATTATTCCTATCTATTATAGCCAATATTATTTGATGATGTGTAATGATATGTATATTATTTATATGTACTTCTATTGTAAGAAATAATAAAACAACCATTGTGAAACAGGATTACTTTTTCTAATAATAAAAAAAATTTGGTTGTTACAATAATTAACTTTTTAAAGAACCAATTTCATATAATTTTGGTGTTATATTATGGTGGATATAGTTTTACATAGTTATAGAGTTTAATTATAATAGTTAATAAACATTTTACATGAGAAGCTCTCCATGAAGAAACTATATAGTTTCCTATCATGGTTATTATTCATATATGATTTATGTGAGTATCCCTCTATGAAGGAGTCACATAAGAATCCATCGTGAAGGATATTATGAAGAAGGTTGCATGAATTTTTTCTATGGAGAAGAAATTATAATGAAAATATTATAGGGTTCTCATCTACCTACATATCTTAGGCTTAGAATTAAAATCCTCCTAAGAGAATGCGTTGAATGCTTTACATAATATAATAGTTAACTAAAATTCATGTCACAGAATAAGTGAAAAATACTTCTCAAATAGAGTGTTGGGGTATTTATAGGTAATTCATATAACCTCTTTCCCCATGATTGATATAATTGGAATCAAAAATAAATTATAAGATCACATAAGGCTTCCCATTTATAACCGTAAATGACACCATGTTGTCATGACCCATCCCCTTGGGCCCATTCTGTGACTAACCAAAGCCCAACATCCATAGGTTAGGGGATGAAAACTTGCACTGAATATGAATATACCAAAAAGGTAAGGCATTTTCCTTTAAACTTATACACTCACATACAACACAAACTGTAAAAAGGTAAACACTAAGTAAACCAAAACTGTCCCAGGAGAACTACTGAAAGTATAGTACAACAGAAAAGTACAAGGGTCCAGAATACAAGCCCTAATCTACAAGAAAATGTACATCTTTCAAGGTCTATCTGGTCAAGCCCTACCTGGAGGGTAGGTAGAGGATAACTGTCAGTAGCTATAGAAGAATGTCTCATCTGTCCCATCTCACTGAGTGCCACATGGCCCTATTCCACCATGTTCTCTGTCAAAGTGTCGATCAGCTGGAGGGTCAGTAGAGGATAGATATTGGTATCCATAGAAGTGAATCCCATCCTCCTTATCTCACTAAGAATCACTTGGCCCTAATCCACCAAAGTCTCCATCAAAGCGTTGATCACCTTCACAGGAGACGACACGTGCAGGCGAATCCCGTGTAGGGGTGAGTAACAAAATACTTAGTAGAAATCCCAAACCATAAAGTATATACCACAAATCAAGACCACACAGCAAGATCACAAAGCATAGATATCTCACACCAGATATAACTCAAAGTATGGAAAGAAAGACTATTAGTCATAACACTAAAGACCTTGAACTATTGAGGTAATTATCCCTGATTAGTTTTGTGTGTTTGTTGGGTCACATAGAGATACTCCCCATTGTGGGTTTGTTGGGTCACATAGAGAATATCCCCACTTAGGCCACTATTGCTAGTCCACATAGGGCCACTTATAACTGGTCCACATAGGGCCTCTTATAGCTGGTCCACACAGGGTCATTTATAATTGGTTCACACAGAGATTCTTATAGATGATTCACATAGACCCACTTATATCTAGTCCACACATGTTCACTAATCATCTAAGCCTGGAGGTTCCCTTAGACTCGCTCATTAGTAGTCTTCAAGTCTCATCCAGCAGTAGGATTCCCACATGTAGTGAACTTGATTCTGGTAAAATTCACTCCTCAATCCATCCGTCAAAGTTAAAATTCTATGAAATAATCATTAGCTAATTTCAGAATAACTGCCTCATCGTGAGTGTTCCAATTCCAAATACTTCTTGCCAATCGGGTGTACAGTTTGAAAATTATGACCGTTTTTTTTCAAAAAGGGGTCAGTCGGGTTCGACCTGGTCCAGATCTGAACCGGCCTGTTGGGCCACGAGTCTAGATCTCCCACTTCCAAGATGCCAGGAGGTGTCCGTCTTATGCCACCACATGGATGGATGAGGCTGGACACCCCTTGTCCCACACGCGGTCCTCGTTGGACCGCGTGCCAGCGCACGCCGCATCCTGCAGCTATAGGCCGCGTCTAACTCTAACAGCTTCTGACTTGTGTGATGGTGGCCCCTATTGCACCATCGCGACCTCAAATGTAAGTGTCATGTGCCTCGGCATGTCTTTGTGGCACGCCACCACCCACCTGCGTCCACCGCCAGAGGTATCCTCCGCAGACCATAGAGTCCACTCCGATAGTCCATTTCTTGAACTATATATGCCCCTAAACATCTCAGGTCTCCATCTTCCTTGATTCCTCCTCTAGGTTTCCTTTCTGCAGATTTGAAGTAGTGGTCACGACGATCACAAGAATTCACAAAGACAGAGAAATCAGGACCTTGTTCGTGTCGACTCGATTCCTCCGCATTAGAGTTATTGAAACATGGGAAGAGGGGAGTAAGGTTTTATCAACAAATAACCCTAATGAAATCTATAAGATAAAACACCCTACTACAAGAATGAGTAACTCGTGGATCAACCTATTCATGGGTTGGTCTGCATTCTTTGTTTTAGAAAGAAGAATGGTGAATTCAAATTCTCAAAAAGCTAAACACCTACCTGGGAAAGGAGATTTCTCGAGGATGATTGTTTGTCATCATCTGTTGATATCTGATCTCAAATACACTATCCAAGTATGTCTTCATTGTCATCTGATTCACTAGAATTCATTGTTGGAAGGTTTTCCTTTATTGTTCATCATATCCACCCACCAAAGCCTTAGATCAATTCCAATATTGTGCCCACAGTTCTACATTACTTATTAGGCTATTAATTGATGAAATGTGAATTAGCGTTTCTGTTAGGCTGCTTTATAGCGTTGTTATTCAGATTTATAAATTAGTTTCATTAATGATATTTATCATGACCTCGATGCTTCACCAAACAGAACAATTTCCAATAAAATAAACTTATTTATGTTTATTTTATTTTTCATTAAAACATCTAAAAAATAACTTTTTCCCTCGACTCACACCAGTCAAGGTTAAGTCATGCTTAAGGAGAACATCTCATTAAAAACTCAACAATGGTCTCTGATTTTTAATCTGAGTTACCGTTTGTGGGTTATGAGTATTCTAAAATAAAATATATTTTATTTAAATTATTTTATTTACGGTTATGTCCCAAAAACCAACATTTCATCTATCGGCCCACACACCCAATTTTAGGATTTTCATAAGGGAATAATACCCTCACAAACTCAACGGAACTCTTAGATTTCCAATCTGAGTTACCATTTATGAGTTAAAAGGATTTAAATATAAAAATAACTATATTCAGTTATTTTATTTACGGCCAAAAATTACATTCTACTGTTGACCTATGTTAGCCAATGTTAGGATCTCCCTAAGGAAATCATACCCTCACGAGCTCAACGTTGGTCTCAGTTTTTTAATCTGAGTCACCATTTGTGATTTATAATGATTTTAAAAATAAAATAATTTTATTTCATTATTTTATTTATGATTATTACATTTTCGGGTTTTATCATCGGAGGCTTGCATTGAAAAAACTTAAGTCACACCTAGGGTAAACTCTTCATCATGAACGCAATGGTGCTCTTGTATTTCTGATCCAGACACTCATTTAATAGTTATTAAACTTTTTTAGAAAAACTTCTCACACGCACTATTTAAAAATTATCATTTTTGACAGATCATTCTCAACTCTCCAAGCCTCGGAATCACATGCCATCTCAGCACATGGTCATGAAATAATCCCATTTAATTTTCCAAAAAATAATTAGGGAATTATGGGGTATTACATTGCTGCCTCCCTTTAGGGCATTACGTTCTCATAAGCCCAAACAAGGGCTAATCAACAAAAGGGGGTACTGAGCATTAATCTGAGCCTCCGGATCCCACGTACTCTCCTAGAGATTCTCATGCTACCAATGAACATGCAATAGAGGAATCAAATTTCCACAAATAATCCCTTTAGGTTGATTCTCTATCTCCACCAGGTACTCCATGAATGACCCTCAATCGTCAATCTTCATCTCGTTGTGGTCAATGACATGGGAAGTGTCATGCACATATCTTCTCAGTTGGGATACATGGAAGACATCATTAAACCTCTCTAATTGTGGTGGTAAATCCAAGTGGTATGACACCTCACCCACTCTATGTAGTATCAAGAAAGATCCGATGAACCGTAGAGATAACTTGTTGCCCAAGCCAAATCTCTATATCCCACATCGAGAAGAGACCCATAGGAATATGTGGTCCACCTTTTCGAACTAAAAGGGTCTCCATTTCCTATCAGTATAGGATTTTTTTGGACTCCATGAAATCTCCATCCACTCTTGGATAACCTGCATCTTCTCAGTGGTATCTGGTACCGTCTCTGGACCCATGAGTGTTGAATCCCCTGGGTCTATCCAGCATAAAGGTGACCTACATGGTCATATGTATAGTTCCTAGAACGATGTCATACTGATGGTGGAGTGGTTATTTTTATTTTATTCAAACTCCACCAGTGGTAGGTGGTCCTCCCAACTACGACCAAAATCAAGAATGCAAGCAGAATCATGTCATCCAAGGTATGTATGGTCCGCTCTGTCTGACCATCCGTCTATGGGTGAAATGTTGTTCTCAAGTGTAGTTGAGTCCCAAATTCTCCCTATAATCCCTTACATAACCAGGATGTAAATAATGCATCATAATCTGAGAGTATCAAAGATGTGAATCCATGGAATCGGACTATCTCTTGCACATAGAGGTATCCCAAGCTCTCTGTTGAACCCCTTTCTTGAATGGGTGGGAAGTGATCCAACTTGGTGAGTCAGTCTATGATCTCCTAGATGGTATCGTTCCCCTTGGATGTATGTGGTAATCCCATCTCAAATTCCATCGCTATCCCAACCGACTTACACTCTGGTATCTCAAGGGGTTGTGTCAAACTTGCTAGAACCTAGTGCTCAACCTTCACTTTCTAAAAAGTGAGGCATCTCGAGACAAACTCTCTTACTTCCTTTTTCATCACCGGCCACCAGTACTAACATCAGAGGTCCTAGTACATATTTTCCACACCTGGATGTACCTTAAAAGGGGATGTATGTAACTTCATCAATAATTCCTCCCATAACAACACTGGTACAATGGTTCATCCTCTAAAAAGGATGACGTGCTCTACACCTTTCGAATATCCATCAGTGGCATGCCCTGTAGACATCTGTGCATGTGTAGTCTCATAGATGGCATCTCTGAGTCACACCTCCCTGAATCACTGTAAGAGTGGAGGTGAAACTACCATTGACTATAGAAATGTTGCCTCATCTCTACCAAAAAAGGATATCTAGAGTGACGTCAGCTGCTCTAAGGCCTCTTTCAGTAGTGGTGAACTCGATCTCTTGTTGAGAGCATTTGACACCGTGTTCCCCTTCCTAGGAGTATAGACTATTTCAAATTAAAAGTTCTAGAGGAAATATAGATAACACTAATGTCTCAGGTTTAGATCCTTTTAAGAAAAGATATACTTGAGACTCTTTTGGTCATAGTAGATGATAAATCGTTCACCCATAAGTTAGTGTTGCTACATCTTCAGTATGAAGACTACCACTACCAAATCAAGGTCATGAGTCACATAGTCCTACTCATGTGGTCTCAATTTTTGGGATCCGTAAGCAATTACTACTCACCTCTGCATCAGGACATAAACAATCCTGATTCCTCATGCGTCCTAGTACACCATGTAATCGGTGCCCTCTTCTGGGAACCTCAAGATAGAAGCACTCATCAAGATCTACCTCAGCTACTGAAATATCTATTGGAATCCTTATTTTCACATGAATGGTTTCCCCTTTTTCATCAATGATGTCATGGGTGCTACCACTTTGGAGAAGTCGGGTACAAACCTCTGATAGTACCTAGCCAACCCAAGGAAACTTCGCACCTCGGTAATGCTCTTGGGTGGCTCCCAAGAAAGCAATGCCTCCATCTTCATTGGATCCACCGCAATTCCATCCTCTGAGATGACATGTCCTAGGAATTTAACCTATCATATCCATAACTCACACATAGATAGATTTTTGTAAAGTTGGGGCTCTTGAAGTTTGTTTAGAACCTTCCTCAAGTGTATTGTGTGACCCCCCCTTGGATGTTGAATACACTAAGATCTCATCAATGAAGACCACTAAAACCAGTATAAGTATGGATACAAGATCCAATTCATGAGTCCCATGAACACTGATGGGGCATTCGTCACGCCAATAAGCATCACTAAGTACTTGTAATGGTCGTAGTGATATCTGAAATCCATCATAGAGATGTCCACATCTCATACTCAAAGATGATGATATCCTGATATGAGGTCTATCTTTGAGAACCATATTTATCCCTTTAGTTGATTGAAGGGGTTATCAATCCTTTGTAGAGGATACATGTTCTTCATGATCACTTGGTTCAGGCACCGGAAGTCCCCACATAGCCTCAAGATTCTTTCTTCCTTCTTGGTGAACAACACTATGGTTGTCCATGGTGAAACGTTGGGCATTACAAACCCCTTCCTCAACAAATCCTCCAACTGTACCCTCATCTTTTAGATCTTTGCGTGATCCATTCGATATGAAGGTGTAGATATCAATGTCATCCTGGGGTAAAGATCAATGCAGAAGTTTACCCCTATGCTAGGAGGCAGTCCTAGAATATCCTCTAGAAATACGTCCACGTATTCTTCCACCACTATAGGGAACTAAAAACACAAACATCTATTTCTACATAGGTAAGGATGGTTGCATGTTGCTACCCCTTACCCTATCCTACAGCTCTATGATCCTAGTGTGCAACACATTGGGTGGTGGTTATAACATGTCAAAATGTATACCACCTCATGCTTCTCTCCCAACTCCTATACCACATATGCCACCTAGAAGAAGGCTCATGGCTAGACTTGCCATCTGGTGAAGTGGTGTCTTCACTAAGTGGAAGACTTGTGTCACCACCTCCATCCAATCCTCAACGGCCTAAGGATTTTTCTCTCCTCAGAACCTAGGAGGTCCTTGTCACTGGAACTTGTGTAAGGCATTGAGCCTACATGTGTCCTCTACCAGTATCACTAGTGGTAACTATTGTCCAACGGGCGATGGTATCACTGGGGTACCTCCCAAAGGTTCTATCTCGGGAAATGATCCTTATACCAAATACTCATCACTCTATGGACCATCCTTGTGGCCACGCACTAGAATCCTGCCTAACTATTTGCATGGAGGCATATTGAAAGAGAATCAAGATAAACCAAGGTCAATTTTTTATACCTAGGGAGCTGGATGTAACTCAAAATGATCATAGGAAAACACTTAAAGACAAATGCAACTAGTTTTTTCATATACCATGTCAGAAAACAGAATTCAGGGTCACAGTTTTTGGATACATCGGCCACTACACCAACACTGGACTCCCTGGCCTAAAATCTGAACTTAGAACAATTAACAATGGTGCCCTATCAAATTTTACAGACTCTTAGTTCTTCTGGTATAACTGACCTCCTTTGATACCACTTTTTCACAACTCGTCCCCCAAGGCTCATGTCATGACTACCCCAATCCCACATTTCATAGGCCAGGGGTTGGCGACTAGCACTGAATAGGCATATCCCAAAAAGGGAAGGAATTTTTCTTTAAACCTATACACATGTACACAGCACAAACTATAGAAAGGTAAACACAAAGTAAACCACAACATTCACAAGACAACTACCAAAAGTATAGTACAACTGAAAAGTACAAGGGTCTAGAATATAATCCGAAATCCATAATAAAAGGTACAGCTTCCAAGTTTCGTCTTCTCAAGCCCTACTTGGAGGGTAGGTGGAGGATAGTTGTCGGTATCCATAGAAGTATGTCTCTTTTTTTCCATCTCACTGAGCACCACCGAGCCCCAGTCTATCAGGGTCTCTATCGAAGCATCAATCACCTAGAGTGTGGGTGGAGGGTAGAATTTGGTATCTTTAGAAGAACTTATCCTCTGCCTCGTCTCACTGAGTGCCACCTGGCCCAGTCTACCAAGGTCTTTGTCGAAGCATCAATCACCTACATGGGACATGACACATGTGGGTGAAGCCTGTGAAGGGGTGAGTAACACAATACTCAATAGGGTCCCCAAACCATAAAGGAAAGACCAAAAATAAAAACCACACAGTAAGACCACAAAGAAAAGATAGCTCACACCAGGTATAACTCTATGTATGGAAAGAAAGACTCTCACTCGTAACACTGAACACCTTGGACTGCTGAGGTACCCATCCCTATTAAGTACCATGAGTCTGTTGGGTCACACAGAGCTACTCCCCACTGTGATTCTACCATATCACATAGAGATGCTCCCCACTTAGGCCATCATAGTTAGTCCACATAGGTCTTCTTATAGCTGATCCATAGAGGGTTGCTTATAGTTGGTCCACATAGGGTCATTTATACCTGGTTCACACCGAGTCTCTTGTAGTTGTTTCACATATATCCCCTTGTAGTTGGTCCACACAAGGCCTCTCATCATCTAGGCCTATAGGGTCACTTAGACCTGCACTTCAGTAGTCTTCACGTCTCATCCAACCACAGGATTCTCGCACGTAGTGCACTTCATTCCGAGAGAATTCAATCCTAAAGCCATTATTAAATTATAAACTTCCATGAAATACTCCATAGATCATTCAAAAATAACTGTATCATTGTGAGGGTTCCAACTCCACAAACATCTCATCGATCATCCTTACGGTTTGAAAGTTATGATCGTATTTCCAAAAAGGGGTCAATCGAGTCCGGGTCCGGTCTGACCCAGTCTAGATCCGACCCAACCCATTGGGCTACGGGTCCAGATATCCTCTATCATGGATTCTAGGAGGTGTCTGTCTTGAAACTCCATATGGCCGACTAAGGCTGGCCGCCCCCTTGTCCCACATGCGGTCCCCGTTGGAATACATGACAACGCATGTTGTGGCATGTAGTTGCGGGCCGCGTCTGTATTCGCTAGCCACCAACCTACATGTCAGTGGCCCCTGTTGCACCATCGCAACCCCATCCAACCACGGTCTCCTCTTTGGTGTGCCTTTGTGGTGTGCCTCTACCTATATGTGGGCGTCGTTGTGGGTCTTCACCATTGATCATCGATGGTATCTTTTGTGGCCCCCCAAATCCCCTCTGGGGATCCATTTATCAAATCATATACACCCCCTAACATCTCGTGTAACCTTATTCCCTACTAAAACCTTGATTTTTCCTTATTTCCAATTCATAGGTGCTCTCACAAAGATTACAATAATGCCCAGAGACGGAGGAATCGGGGCATTGTTCATGTCGGCTTGATTCCTCTGCGTTAGAGTTTTTGAAACATGGAAAGAGGAGACTAAGGTTCTATCAACAAATAACTCTGATGCAATATCTGAGAAATAACACCCCCACACAAAAATGAGTGGCCCGTGGATCAACCTGTTTGTGGATTTATCCACATTTGTTGTTTTGGAAAGAAGAATGGGGCATTCAAATTCTTAAAAAGATAAACCCCTACCTAGGAAAGAAGATTGATCGAGGATGATCATTCATCATCGTATGTCGATCTCTGATCCCAAATCCACTCTTCAAGGGTCTTGTTGGCATAGTCTGATTTGTCAGCATTCTCCATTGGAAAGATTTTCCTTCATCCTTCGTCATCGCCACCCACCAAATCCTTAGAGAAATTCCAGGATTATTCCCACAATCCTCTATTGCTTGTTAAGATATTAATTGATGAAATGTGAATCAGCATTTCTGTTACACTTTTTTGCAGCATCGTTATGCTAATTCATTGATGAGGTTCATTAGTGAGATTTATCATTACCTCTTTGCTGCACCACAATGAAAAATTTCAAAAAAAAAATAAAGTTTTTAAGTATATTTTATTTTCCCTTAAAACGTTCAACAAATAAATTTTACCCTTGACTCTCACCAGTCAATGTTAACTCCCGATTAAGGATAAAATCTCATTGAAAATTCAATGGTGGTCTCAGATTTTTAATCTGAGTTACCTTGAAGGAGTTATGTGGATTCAAAAGTAAAATAGATTTTATTTAAATTATTTTATTTACAATTATTTCCCAAAAACAAACATTTCACCGGTCATCCCATTCCGACCAATGTTAGGCTTTAACTAAGGGAAGAATACCCTCCTGAACTCAAAGGTACTCTCAGATTTCCAATCTGAGTAACCATTTATGAGTTATAAGGATTTGAAAATAAAATAACTTTATTCAATTATTTTATTTACGGCCAAAAACTACTTTCCACTGTTGACCCACGTTGGCCAATTTTAGGATCTTACTAAGGAATCATACCTTCATGAGTTCAATAGTGGTCTCGGATTTTCAATATGATCCACCTTTCATGAGTTATAAGAATTTCAAAAACAAAATAATTTTATTTAATTATTTTATTTATGTTTATGCCATTTTTGCATTTTCTCACTAGAGGCATGTGTTAACTATACTTAAGTCGTGCATAGGGTAAACCTACCATATTGAACACAATGGTTCTCTTGCATATCAAATTCAGTCAATCATTTAATAGTTATTCTATTTTTTCAGGAAAACCACTCACATGCACTATTTAAAACTTAACATTTTTCAACGAATCATTCCAGACACTCCAGGCCTCATAATCACATTCCATATTAGTGTCTAGTTTCAAAATAATACCATTTAATTTTTAAAAAAATCATTGAATTCTAAGGTATTACACAAGCCAGGATGATGTTACATTACCATAAAAGATATCCACTATGTTTTTTCAAAGTAATAGTCAGTCAAAAGGATATTATATGGCCAGGAAGGATATTTTCTATGATTCCAAAAATCAAATCCTAGGAATGAAGATGTTATGAATCCATAAATTATTCCCACTACATCAATACAAAGTGGTTTCCATCCATGAGTATGTTACATAGCTGTGAAGTATTTTCTTATGCAACTAAAAATAGATGTCTAATTATGAGGATGTTAAGTGGCCACGAAGGATCTCTACTACAATTCCACAAAGCAATTCCCAATCATTAATTATTATCTTTATAATAATGATATCATTCCCTCATCATAAAAATTATTATTTTATGCTAAAAGTAATCCCAATATTAAACAACCCAAAATTTTAATCTTTAAGTCTTTTTTTCTCTATGAGTAGTCAAATCATATCCTTTGAAATATAAAATATTCATGTCCACTAAGATCCCCCATAATAGGTTTCTTTTTTAAAAAAAAGTTTTTAAAACCCCTAAAAATGGTTTTTGGTTTAAAAAATATTTTCATCGTCCATTTATGAAATACATTCCCTACTCCTATTGAGAGGTTCTCAACACCATTTCATTGGAATGGGAAATGTTTTTGAGGAATCTTGATCTATCGATGAGTGATTAATCATAAAACACATAGCGATAAACACTTGTTTTGTGTTTGTGCATAGATACACTTTTCTACCCACACTTGATTTGTGTTATCTGACTGAGGATCATATACTAACTTTAATGGAAAAGTGTGTGGAATAAATTTTTTGATGCCAATAAAATTCCTCCTTTAGAGTTGTATTTTATTCAAAATAAATAGAATTTTCTTCTAAGGTAACATAGGACACTTTTCCATATTTCGTAAGATCTTGCAAGATTATGGAGTTAACAATATATAGTTAGCTCTCAAATTAGGGGATGTTTACTAAGAATAGGTTCTCAACTCGTAATTTTTTTTGTACCAAGAGAAGAATCTCAATACAAGGTGTTTTTGTTGGATGATGGAAAAATAAAAACTCTAGATATTTTGGATTCCATGAGGATAATCATAAATCAATTCCCTTTTAGTTTTCCAATAATAATACTAAACACAAGGTTCTGGCTTCGCCTAGAGGAATAATCAACTCAATGTATTAGATATTGAAAAGAGGAAAACATGACTTGATAATTTTTATTTTATAATTGTAATACTCAACTTGAGGAATTTTATATCCTAGCATTTGGTTAATGCAGGAAAAACTTATGTGAATTAGCAAGACCAAAATCTTAGATTGTATGGGGGATGTAATGAATGTGAAATTTATAATTGAATTCGAGATAGGATATCTATACATCACTACGTATCCTATGAGAATAGGAATCAAGCCACAAGTATTTCATGATAGTGATTCTCTATGTAGGTTTGGATTATGAATAGGTTAAAATGAAATGGAATGAATTAATTCCCTAGTGAGGGAGAGAATAATGAAATATAATGTCAATTGATAAAGGTATAATCACTAGGGATAGTGTGAAAATGATTTATTTGGGTTGTGTCCATGACTGGTCATTTGAATATCACTACATATTGATAATAGGAATCAAGCCACATGAATTTTATGGTAAAGGGTATCTCTATATATTAAGCTCATACAAAAGAGAAAATATAATGGTTTTTTCCTAGTATAGGGTTGTTAAAGAAGGAAAGATATGAACTAGTAAACCCATACAATATGATTAATTACACAAATATATCTCATTTTTAAAGGAATTAAGTCACATATAATATACTACTCTAAGTATTTTAAGGTCTTATAGGATAAACCATTATACCATACAGTTTAAGGTCATGAGACAAGTACCAATATGCACAAAATTTGAATTTTTTGAAAGAAGAATCTTAACTCAAGTCTTTGAGGTTTTCAAGAGAATTATCTCAACTCAAGGCACTTAGGTTTCTAGTAGGATTATCTCGACTCAATTCATTTGGGATACCAATAGGTGTATCACAGCTCAATTCATTTTATTCTTCGTATAAAATTATTACACAGATATGAAAGGGTTCATAAATAGTATTTCATAATGTTTCATTGACAATGGATATGATTCATGAATGTGTAACATTGATGGTATTTTAATCCACTTGAATAATCATGTTATGAAAATTTTAAATCATAATATAAGAATTTCTAGGTGAATAGGAAATAGTGATAGGTCAGAATAAGTTAACTATTGTTAATGGAGAGACAATAATCATAAAGTTATAAAATAGCACATGAGGTAAGAAAATATTATACTTAGGATGAAATCATATGCCTTTAGTGATCGATCAAGATATATGGAACAAATATCATTACTAATCAAAGGAGTCCTTTTTCTAATAAAATACAATCATTATCTATTTCTATGATAAAGTGAACTGAAAGAATATACTAAGGATTTTTGGAATTTTAATAGGAGAAATATTACTTGATGATTTGTTTTAGAAATGATATATGCATCAAAAATATGTATTGGTTTCATAAAGAAAAGGCAATTTAATAAGGTTTTGGACACCCTGAAGTTTACACTACTACGTATCGAACAATTCTCTAGGTGAAGGGATATAACATGAAATTTTTTTAGTACATGATAGTTTGAAATGAAGGTCTTCTTTCATGTGAATAAGTGCCTTGTTATGAATGAAAGTTATACCCATAGTATAGTTTAATCACAATAATAGGGGTAAAATAAGATCTACTCTAATTTTTTTTATAGATCACTGGATCTAGTGAGTATATCATGAATTTTTCTAAGGTTGTGTTTTGTTCCCAAAAAGATTATTTCATTTTCAATTTTATTCACTCTAGATTTTTTCTAATCCATAATAGAGTGAGGCTTAGTATGTAAAGACTCAATTTTTTCTCAAGCCTCACTTTATGGGTTTTCAACATGATAAGACTTTTTATTTTTTTTAAGTTTATAATGATCTAAATTTTTCCTAATCCATGAAAGGGGAAGGCCTAATAAGAGGATTCTTGGACTTTTCTCATGTCACCTTTTACAAGTTTTCTACCTGAAAAAAATATATATCTCTTTAATTTTTAGTTTAAGGTATTTAAATTTGGAACAAAATAATTTGACTGAGGTTTTAGGTTGTACAACTTAGAAAGAATATGGTTAAAGTTTAAGGTCAAAATACTTCAACCAATATTGGATGATGTTTAAGGTCATATAATTTTGACTAAATACGAGGTGATATATTATGTGATAATGGATAACATGACTAAATATGATTAAAGAACCTAATTTTTTACAAAAAACAAGGATAAAGACAAATAAATAAGGTAGTATGAATTTTATACCCCAACACTAGTGTAGTAAGCCTAAAAGGAGAGGAAATATGCTTGCAGTTCAAATTAATACTTCTAGGATCTAAGTGGGGGAATACTTAAAGCCATAATATTTAAATAATAGTGTGGTTTAATATCTATATTTAAGGTTTTAATTAACCTAGCATGAATTAGGAAACTATACATTGAGAGGTGATTTTATAGTAATTATATAAATGGTTAGGACCATAATGGGAAATTTGGGTGTCATTATATATAAAGTGATGATATAAATCAAACCAAATGTAATTTTTAATATGATGGTTATATCTAAATATAGATTCAATTAAAGGAAACTGAAAGTGAATGATGAGTACCCCTACACAAGGATAAAGTAGGGAATGAATTGGAATGAGAATCTTTGGATAATCTCAAGATAAGATATTTGTAAATCACTACATATCATGTGATTATAAGAATCAATCCATACATAGTTATTGAAAATAATCCTTTGTATAGATCAAGATTATGTATAGTATATAAGAGGATAAATATATGGCTTACCAAGTGAGATAATGAAGGATGATACCCAACATTAATTGGTAAAAGCTTCATCAATAGTGTAGAATTAGGAAAGGAAATGTAATTTTCAGCTAGGACTATGATGACCGATCCAGACGTTACTACATATACCATGATAATGGGACTTAATCTGTACATTGTTAAAGTAAATAGAAATTTTTATCATATGTTAGGTGAAATATGATATTTGGGATGAGATATTTAGTTGTATCCATCAAATATTCTAATAAATAGAACACTTATATTGATCTAGATCTTATGTAAGAGGAGACTTTACAATCTCATGTAACATGAAATATACCACTCCAAGATATTTAAGTTTATGTGGGATAGAATGGTTATGTTTTAAGTTTAAGGACATGAATCTTTAACCAATGTGTCATTAGTTTATGATAATACAACTTAAATCCCCCTCAATAGTGTATGTAGTGAATATGGGCATAAAATGTAGAGATATTTATGATTTTTTTAACATGGGGGACACTAATGAAGTTAATAATATCTTCATATTTCTAAAAAAATATTATGTAATAGTGACTAGTGAAGTTCCCAATCAGGATCCAAGTATCACTAAGAGGGGGAGGGGGTGAATCAGTGATATCTTTTTCTTTTTAAGCTTCCCCTTTTTGAAACAACCTTCGCCTCCTGTTAAAGAGTTTCTTCCCTGCTGGACACACACATCCATAGGAACACAAGATTTACAAGGTTCACTACTCAACAAGAGTAGCTATGTCCTTGGTATGGTACGGAAACAATCCAGTACCACACAATCCACTAGAAAACAATCCTTTGATGTGGAATACAATGAGTAGGATATACCCTTACACTCGTGCAGCACTTTGAAAACAATCCAATAGTGTGTGTGCTCCCTCTTAGCACAAATAGGGTAACACAATGTTTCAGTGCTTCTTTACAATTGAATAGATGTATTCTCTAAAGTACAAATCTTCACTTTCTTACCCAGAAGCCGGTAAGAACTCTCTTGCGCACAACTGAATTCGTGCGAAGACCCCAAATATTTCGTGCAGCCTTTAGGGTGCCTTGCATGCAATTCAAATGGCTTGCACGTAAAAACCCATTTTGGCGCGAAAAACATTTTCGTGCAACTTTCCTTTTGCGCGCAACTTTTTCTCTTTTCATGCAACTCACTTAGCATATAATTTACGCGCACCAGAGCTCGGGATTTCTTATAAGTGTCGAGCATTTTCAAATGAGAAGGGTTAGCCTCATATTTATAGGCATTTTTGACCCCGCGTGAAAACACTAATCATCGCGTAAAACCTCCTCCATGCGCGTAAAAACTCTTTTATGCAACTTCATATTTCGCGCCATGCTTCAATATTTCGTGCACCTCATGCCTTTTCCATTTTTCATCCTTCTAAGCATGAAGCACCAATTGCGCGCCAAATTCCGCACCACATTCCATATTGCGCGCAAACCCAATCTTTCCTGCGACATCAGATTTCGTGCACTGCTCCAATCCTTCACGCATTTTATGCCTTTTCCAATTTTCGAGCTTCTGATCTCGAAACACCTTTTGCGCGAAAAATTCATTCCTCAATTTCGCGCACCATGCCAATATTTCGCACAGCCCGCTGATATTACGTGCACAACTTTTTTTTTCACGCATCCCGCTGATTTTTTGCGCAACCCGCTACTATTTCGCGCAACCCGCATATATTGCGCGCACCACTTTATTTTTGCGCGCAACATGCCTAAATTTCTATGCACTCCATTCCTTTGTCATTTTTCAATGTTCTGTCATTGAATAACTCCTTGCACGTGAAGATATAAACCATCTTCAATATTGCGCGCAACATCCACTGCCAAGCACATTTCTTCATCTCCTGATTTTCAGGCCCTAAAATTTGGCAAACACTGGAAAACAGCGCCACCTTAAACTGTGCTTTTCTGCCATCCTCATATTGTCTATTGCTTTGTCATTTTATCTCTTTACTGCTTCCTATAACCATTCTTCTGCTCTTATCACGAATCCCACTATTGTGATATTTATCCTTTGATAGATCAGCTTTAGCATCGTCAGAGTTGCAATGGGAACTGAAACTTCCCTATCCCCCAACAGTATCATTCCTTCCAATCAAAACTTTATATGACTGGCATCATCATTTCTCCCCCTTTCTTTCATAAGGCTTTCATCACAAGTTCTCCTAACTCATGATATGTGTTAAATACATGCCAGCAATGCATCGTCTGATTTTTTATCCTTCTACAAAGTGAATTGATTTATCTTCTTTGACAAAAAAATACAACACTCTGCAAAGTCTAACTCTTCAAACTTTCTTCTCCATTAAACTTGGTCCCAACAATCTCCCCCATTGGATTTTGTTGTCAACCAAGATTCATAAATCACTGACTTTGAAACCTTTCGCAATGGATTACTTATCAACAATTCTAAGCCTACGTGAGCTAACTCATTGTAGGAAACAAAAATTATTGACAATCAAAACCATGCTGTCCAAAAGCAGTGACTGTGAAATCTCATGAACGTACCTCCTCATACTTCTTCAGAAAATCTTTCAATATTCTACTTCAGCATTCTTCACTTCTTCAATAATTCTTCTCAACCTTCTTCAGAATAGCTTTCAAGCTTCTGCTTCATCATTCTTCACTTCTTCAATTTTCATGTAAAACAACATTGTTTCCTACAGCCACCCCAATAAACAGTTAGAATAGTTCACACACATACATGCTGAATTCACAGCTTACCCACAACTCTCCATGCTAAATTCACAGCTTACCCACAACTCTCCCTTAATACATGCTTCTTTATGGATAGATTTATGAAACAATTCTCCCCGTTGACAACACTATCGAAAGGTAAGACGATAGAGGGGACAGAAACACGTACCTTAACCTTGATGAGAAGGAGGTTGTACACCCATGTTCAACCTCAATTTTGAAAATGGTTCCTTCGGTAATGGTTTTGTAAATATATCAGCAATTTGTTCAGATGTAGGAACATAATTCAGCCTCAATTCATTCTTTTCAACATGCTCTTTGATGAAGTGGTACTTTATATCAATGTGTTTTGAATGAGAATGTTGTACTGGATTTCTTGTAAGATTGTTTGCACTCTGATTATCACAACCCAAGAGCAATGGTAGCTTTACTTTAACAAGTATATCTTCCAGCTGAGTCTTCATCCACATTAGTTGAGTTGCATCTTGAGTAGCAGCAACATACTCAGCTTCAGTTGTGCTAAGAGTTACTGAATTTTGTTTCTTGGTATGCCAACTAATACAGCTTTTTCCCAGAAAGAATACTCCACCATATGTGGATCTTCGATCATCAATATTTCCTGCCCAATCAGCATCAGAATACACAAATAGAACAATATTTTCAGATCCGTCATACCGGATTCCAAAATTTTTTGTGCCTTTGATATATATGAGAATTCTTTTTCCAGCAATCAAATGTGATTCTTTAGGAGCACTCTGAAATCTTGCACATAAAGTAATAGCATAGACGAGGTCGGGTCTTGAGGCAGTCAAATATAGCAGACTTCCAATCAGTTTTTGAAACTCTTTCTGATCAACTTCCTTGCCTTATCCATCTTTAGACAACTTGGTTCACACTGAAATCAGTGTGGAAACTGGTTTCGAATTTTCCATGCCAAACTTCTTCAGAAGTTCCTTAGCATAATTTTCTTGAGATAGAAAAACATGATTCTTCTTCTGTGAAATTTGTAACCCAAGAAAGTACTTCATGTCACCTAGCATGGACATCTCAAATAACTTCTTCATCTCCTCATCAAATTTTTCACATGATCTTTCATCATTTCCAGCAAATATAATATCATCGACATAAACAATAATGATCCGTGAAAACTCCTGACGTTTCTTGATGTAGAGATTGCTGTCAACCCTCCCTTTCTTAAAGTTCATCTTCTTCAAGCAAGTATCTAATTTAGAATACCATGCTCTCGGAGCCTGTTTTAGCCCATACAGAGCCTTCTTCAACCTGCACACATAGATTTCATCTTTCCCAACAACAAATCTACAAGGTTGATCAATGTAAACTTCCTCATCAAGATCACCATTCAAGAATGCAGATTTTACATCCATTTGAAAGATTTTGTAACCTCGTTGTGCAGCAATGGCAAGAAATATTCTGCTTGTTTCTAATCGAGCTACTAGAGCAAAGGTTTCATCAAAGTCAATGCCTTCAATTTGTGAATACCCTTTGCAAACTAATCTTGCCTTGTTTCTTATTACATTACCTTCTTCAATCATCTTGTTTCAAAAAACCCACTTTGTACCAATAATGTTCTTGTTGTCTAGCTTGGGTACAAGTTCCCAAGTATTGTTCTTCTCTATCTGATCAAGCTCTTCATTCATAGCATGAACCCATTCTGGATGCTCAAATGCTTCATTTACATCATTCGGTTCAACTTTCAAATAAAGAGAAGTATGTGATATATCATTCGTTGTTCTTCTTGTTTCAACCCTCTGATTTTTATCTCCAATAATGTTCTGAGCCTCCACTTGTTTCCTCAACCTAGGATGAGTTGTTTGAACTTCATCCTCATCACTTGATATTTCTGAGTCAGATTCCTCTTCTTGAGTAGGATGAACAAAGTCTGCAACATTATCAGAATTGTTAACAAAATCTTCTCTATCTTGCTCGATTTCCACATCAACATATTACTATTTTTCTTTCTCATCATTTTCAACAACTTTTACATCTGAAGAATCAATAATTCTTCCTGTTTATTTGTTGAGGCATCTATATCCTCTTCCTTCTGGAGCATAGCCAGGAAAAATTCTGTCATCTCCTCTTTGCTCAAACTTTCCCAGATTTCCACCATTCTTCTTTATAATACATGGACTCCCAAAGACTCTCAAGTGTTTCAGACTTGGAGTTTTTCCATAGAACATTTCATATGGAGTCATATCTGAGTTTGGCCTATAGAAACACCGGTTCTGAATATACACATCAGTGCTCATGGCTTGCCTCCAATAATAATGAGAGAGACTATGTTCAAGTAACATAGTTCTCCCCATTTCCACCAGACTTCGATTCTTTCTTTCAGCCACCCCATTTTGTTGAGGTGTGTATGGTGAACTGAAATCATGCCGAATTCCATGTTTCTCAAGATAACTTTCAAACTCTTTATTCTTATACTCACCACCATTATCAGTTCTCAACTTCTTCACTGAATACTCACATTATTTCTCTTCTTTCCTTCTGAAACTCTTATACATTGTTAGAGCATCAGACTTATGTCTCATGTACATAACACAAGTAATGCGAGTAAAGTCATCAATGAAAGTAATGAAGTACTTATCTCCATTTGAATATTTCTTTCTCATTGTACCACATATATCTGAGTGTATGAGTTCTAAGGGTCTTTTTGAGCGAATTTCAACTCTCTTGTGCATAGAATTAGCAATCTTCCCTTTCTCACAAATAGTGCAGCACCAATCTCTTTCTCTTGATAAATTAGGCATATCCCAAACACTTTCTCGCTTTGATAACTTGCACATATTTCTATGACACATGTGCCCCAGCCTTTTATGCCATAATTTATTTTCATCCACCACACTCATGTAACAAGAGTTCTGCACATCCCTAACTTGGAAAAAATTCCCTCTTGTACGTTGGCCCCTTGTAACTATGTTTCCATCAATTTCACTTTTCACAACAAATCCATCTTTTCTGAAGATCACTTTGTTGCCCTCATCACAGAGTTGTGACACACTGAGCAGGTTATGTTTCAGTCCATCAACATATAGTTTTTTTCTGGATTTCATCTTTTCTTTTCTATGATGGCCGATCCAACACCTTTGATCCTTAGAGATTCATCACTTCCAAATGTCACAGTTCCTTATTTAAAGTCTTTCACATTATTAAGTAGCTTTAAGTCTCCTATCATATGAGACGAACATCCACTATCAAGAATACATGGATGTTCTCCTTTTGTAGCTTTCAAAGCAGTTTCAACAACAAGTGCTTTTTGTTCTTCCTTTTCCTTCACTTTCTGTTGTGCTTCTTCCAATTTCCTAGCCAAATCAATGTGTTCTGGCCAGAGAACCATGCATTCTTTCTTTTTAGACATATCAGACTTGTCCCTTTTGGATTTTAAAAACTCTGTCTTCTGAGGATTATTAACAAACTTTTGTTGCTCTGGCAACACACTAAGGCATCCCTTAGCAATATGTCCAGGTTGATCACATCTTTCACACTAAGTTTCCAGTGGTTGGAATCTATTCTCAACTTTCACACCAGTCTTCTCAAATATCTTCTGAAACTTATTTGGAGATATTATATTTTGAAAGCGTTGACTCCCCCTCAATCCTTGTCTTTCAAAACTTTTGGAATAGTTGTAATGTTGTTGGTTGAACCAACACATACTTTCCATGTGTCCGAATCCACCACAACACCAGCAGTAACCATAGAAAGAATATTTACCTCTGAAACTTTTATACTGAATGGAGTTGTGAACACGCTTCTCAAAAACCATCATATTTTCATTTGTAACTCTCTTCTTCAACTCATATTCATCAGTACCAGAAGTATTATAAGTTTTTCTTGACTCAAGATTTTTATGCACTTCTGATTTTTCTGCATTGCTGATTTTGACCACATACTTTGTCTTTCCAGCCTTGTTCTTATCAGAACCAGTTTTGTCTTTCATTTCAACCTTTGAAGGTAAGTTTTGTACATCCTTTTTGGTTCATTCTTACTAGAACATTCCCCAACTTCTGAGATAGAATTTTTGGAACTGATATTCATTTCTTTAGCTTTATGCAGTTTTTGTTGGACAAGTTCCAACTCTTCTTCTTTTTCCTTCAGCTTCACTTCAAGATGATCATTACGATTCTTTGTATTCTCAAGAGAATTTTTCAGATCATCAATCTCCTTTTCAATCTTGATTTTCTCATCAGTAAAACCTTCTTGATTGTTTACTGTGGAATTTTTATTTATTAACTTCTTGTTTTCTTTCTCAAGTTTTCTGATCTTCCTCAAACATTCCTTCAGCTCTTCTTTCAGATATTGTTCAAGTTGAGTCTCTTCTTCTTCAGTACTACTACTCTCATAATCATCATTATTCATTGTTGAAAAAAAGGTACTCTCTCTAGTTTTTTCAGTAGCAGATTTTTTTGATTCAGTCTCACTATCATCATCTTCTTCATCTTTTGACAAAAAGCTTATTCTTTTTTATTTAAAGAACTTTTTATTCTGACTTCTACCAGAATATTTATCTTTTCGACCCTGTTTCTTCCATGACCTTCTTGGTCCTCTATATTCTTCATCATTGAAAGAATCTTTCCCTTTTTGAGGGCAATTAGCCACAAAGTGGCCAACTGCTCCACATTCAAAACATTTCAAAGGGAGTTTCCCTTTGTATTTCCCTGTTCCTCTTTTAACATTTTTAGAAAAAAAGGATAGAATTTCATCAAAATTTTGACATACCTCATTTTCAGAGTCGGATTCACCAGCTTCTTCATTAATAAGAATTTTCGTCGAATTTTCTTTCTTTTCTGCCCTGAAAGACATTTCTCTATCAGTTTTTTCTTTTCTCTTCATGGTCTTCTCTCTTCTCATCTCTTAAGTGATAAGAGTACTGTGCAAATCATCAAGAGATAATGCTTCCGGATCTCTATCTTCTAGTGAAGAAACTTTAGCATCAAATTTGTCAGGCAGAATTTTCAGGATCTTTTCAACAACTGTAGCATCTTCTAACTTTTCACCAAGAAATCTGATTGTACTAACATTGTCATTAACCCTGGTAAAGAATTCCCCAACAGATTCAGATTCTCCCATTTTCAAGTCTTCATACTTCAGCCTCCAGATTTGTAGTTTTTCCTTCTTCGCTTTTGTATTTCCTTCATAGATATTCGTTAGCTTATCCCAGATTCCTTTATCAGTAGAGACACCTTTCACTCTTAAAAACTCAATCTCAGAAAGTGATGAGAGTAATGCATTTTTATCTCTTCCATCATTCTCAAGATTCTTCTTATCGATAGGAGTAAGAGGGACCTTGTCATCAATATAAGGAAATCCATCTGTTGAAGTTTCAAGAACTTCATATCCAAGAGACATAAGATACGGCATCATTTTGTCCTTCCAAATGTGATAGTTCTTTCCATCGAAGATTATAATCCCCTTACTATTCACACAATTTAGATTCTCCATCACAACTTATCTTCAAACACTTCAGCAAAGAGTAAACGAAGGCAACCTGGCTCTGATACCAATTGAAGTTCCCAATTAGGATCCAAGTATCACTGAGAGGGGGAGGGGGTGAATTAGTGATATCTTTTTCTTTTTAAGTTTCCCATTTTTGAAACAACCTTCACCTCCTGTTAAAGAGTTTCTTCCCTGCTGAACACACACATCCACAGGAACACAAGATTTACAAGGTTCACTACTCAACAAGAGTAGCTACGTCCTTGGTATGGTACAGAAACAATCCAGTACCACACAATCCACTAGAAAACAATCCTTTGATGTGGAATACAACGAGTAGGATATACCCTTACACTCATGCAGCACTTTGAAAAAAATACAATAGTGCGTGTGCTCCCTCTTAGCACAAATAGGGTAAAACAATGTTTCAGTGCTTCTTTACAATTGAACAGATGTATTCTCTGAAGTACAAATCTTCACTTTCTTACCCATAAGCCGGTAAGAACTCTCTTGCACACAACTGAATACGTGCGAACACCCCAGATATTTCACGCAGCCTTTAGGGTGCCGTGTTCACAATTCAAATGGCTTGCGTGTAAAAACCCCTTTTGGCACGAAAAACGTTTTCACGCAACTTTCCTTTTGCGCGCAACTTTTTCTCTTTTCGCGCAACTCACTTAGCGTATAATTTACGTGCACTAGAGCTCGGGATTTCTTCTAAGTGTCGAGCATTTACAAATGAGAAGGGTTGGCCTCATATTTATAGGCATTTTTGACCCCGCGCGAAAAACACTAATCCGTGCGTAAAACCTCCTCCATGCGCGTAAAAACTCTTTTATGAAACTTCATATTTCGCGCCATGCTTCAATATTTCGCACACCTCATGCCTTTTCCATTTTTCATCCTTCTAAGCATGAAGCCCCAATTGCACACAAAATTCTGCACCATGTTCCATATTGCGCACAAACCCAATCTTTCCTGCGACATTATATTTCGCGCACTGCACCAATATTTCACGCATTTTATGCCTTTGCCGATTTTCGAGCTTCTGATCTCGAAACACCTTTTGCGCGAAAACTTCATTCCTCAATTTCACGCACCATGCCAATATTTCGTACAAACTTCATTTTTCGTGCAGCCTGCTGATATTATGCGCACAACTTTTTTTCGCGCATCCCGCTGATTTTTCGCGCAACTCGCTACTATTTCGCGCAACCCTTATATATTGTGTGCACCACTTTATTTTTGCACGCAACATGCCTAAATTTCCACGCACTCCATTCCTTTGTCATTTTTCAATTTTCTGTCATTAAATAACTCCTTGCACGTGAAAATATAAACCATCTTCAATCTTGCACACAAAATCCATTGCCAAGCACATTTCTTCATCTCCCAATTTTCAGGCCCTAAAATTTGGCAAACACTGGAAAACGGCGCCACCTTAAACTGTGCTATTTTTTCATACCCAGATTGTCTATTTCTTTTTCATTTTATCTCTTTACTGCTTCCCATAACCATTCTTCTGCTCTTATCAAGAATCCCACTATCGTGATATTTATCCTTTGATAGATCTGCTTTAGCATCGTCAGAGTTGCAATGGGAACTGAAACTTCCCTATCCCCCAACAGCATCATTCCTTCCAATCAAAACTTTATATGATTGGCATCATCATTTCTCCCTCTTTCCATCATAAGGCTTGCATCACAAGTTCTCCTAACTCATGATATGTGTGAAATACATACCCGCAATGCATTGTCTGATTTTTGATCCTTTTACAATGTGAATTGATTTATCTTCTTTGACAACAAAATACAACACTCTGCAAAGGCTAACTCTTCAAGCTTTCTTCTCCATTCAACTTGGTCCCAACAACTAGTGGGAATAATACAACCATTTTTAATTGGGAAACCATCACCAAACCATTATAAAATAGATAATACCTTTTTGTGACTCTATTTTGGGACCAAAAAATATGCCCTATTTGTTACTTAAAGGTTCAAAGGAAAATTTGTTGTTCACCATTTATCATAGGTGGGTCCATTTAGATTGGTGAATTAGCCCATTACTAACTCCTATGATAGGTAAAACCTAGAGGATATGCTCAAGTTTATTTTGTAATTCCAAGATAACAATATTGACTCAAGGATTTTGGTTGATGACGATTCGGACATCCATGGTATGTGGTGGGTTTGGTGAAATAGTAGATATCCAAAAGGGTTTGTAATACTATATGGTTTCCCCAACATGTGAGAGATAGTCAATTCGAGAAAGAGGAGTAAACCATAATACCAGAGGAGGGTAAATTAAACCTCATAATAAATAAAGTGAGGTCTTAGAATATAATGGTGGAATATCGATATTTTTTTATGTAAAACCTGTCATTTTTAAGATAGAGACAGGATTTCAAGATGGATTTCGAATATCCCAAATAAGGAAATATGGTGATATAAACGATGTACCCTTATGAAAATGATGGGGAACATAGTTTATGGTTATCTATGATTAATAACTACAAATATTTTAAGGTCATATGGGATGGAACATTGACTAAGAGGTTTAAGTTCACGTGGTAAATACCACATATCATATAGTTTAGGGTCTTCTGATAAGGAACTTATGCCATAAAGTTTAAGGTCTTATGAAAATGAACTATGTTTTGTAGTTTGGAGTTATGTAGTAATGGATTTAGGTTATCCAGTTTAAAGTTATAAAATAGGGAATTCATTCGTCTTATGTGGTTTTTTTATAATGGTACTTATATTTTAGAGTGTGAATGACTCGCATTCATGTAGTATGATTCTCAATATTATCTAACTCTATTAGTCCTTAATTTATATGCTTCTTTAGAAAATATTCAAGGAAAATGAATCATTTGATTATATATCCCAAAAATTAGTGATAAGTAAAATAAATATAATGATATTTCATAACTTCCACCCAAGGTATCTTGATCCTTGTATAATTAAGAAGGTTATTCTATAATGAATATATAAAATATGATAACACATGATCAGGATAAAAAGAATTGTTCTTATTTTATTTATTTCTAGGAGATGGGTAACCCTTACACTTTCACACACTTTATTTATTCTAATCAAGGTATTCAAATGTATTAAGAGGTTATTTGAATGTATGTACATCCATTATCCTCTCATTTATCTACTCTTGAAGCTAATAATTAATTTTGAATCACTTCTTGACTATAATCTATAATAATTGATGGTATGATAAGTTATTGGAATGGTCCCTCAAACTAGCCTCCTTGGATATCTTTCTCCTTTAAAGATTAATAAAATTATTCTCCAGGGAAATAGTAAAATACATAGAAATATTATTTTATTTAAATTAATATGCCTTCTTATGTATTTCTTTGTTATCATTAAAAATAATTTCCCATGTGTTCCACATCGGCCTTAATCATCGTGATCAAATGAGTAAATCTGAGATCGTGGAGGTGGTTCCTTAACCCTGATCAATTTTGGGGGTAGATGTTTATATTATTGATGATTGGGGGATAAATAGTTCCACCCCAAGATAAGAGAACTAATATCGTCTTGGGAACTATGTGGCGATCATTGAGGTTGAACAATGTATGGAATTCACCTGGTCAAGGGGTAAATAATATGAAAATGAACCCATCTCTATGGGTTGGGGTACTTCACTATAAGATGGACCACCATAGTAAGATGTTGGAATTTAACCATGGGGACAACATCTGAAATGATCCTCCAAGATGGTTCTCTATTAAATGGTATGATGTTCTATGGGTCCAACCAATGAATGGGGGTTTAGCATGAAAATCATCATGAAGGGGAGTTATTTCCTAGAGTAACTATATAACTATATTAAATATATGTTTCACTATATTACTACAAAATAGTTTTTTTTGGAAGGGATATCCTTGATAGATTCTTTGGGATAGCAGATAGAATACATGACATCATCATTTCCTTTCCCAATGGGTTGGTTCCCCCGTGATTGGATTTTACATTGTCCTTGGACACATTCTCGGTTAACCATTCATTTTTAGGCATTAATAGGGTTGAAGACAGCCTCTTTAGAGGTGGGTAGGGTATCACTAAACTCTTCTTCCTTAATGATAGGACTGAAGTATTGAAAAACCAATTGAGCCTCATATGATTTTATTAGTGTGTGATCATATTTGGTAAGATTTCACTCAATGAGACCAAGTGAAAATTATTTACACCTAGCAGATACTGTGTTGATAAAAATAGAGGATCCCATTTCATAAAACTCTTCTCTTCAAATGAACATGTCCATCACTCAAATAACAATAACTGAGGAAAACTAGTTCTTATCATTAAAATAGTATATTGTTTAGTGGGATGGTGCACATGGAATCATTTTTTGTGATGGATCATGTCCTCACAATTATGGGAAAATATTGTTCATGAGATTTTGGACTTGTTCTAAAATCTATGGGGAATTTTCTTGAACATTTTCTCACTTGTACTAAAATATTTAGAACATGGGTTGATGAGTTGTATAAATTTATGTAGTCAAAGTTGTTAAGGGGATTAGGGTTATGATTAGTTGATTCATATATTACATGATAATTTCATGTACATGATTCATTATATTTCTAATCATGTGGACATAAAACTTTTACATATTTATATATATTTCGTTTTCCTATAATTCTTCTTATTTGGGTGGAATTTCTAACACACATTCCACATTCAGGTTAAGACCACCCAATAGTACTTGATCGTCATTGAACATATTTTTAAATAGATATCTCCAACCTATAATAAACCCATATATAAGGTTATTATACCAATCAAATGTTATAACTTCTAAGTTCTACATGAAGTATCTGATTCTAGATTCCCCTTATTGTTCTGGGGTTCCCAATATTAGGTTGTATATGGAAGAAAAATGAATGAGATACTTATTTATATCTCTCAATCCATTTAATACTTAGAAGTTTGGATTATTGATGTTGGGTGGAGGAGTATCCAAATCTAAAAACTTTGGGTACCATATCTTATTTAATTTTACTAGTACACATCATGCTTTTATAATATCCATTCGAGTAGTAAGAGAATATAGTAATTCATGGGATACGATCCCTAGAGTTAGCCTCAAATGACTTTCCTAAAATAGTGGTTAATTTTTTCCCAATGATTGGTACTCTTGATAATCATTCAGTATTATAGTCAATTGAGCTAGCTAATATGATCTCAAATTTATGGGGTGGCTCAATTATTCCATTGTGGGTCAAGTAATATACTCCAATTAAAGAGTGTTTATAGAAATAGGCATGGAGGATTAAGACTAAAGATAATACTTAGTGGTTATGTTTCCCAAGAGAAATTTTGAATTGAACTGATAAATTTTATATTTTACTAAGATATGTCACATTCTTCAAGTGGTGGATGGGGTGTGGATATGGCCATGACTTTTCCTTTTTCAATTGAACTAGACTGCTAAATGGTTGGAATAGGAATATTATAATGGGATCAAAAATCATGGGATTTCCTTTGATATCAAGTACATACTCTTTCCTCGTGTACCTCTATATATGTGGAATTCTCTATATATTCCTCCTCTTGGTTATGATCTTTGATAGTATCATGGTTTATAACATTGGTTGGGTTAATAGTGATAACATTTACTGATATAGAAACTATAGAAGGAACTATGAATTTCTCTCGATGAGTTATATACATAATTTAGGTATATTTATTCCCAAAGTATGATACTATAGATCATATTAGTGGTAGAAAGTCACTCATCCATTTGGGTTGGGATTTATCATAGGTTATTGTAGCTACATATGAAACTCTCCTCACTTCCTAAAACCAAATTCTACTGAGTGTAGGATGTGATGGGATACCACATAAAGGACCTCCATGTTAATTAATATTCACCCTACTAGTATGGGTTATTCTAAATCAATCGTTATGGCCATATAGGATAAAGTATGAGTTTTTTAATTTGAAGTGATTGGTTTCTCCGGATGGGATATCTTTCAAGGTTCCCTGGTCTCGATAACTCAAGCTAGAATAGCTTCCTTTATAGATTCTTGTAAAATTGGGGTCTCACATTAATGATAATGACTAAAGTGAATTGGATACCACCTATACATCTTATGGGTGGTTTCCTAGACATGGTTAAAATACTCTTACACTTCCATAACATAAAAATGTATGGATTAACTTACTCCATGGAGATACTCTCGAAGTAGTTTGATATTGAGGTGGGAGAAACTTTTCCCTTATTCTCATGTCTATATGGTGTTTTCCTTTATAGATTAAACCCCTTCAAATATGCATGTAATATTTCTAAGGTTGGAATAATCACTTCATAGAGGGACCCTTTCACCATTTCATTTACATTATGGCACTAAAATCATTATGTAGGTGATAATGAACACTTTTTACTTGGATTTTAGGTCCTTATAGGAAAACAATTGCATGGGATTGAGGGTTCATAAGCTGGTGGTCCATAGAAACTCCATTTATTATGTAATTATCTCTAGACTATATGAAGATCTTGACTTCTTATGGTATGTTATGTTTAGTGAGAAGTTTCTTTTTGACTTTCCCAATCCTTTTATTTTGGAAATAAAAAACACTTCCTTAAATATATAATTACTACCTCTTTTATTTTCAAAGTATTTTAAGAATGGTTTTATAAAAAGCTTATATATTTTACCATACTTAGAATTAGTTTTAAATTATTCATGAATATTAATTTAACTTGTTAAAATTATCATAATGGTCATAGATCCAGTAATAATTGAATTCACCATATCAATTTCCATTTAAAGACTTTTTTCCAATTTTCATACAGATAAAATTTTTAATCAGATTTCACATCTGAAACCGATAACATTGGATTCGTAATCATAAAAAAAACATAATGAAATAATTTAAGGAAATCCATCAAATTGATTCATGTTAAAATATAAATACGAAAAACTATATTCTATCCTAATGGAATACCTTTTACACTGAAAACATATAAAACAAAAATATTTCATGCATTCTGTTATAATATGTGTCAAAAAACTGATTCCATGCATTTAGTTTTAATATGACCATTGAGGTTCTAGGTGTCCAGGTCCTCGATAAAATCTCAGAGAAAATATGACTATTAGAGGATCAAGATGAATGTTGGAGGATTACCTATAAATACTAGGTAATATGAAGAGCTCAGAAGTAAGTTGTTAATTTTTCATGTGCATGTACACTGCTACTATTTTTCTCTCAATTTTTTAATGTGTACATAGTGTGAATAGCTTGTTCATAGTCTTTTTTATTATTTTAGAGAGTTTCTTTCTTAAGTAAACCTTTTCATGTTGTCTACGTAAGAATATGTTGTATTTTCTTTTTGCGATATGATTTTTTTTATTACGATCAAAGGCTTCCAAGGATAGGACGAAATAGGATCCGATCACTTTATTAATCGAGGGCTTATGGGGATAGAAAGACATGTCCAATCGTCATATTATGGGTTACCCGAGATAGGTAGAAAGAAAATTTGGTCATCATATCGAGCGATTTCTCTAGTTAGAGAAAGATATACTTTATTATAAGTATAAAACAAGGTACCTTTATCCATTTTTATTGGATACCCTTCTCATTGGGTTTAAATAATTCTATTTAATTATATTAATTATTTTATTACATGTTTTTCATTTCTGCAACATTTAATAGAAAGTGATACTTTTATTTAATCTTTCTATTTTTATTTAATTTATCATAATAGATTGATTATGATACAAATTTTTATTCTAAATATGATTATATAATATTTAATATATAATCATTATGTTTATATATTACACTATTAAATCATAACCATTGTGATTATGATTCACATTTTCTATTATTATTATAATTAAACTACGTTATCATCACTTACCAAATATGATTATATATGCTGCTAAGATAGAATTAATTTATCATTATGACCTATAGATTACATATCAGAATCAAATTTGTTACAATATTATTTTCATCAGACTCAGGGTCCAACTCTAATCACTATTTAAATACATTAGATGTTTTCTGAATGCGATTTGTTTACTCTCCTTAAACCAAGTTTCTTTTAATATTAAAAATCAAAGTTTTTAAACTTACAATTGAACCCCCTGTATTTAGTCATCTATATATACATTTCAATCCTATAATTAGCATATAATCCAAGTCTCTATTATAATGATACATACATTTGTTATTAGATACAGATTCCACTAATCAAATACATGTTTATTCTTTTATTTATTTACTATTGTAGGTTGGTATTATTTTTGTTATAATATTTTTTTTATAAACATTTGTTACACTAATGTGTATTGTGGAACATCTTTTTTTGGAT
Organism: Viscum album; assembly: GCA_963277665.1. Lineage (NCBI taxonomy): Eukaryota > Viridiplantae > Streptophyta > Magnoliopsida > Santalales > Viscaceae > Viscum > Viscum album. The sequence continues at coordinate 2,106,174,927 of OY728145.1, read as the reverse complement.
CTATTTTTAAAATATAGCGCGAATAAATGTTAGATCTATAGATAATCTCAATCCTACTAGGCAACCAGTATTTGATGGTAATGATTATAAATACAAGAGATATATAATGAAGACTGTTATGATTAAAATAGAAGTAGAAAATTTTATCATGTTGATTGGTGATTAAAAAATTCTTGATAAAGAAGTTATAAATTTTATAATTCAAGAAAATAAAGTGTATCAATTGAATTATACTTTAAGTAATACCTTATTGTGTTCTATGATAAGAAATATATATATTCATATTTCTTCTTGTAAAGTGTCTAATAGTATTTGGAAGAAGTTGGAGATTACTCATTTTGGAACTTCAAAAGATGTTGAAACCAGAAGAGCAATGCTTAGAGATGATTATCAAGCATTTGAATTTCCTTATGATAAACCTATTGTAAAGGTGTAACAAGGATTATGAAAATTATTAATAGTTTATAATATATGGGTGAAAAGGAATTAGAGGATTAAATTCTTGTTGAAAATATTATTGATATCTTACCTAATGAGTGGTAATCAAAGAGAACAATTATTGATGAATCTAGGAATATTAAAAAAGTTACTATTGATGGTTTATTTATAAATATTTTTTAATATGAGAAAAAATTAAAAATAGATGCTGAGAAAGTAAAGAAAATAATAGTGTAGTTTCTTTTACTCCTAATTAAAATCCAATAAAACCTCAAACTCTAAAGAATGTTGTTAAATGAACAAAGAAAAATAAATTTATTGTTCAATTAAATTTAAGTGATTTTAATAATTATGAAAATAAATTGGAAAATATTTCTCTATGAATTAACAATATTGTAGGTAAAAAGAATTTTCAGTATCTCTATAATAAAAATAACAAGGAAATAAATGACAAGAAAGATCTTAAAGTTAATTGTTACAAACATAAGAGAGCTGGACACATAAGACCTGATTGTCCAAAGATTAAAAGAAAAGATAGAAAGGAAGTACTTTCTGACATAAATCATAAAATGTACTAAAAGTCAAAATGAAATAATGTTTTGAAAGATAATGATTCTTGGAGTTCCAGTGGAGGAGACTCTTTAGATGATTCTTCTAATCATGAAAATTCTGGATATAGTAATAACAGTCTCTATGCCAGAATACCTTTTGAAAATTAATGCTTTATGGCTAAGGTACATACATATGATTCTTTAATTAATATGTATTTAAATTAAAATTATCCTAATTATAATAATTCTATATCTTCATATGAATAATCCTTCTTAGCTACTGATGATAATAATTCACCTTTTTATGAATAATTTTCTTTCTTTGAAAAGATTTTAGAAAATTAAAATTGTAAAGAGTGTAAAAAACTTGACAATGATAATGAAAACATTTATAAATCTAATTCAAGAAATAATTTTTTAACAAATGAAATATAATATATATCAAAATATATTGATAAATATAATTCTAAAAAAATATTTTATTTATCAATATTTAGAAAAAGTAATTTCTAAAAAGGATAGTTTGAAAACTAATTTTGATAAACTTGATTCCAAAAGTAACATAAATGTGGATAAGTATTTAGTTATAAATCTTAAGTCTTAATTTTTTTCATTAAAGAAACTTTTATCAAACTTTACTATAGGTAAGGAACGTTTTGATAAAATATTTAAACAAATCTTTCCATGTGGTACTAGTTCAGGAATGGGATATACTCATATAAAACATGTTTTTAGTAACAAATTCTTTGTTCCTAAAAATATTCCATTTGTACTAAATGTTAAAGTGAAGTTCATTGAGAAAAGAATTATTATTTAAATAAAATTAAATCCTTAGGGTTCCAAAAATCCCATTTTTCAAAACAAATGTGGATTCATAATTTTTTTTCTAATAGTTATGACCTAATAAGGTTTGGGTTCTGATAGTTTAATAGTTTTGTTATCAAGAAAACAAAGTACCAACAACAAGAATACATGGTACATGGATAGTGGGTGTTCTATACATATTACTGGACACAAATATTTATTTGAAAATATTATCAAGATGAAACGTCTAAAAGTTACATTTGGTGATAATTCTCAAGGATAAATTATTAGGATAGGAAATATTGTTATTCTTGGAAAAGTTTTAATTTCAATTTTTTTATTTGTTAAAGGTATTAAGAACAACCATATAAGCATAACTCAATTATGTAATGAAGGTTACATTGTGAATTTTATGAGTGATAACTATATAGGACAAAATTCCAAGTATTAATTCATCCTTTATTCCTATCGGCATGAGAATGTATACACACTAAACTTAGAAGACCTTAGGAACCAAAACTTACCTTACCTTAGTGCAATGGAAGAGAAGTATTGGTTATCGCATAGAAGGTTAGGATATTGTAACCTTAGAAAAATATATAATTTAACTATTAAGATACTTTTTAAGTATTTAGAATATCTTATATTTTATTCTTCAAAATTTTGTTACCCTTGTTAATATGGTAAGAAAAATAAGTCATGTTTTAAATCTATAAGGGAAGTCTCAACATATGATTCTTTGTAGTTAGTGCACATGGATATTTTTGGTCCGACACAAACTAGGATTATTTTAGGAAAGTACTATATATATATTTTATTTTATTAATACACTTGATATACATGGTTCTATTTTATAAAAAATAAATCTGAATCCTTTTATTATTTTAAAATTTTTGTAGTCAAAGTTAAAAATGAGTAAAACCTTTCCTTGATAACTATTCATAGTGATCATGTTAAAGACTTTGAAAATACATATTTTGAAACTTTTTTTAATAATAAAGGAATTAAAAATAACTTTTCAACTTTTAAAACTCTTGATCAAAATGGTGTTATTGAAATAAGAAATTTTATTCTTCAAGAAATTATAAGAACTATGTTGAGTGAATACTCAATTGCAAAGCATTTTTTGGGAGGAAGTGGTTAGTTTTACTTGATATACTATAAATAAAGTTTTAATGAAACCCTTTATTAATAAAAGTCCTTATGAGTTTTGGATAGGCTGAAATCCAAAAGTTTTTTACTTTAGAGTATTTGGATGGAAATTATTCATCATGAATATGAAAGTAAACTTACACAAATTCACACCCAAATACAATGAAGGTATATTATTAGGTTACTCCAATAATTATAAGTAATATAGAGTTTTTAATAAAAATTCTTATACTATTAAGGTAACAGTTCATATTAAATTTGATGAAACAAATCATTTTTTTTTCAAACAAACCCAATCAACTTCCTCAGATTTATTTTCCAAAACTGATCCTCAACCTTTGATATAATATTCTTCTAATAAGGAAAATACTCAAGAAATCTTTTCTAAAGTATTTAATCAAGAAAACTTTCTACCTTATGTTGATGAATGGAACTTAAAAACCCTATTTAATTGTTTCCTAGAAATTATCCTACTAATAGTGTCATTGGTGATGTTAATCCACCAGTTAGGACAAGAAGTTCTTTGAGAAATGAAATAGAACATCTTTATTTTCTTTCCTAATTTGAACTTAAAAATCCTATTGAGGATTTAGGTTATGAGTATTGGAAGACCTGAATAAACTTCAGTATTTGGAGTAAAATGGTTTTTAAGAAACAAATGATATGAAAATGGAATTATTATAAGAAATAAAGAAATAATTGATGTTAAAGGTTATATTAAATAATAGGTAATAGATTATAAATAAACCTATGCTCCAGTAGCTAGAATTGAATATTTTTGTATTCTATTAGCCTTTACACCATTATACAACATTAAACTTTTTCAAATGGATGTGAAGTGTGATTTCCTTAATCGATATATACAATATAAAGTTTTTGTTCAAAAAACTTATTGTTTTGAAGATAAAAAACATCATAAATATGTTTATAAACTTACCAAATATTTATATGTTATTAAACAATCTCCAAGAGCATGGTATAAGATATTAATATTATTTTTGTCACAAAAAAATATGTTAAGGGAACTACTAATCCAACTCTTTTTATAAATAAAGTTAACAAAAACATTATGATTGTTAACATTTTGGTTTATGAAATTATATAAAGATAAAATAAATTATTTTTAATACATTATTTTTTAAATCTAATAAAATATTATATTGATATGAGTATGATGGGTGATTTAAAAAAAATTATTGGTTTTAAAATTTCTCAAAAACCAGAAGGTTCTTATATATCTCAACATAATTATATCAAATATATTCTTAAAAAATGTGGATATGAAAATGCTTAAAGTATTGGTACTCCAATCGGTACCTCAAATACACTTAATGTTGATGAAGTTAGATGACTAGTTGATCAAACATTCATAGGAATGATAAGAAGTTTACTATACTTAACAGCTAGTTGCCCAGATTTAATTTTTTCTATTTTCTTATAGGAAATATATCAATTCAATAAAAAAGAATCCCATTTAAAATCATTAAAATGAATTTTTCATTATCTAAAGTGAACTATGGATTTATGACTTTTCTATTCTTTTAGAAATGGTTTTGAATTAAAAAGTTTTTTGGATGATGACTTTGGTGGATGTATAATGGATAGAAAACTTACTTCCAGAACATGTCATTTATTAGGAGATTTGTTAGTTTCTTGGTATTATAAGAAACAACACTTGGTATCACTTTCCACTCCTGAAGATGAATATGTGGTAGTTTGAAGTTTTTGTGCTCACATTTTATTGATGAAACACACACTCACTGATTATGGAACGAGTTTTACTAAAACTTAAATACTATGTGATAACACTAGTTCCATTTCTTTAAGTAAAACCATTGAAAATCACTCTCATACAAAACACATAGATATTAGACATCACCTTCTTAGGGATCACACACAAAAAGGTGATATCATTTTATAAATCATCAAAGCACAAGAACAACTAGATGATATTATTACCCTACCATTACCTTTTGATTGATTTGAATACATTAAACAGAAGCTAGGAATGATTAGTGTAATGTTTTCATTCATATCAACTTATTTTTTACCCATCGTCTTGTATTAAGTTACTCCTTTTAAAAGGGGGAGTACATATGATTGTTATTTTACAAATCTTTTATTCTTTCATACTTCATGTTTCTCATATATGTATTTAATATTTAATCTTTTTATATAAATTTTTTCATATTCAAGTTTTCATATAAATTTATTGTGTTCTATTTTTTCATATAATTTATCATTTTCAATTTTTCAATTAAAATTTTTATATTCAATTATTCCTATAAAAATTATAGTATTCAAAAAAAAAATTCTTATTTATTTATAAATTCGTTATAAATTAAATAAGAAAAGGTATCATATCAATGATTCCACTCTTTAAGGTATCCTTATTTCCTTTTATACTTTTACACTAATCTATTCTAATTAATTTTATCCTTGATTGTTGTTGTTATAAAATCTTGTATATTTTTTTCCAAAAAAGTTAATCATATTCACCAAATATGTTAAATTTTTATAAAACCCAAGAGTTCAAATTATTTTTAAATATTTCTTTATAAAATATCACAACTATTAAATCAGATAGATTGAATATCAGCTGTTAGATCTTTATGGAATATTAAATGTCACTCGAAATCACATATAAAAAGGGGACCCCATATCGTGTCCCACATCAGAAATTCTCATATTTTTTCCGTGAATCACTACCTCATTTATGACCCCCAATATGATTTTATCTACATGTATAAATCATTATTTTCACTCCAAATATGATGTCTCTTCCAAAATATTACAACAAGGGGTTTATATTCTGTGAAATCTTAGTTTCAAGATCCTTTTATGAAAAATATGATTCATCTTTGAGAATGATGATAGAGTTTCAAGGATGAGAATCCTTATGTGTTGAAAATTATGATCCCAATTATGATTTTTTCTATCTCTATTTGGTTAGAGACTTTTATTATTATGATTTTCTTCAAATAAAATGGAAAATAAATGTTTTCCTTTATAATTTATGAGAAATTTTATAAGATGAAACTGAGGGAAGTAGCTGGTTTCTTGAAATTTTTTATGTAGGAGATGAATTTTTTCCATATCATAAATTATTGGATTCAAATGGTAATTTATTTAGAGATAGAGTTAAAAATTCATTGTTCAATAATTTATCAGAATATTAAAAAAAGTTCACAAATCTAATATAGGATCATAGAGTTTTATCTATTTAGATTCAAGTATTTCTCAATACGAGATTGGTTGATATAGATACTCTCAAAGTATCTAATATTTTCATTTTAGAATATCTTATCAACATGATAATGATAAACTTAGCTATCTTTGTTCTTCTGAAAATCAAAAATATAAAATCAGGATCAATCTTGTCTCAAATAATAATGTTCTCAAGTGTGATTAATATGATAATTCAATCAAGCATGAACATTTTAATATTGCTATCAAGTATGAGACCATTAGAGAAAAGATTCCATTATTAGTGAGGATATGATAAATAATATGAATTCTATTTTTGATTCAGATTCAAAGATTTTTGTTAAGAATTATTAGGTTTCTATATCATAGGTAGAACCTTCTTCAAAAAAATCCAAAAAGGATGAGAAAAAGATAAAAGTTGATTCCCTTCCTCTGATAAAATAAAATAAACAAAAAAATTCTCAGAATAATATGTTGATGAATAGAGAAGGATAAATACTCAAAGAAAATAAGGATAACCTCATATCAGACTCAGCCCAACCGAAGCCCTTTCTATAAGGTTACATGATGATTATGTTTTAGAAAATAGGAAAATGAAAATAAATTAAAAAATAAACTTCAAAGTGAATATTTAGTTGATATATTGATGAAAGGAGTTTAGGATCATTTTATTAAAGTTTTTTTACCCCTTGGCACCGATTTTGAATTTCTATACTTATAAATTGATAATTCTGATATTCCCTCTGCTCTTGTTAAGTTAAAAGTTATTTTTGTTGATAAGGAATCAATTCCAGTTGGTAAAGCTGACTTAATGTTAGATTCATACCTTTATAAGATATTTAAATAAGGAACTAAAGGAATTTATATAGAAGATTAAAAAAAATAGAAGAATATGAAGTAGAATAAGGGGATGAAGAAGAAGAAAAAAGCAAAGAAATTAAAGATAAAGAAGATCCAAAAGAGAAGGAATAGGAAAATTGATCTGATAATATCTCTATAAGGACTTAAAAAGACTCATTAAAACAATTTTTCTCTTTGGAAAAACATAAGGAGAAGTCAATTACTCAAGAGAAAAAAAATATCTATCATTTCAAGATGTTGTATCTTCATCCAAGAGGGATGAAAAAAATCAGAACAAAAAGGATAAAGAAAGTAAAAATGTTTCTATGGATGCAATTGAAATTTTTTATGAGAAACATAAATTGACCTAAAACAAAAAAAAAGGAAAACAATGTTGGAAGCGATCGGAGCCAACAAAAGAGAAAATTATTTTGAATCAAAATCATTGAATATGATTAATACCTAGGATTTTGATTACATTTATCATACTTTGAAAAGATTACAAAAAACAATTCCTTATTTTCCAAGGTAGGAGACAAAAGGTTTATTTTTTGTTTGATAAATAATATATAGATTTTGATTCAATGAAACCCTTTACAAATAAGTTGATGTGATTGGAGGTAGATTTGAAGGTGTTTAAAGAAACTCCTAAATCACACAGTAAGCATTTTAATAAGGTTTTTAAATAGTCTCATAATATTGATAAAGATATCACGATTCATTATGAAAATTTTGACAAATTAAAGAAGTATTTGAATGAAACTAATGGTTCTTTTAGAATTATTTCTAAAGGAATGTCCAATAGAGTTTAATATCTTAAACAATTCAGAAGTACTTTTGAGAATAAAACTCAAGATGTCTTAGATTTTCAAATAATGTTAAAGTTTATACTTCTAGTGATTTAAATATTCAAGAACCATAAAGATTTGATTATTGATTTGAATACTTATAATGATGTTTTCTCAGAAAGGATCAAAGCCCAGAAAGATCAAAATAAACATTTAAAAGAAAATTTCAATCTTAAGAACCAAATATGAAGGAAAATGATGAAATAATTCAGATCTAGGAATAAAGGATATAAGATCCTGAAATTAAAAACAAGTCTTAAGAAGATTTCATTGAAAATATTGAAGAATACAAAAAATAGTTTAAGAATATGGAGATAATTTTAATATCTTTAATGATGAATAAAATAATTTTTTTTAAAATCTAATGTTATTTTTGTTATTTGAATTATCAATGAAAGACTTTTTTATCTACAAATAATTTGTTTGAATGTATTCCAATTCTTTTTTGTGGAATTTTATTTCACTTATTTTACATGATCAATTACTTTACATATTCTGTTTCATATAGTTGTTTCTCTAACCCTTTTTAGGTATATCAAAACCTCTCTCTATTCCTTTTTGAAAATCAAAAAGGGGGACCATTTTATACAAAGGCGGATAATTCTATCTTAATGGGGACATGATTTAAGAAATGGGGAGGAAAACACATAAAATAATAGAATACAATACATAGGGAAGTTTTTATCCTAAGGGGGAGTTAGTCATATTCACTATTTTATTCGTATGAGTTATAAACTCAGGGAGAGATAAGTATTAATGTTTAACTCTGAATATGGATGTTCTTATAAATAATAATGGACTTTAATTTTTCAAAGTTATTTTCTATTTAATTCTTGTGGTTTGTGGTTTCCAAAAAGGGGGATATTATTGATTCAAAAGTTTCTTTTTTTACTTTTCCATTCCCTTTTTTGGTTATCATAAACTCTTTCTTAAATACTTAATTACTAACTATTTTATGTCCAAATTATTTCAACAATGTTCTTTTATTGAAAAAATACAAATTTTACTATACTTAGAATTAGTTTTAAAGTATTTGTGAATATAAAATTACTTTATTACAATTATCATAATGGGTATAGATCCGATAATAATAGGATTCACCTTATCAAATCATATTTAAAGGCTTTTAATCATGTTTTTGTATAGACAAAAGTTATAATCAGATTTGAAATTTGAAACTGATAACATCAGATTCAAACTCATAAAAATAATCGTAATGACATACTATAAGAAAATTCATTGGATTGACTAAGGATAAATTCTGAATACAGAAAATTATATTGTGTCATAATAGAACACCTTTTACACTAAAAAAATATAAAACAAAACAATGTCATGCATTATATTATAATATGTGTAAAAAATATAATTTCATGCATTCAATTATAATATGACTGTTGAGATTCTAGGTGTCCAGGTCCTTATGAAAATCTCACAGAAAATATGACCATTAGAGGATCAAGATGACCATTTGAGGTTTTCCTATAAATATCTGGTCATTTTAAGATCTCAAAAGTAAATTGATCATTTTTTATATGTGAGTGCACTCGTACTATTTTTCTCTCAATTTTTTAGTGTGCAAAGCGGGAACAACTTGTTCTTAGTCTTTTATACTACATTAGAGAGAGTATTTCTTAAGGAAACCTTTTCAACATTTATTCTTAAGAATCTATTGTATTTGTTTTGTGTGATCCAATTGTTTTGATTGCAACCGATGGATTATGAGGATAGGAAGACAAAGGAATTGATCACCTTATTGATCCAGGGCTTGTGGGGATAGAAATACATAGCTAATAATCATATTAAGGGATTTTAGGGATAGGTATATAGTAAAGATGATTATCATATCGAGGGATTTCTCTGGTTAGATAAATACAGACTTCCTTGTAAGTATAAAAAAGGTACCTTTATCCAAGGTTACTGGATACCCTTATCTTTGGGATAAAATAATTCTATTCAATTATATTACTTTATTTATTATAATTTTTTTATTTCCATTTCATTTAATAGAAAGTGATTATTTTATTTTATTTTTCTATTTTTATTTTATTTATCATAATAGATTGATAATGATACAACTTTTTATTCTAAATATTATTCTATACACTTTAATATAGAATCGTTGTGTTTTTATATTACTCTGATAAATCATAACCATTATGATTATGATTCATGTTTTCTATTGTGATTGTGATTGAACTATATCATCATCACCTACTGAATACAATTCTATATGTTGATAAGATAGAGTCAATTTATAATTATGAACTATAGATCCCATATATGAATCGACTTGATTATGATATTATTTTCATCAGACTCAAGGGCCAAGTCTTATCACTATTTAAATACAAAAGATATTTTTTAATACATTTTGTTTGATCTCATTAAATAAAGTTTCATTTAAGATTAAAAATTAAATTTTGTAAACTTTTAATTCACCCCCCCCCCCTATTTTATTACGTCATATATATACATGTTGATCTTATAATTGGTATCAAATCCATGTATTTATTTTAATGATACTTACATTTTCATCATAGATTTTATTTGGAGTCTGATGGAGACTATAATTAAACAAAAATATAGTAATAAAATGAAAAAAGTATTATAAATAAACTTTTTTATTAATTAAAGGATCCACACTAGGTACATTATTCTACTTAAAATCTCTTTTTCTCCATGTGGGTCCATTTTTGTTATTTTGGGTCCCATGTGGCTCTATCACTTTCAAAATGAAGGAGGCCTCTCAATCACCTGGGATAGTCAAGGTTGAACATGTCAGGAACCAACCTGGGTCAACCCCAAACCGGTCACCAATGTTGTCCCACGATAAAGCCCGAGAGGTGTTCCCAGTACTCTTAGGCTGAAAACTGGTGCCAGGAATCGAAGATAAAACCATTGGGAATGATTTATTCAATAAAATAAAATATAAAATAAATAAGATAGAAGATGAAATATAAATTTGAGAAACTGAATCTTGGAACAAAAATAAATACATAAATATATCTATATACAACTTCATCAGAATAAAATAGAAGACAAAAACAAAACTAAAACCAAACCAAGACCCAACATGATCTTCGTGTGACATCTTAGTCACCACCATATATTAAACCATCTCACTCTATATGAAAACCTTAATAAAACTAAACCTGAAAAATATCACGGTTCTACTGAAACCAAGTGGAACAAGTAGGGTGTGATCATAAAACAGCTTAGTAGGTAAGTACCATAGAATCCATAAATTTCATTTCCTGAAATAGTTCATAAATGCTAGTTTTAAAAACATTTTAAGGAAAATATGGTTTTTAACATTTAATGAACCAAAAAAATATTTTATTTTTTAAAACCAATTGAAAACCATAAATTCAAGTGAAAAAAAAATCCAAATTATATAATAAATAAAGTAAATTATTAACTAATAATGAGTTATAGATTATGTCCATCAAAACCAAAAATAATGTAAACAGCATAGATACAGGTAGAAAAATACAAGTATAACATGTAACTAAAGTTCTGAAAAATAAAATAAGAACATAAAAATATGTAATTAGGTTTGTATCCTAATCATCTCTAGAATAAATCCCTAGATATACTTGTTTTGGACCAACCTGTTAGAATATAGTGCAAATTTATAGTCAATAACAAACCTAGCTACCCTAAACTATCCTAGTAGAAAATCCCACCTAGTATATCATCTTTCCAGGGGGTTATAATCCATCTAATCAGGACTATAAATCAGTTGTCCCTTGACCCTCTAGATGACATCCAAGAATACCATGAAATTTTATAAAGGATAATGAAGAGGTAAGCACAACCTTGGCATTAGACATAGCTCACAGATGTCATCATTCTTTCCTTTCCCAATCCCTAAAACCATATAAGAAAAGGCCCTATCATCATAAGGATTACCATAGGGGTTCCAATCACACAAAAAACCTTTATAAAGTGTTAACTATGCCTATACGTCATGTTAATTTAAAAGGAGTTTCCAAAAAACCACAAGTACCAAGTGTTCCTTAACATTTACAATTATAATACCATTTCTAATAGGAAAAACTTTCCTCTCAAAATAATCTTCAAAACATTAGTAAGAAATTTTTTCATAATCAGAAGGTTCTACATGGGATTTTTAATTCATAAGGTTACCAATAATGTTTCAGTGTACCAAACTAGATAAGTTTTAGATAACACATTTGAAAACCATTTGAGTTCATTGGAAACCAAAAATCTATTTAAAAAACATTAGGGGTTTTAGAAAACAATTTTTAAGATGAACTGGAGGAGAGAAATAAATATGGTAGAAGAGTGTTTTGAAAATACGAGGTCCAAGATGGAAATTTTTATGGAATTACATTTATATGTGTGTGTTTCAATCTATATGTTAACCTTGTGCATATATGGATATACCCACATCCAATGTCTCATATATGGAGGACCACAAAAATTCCTATGTTTTTAATGTAAGGGTTATAAGAAACTTCACAACCAATCACAAGGATCCACATATGAGACCCACACCATAAAAAGGCACCCAAACCACACAAAAAGCTCAATTTTACATACCACCCAACTACGTAATCTCAAACAAGTTCAAAAATAATCTCAAAATACTCAAATTCATTTTAAAAAATCACTTGGTATTTTATCAAATACCTTTCATACATATTAATATAAGAATAACTAAGAAAGCCATTTAAAAACCCAATTTTATCAAATTTTCAACATAGAAACAACAAATAAAATCATAAAAACACATCATAATCATGATCAATTCATTTTGATATTAATTAGAAAATCTCAATAATCAAATTTCATGTTCTAGAAAGGAAATGGATAGAATCACTGACCTCAATGGTGTGCGAATGTGATTAAGATCAAAGAGTAGGAACAACCAATATCAATAATAAAACCTCACACCATAGAATCAAAGAAATCAACCCACATAAGCCAACCCTCACACTAGGGTTTATCCAAGAGGGGGACACAAAAAGAGAAACAATAATAATAAGAGTGAAAGAGAATAAGAGTATAAAATTAACCAAAAATCCGACGAAACTTACCTAAGAACCGTGAAGAAGCATAAATAGAGGAGGGAGAGCTAAGGGAGGAGGGTTTGGGATCCCCCTTCATGCACCTAGGTAAAGAAATTAGGAAAGGGACAAATTAGGGATAAAAATAAGAAAGGATAACAAAAAAATCAATATTTTATGAATCTAGGAAATTCGCATAGTTTGGTCGCACGATTTTACAAACTATGTGCACCCTAATAGAAGGAGGGGACACCTAAATAGGATAGATATATTTTTTGAGAAATTATTTTATAATCATGAAATTTGTCAATGTAAAAATTGTAGAGCCTCTTGAATGCTTTCTGCATGTTTTCTACTAACCATGTTCTAGTCGGGCACCTTGCCCCATACACCACTGAAAAGTTGCATGGTTACTCCTTTAGCTCACATTGTTTGAGCCAAACCATGCACATGTCGTTGAAGAAAAACCTTACAAGAACAAAATGAACTGAAAACACCCTATTTATTCACCATCCACATGGTTTCACCAAAACCATGCACACTAACCATGCACATGGCCAAAAAAACCCAAAACCTCCAAATCATAAAAATTATCTCCAAGAACCCAATCAGAACCTCAAATAAAAGATAAAAACACAAGAAATAAATACAAATAAAAGAAATAAAGGAAAACTTGGGTCAGGGTATGAAAATTCTCATAACTACAAAAACTTTCTTCCCCTAAAAAATCACTCCACCAAATAAGGAACAAAACAAGAACTCAAAGATAAATGAGGTAAAATGAAACTACGATCCTCAGTGTAACCATCCAAATTTACAAGAAATACCACACCAACTCTAGAAAAAACAAAATAATATCTATGGTGGATCTCCCCACCATTTAAAAACCAACTAGCATAACATCAACAACACTAAAACTCCCAATAGAAGGGTCCCCAATAGAAAAAATAACTAAAACCAAACATTGATCCAAACCATGATTAATCATTTCCAAAATACAGGAACATATCCAAAATGAGCACCACCCAAAACTAAAAACAACCCACAAGAGGGATAACCATTCAAATATTCACATACATAAAGCACCGCTATAAAAATTTATAGTAATACAAGGATAACAAAAACCTTAAAACAAGAAGGATTTTAAAAAACAAAGGAAACTAAAACAAGAATAACTTAAACCATCCCCACTCCAACATTAGAGAAAAAATATAGTTTAGAAACCCCCAAACCCAACATTTACTGACTACATGAAAAGATTCACTCTGGGGCCTATGGTTAGAGTCCTAGTTTCTGGAATCATCAGTTTCCCTGTAGTTGGGAGTAGGTAGCCTCCAACCAAGATTTCCCCTTATATAAATTATTCTTTCATAAATTCACCAAGTGAACCAAATAGCCACATTTTCGACAGACCTTCATAGGATAATAGAAATATGGATTTGAGTTCTAGAGTCAACCACACTGGGAGCACATGAGTGAGTGATCTGACAGATGAGGAGCAGGAACTAAAAAAGGAGAGTCCTTAGAAACAAGTTCCTCCAGGAAAAACTTATCACCAGATGGGAAACGTTCATAAGCTCCAAGAGAAATCGGATTACCAACTTCTACAAATTATGCTCCAGGAACCATCTCTTCTAGAAATTCCTCATCCACTAACTTCCAAAAATAGATTTTCCCTGAATGATAGGACTCAAACCTTAATCTAATAATGAAAACGATAGATGAATAGAGTATATTTCAACTAATCCTTTGATGTTATCTCGATAGAAAAAGAAACTATCACTTTAAAATGATCAACCTGGTCCTTTATCGTCTTTTGACCTTTCTAGACACCCAATAGCTCTGTCACTTTCTTCACCTTCACCTCCTGAAGTATGAAACATCAGATAAAATTGATCTTAAAGACTTCCCAATTAATCGCAACTTGTGATGATGATGTGAATATTACCATCCACCGATCCAAACACATACCCTTAAACAAACCCAGAATATATTTCACCTGCACAACTTCAGGAGTTTCCAAAAACATGAAAACCCTTGACTTAATAAATCAATTATGGTACCTCTAATAGACCTTGGTCACCACATAAAATGGGAAACAACCAATAAGATCCTTCCTCCTCCACCCCATTAAAATTTTGGGTATGGCCAGCAATTAGAATAGGCCTTATGGAAACTTTATAGGTCTTTATGGGCGACATACTCTAAATAACATAATAAACATAAAATTAAATCCACATCAACCCAAAATTCAACCAAGAAAGGACAATCTAAACCAAAACACTAAGCTCATTAATCAAACATCACAAAACAAAACCAAAGAACCTCTTTCAAAACCACTATTTTTATCCCAAATTTGAAATTACTTTCTTCTAATACCACTTTCTAAATACTCAACCCACTTTTAAAATAAATCCATGCCCCGTATCATTTTTTATTTGATATCCATTTTTCCAAAAAAACATTTTTTATTTAAAATCTACTCACGCTGACCAAAATCAAACAAAGACATAGCTCACACCAGAAATCCTAGAATAGGGAACTAGTGGCCATGTATAACCAAGAAACATGGTTTAGTAGACCATACCCAAAGAAAGAACTAACCACTAAAGTATATTAAATAACGCACTCAATTTCCACATGGATCACTACTCCATGAAATCCCACTATATGAAACTGTATCACTTTAATTTCCTTTACTTAATCAGGGAACCCAAAAAAACAATAGCATAAACCCAGAATTTAAAATAAAACATTCAAGTCATGGACTACCCCTGGTAACTCGAGGCACGGGATGAGTAAGAGTTCATGATTCCCTTCCCATACCTACTTCCCAAATACTGAAAATTCAATCTCTAAACTCCATAACTCCCCAAAATAACAAATGGATACAATGATACCTTTTTTCATGAAACGATGTGGGTTGACCACAAACTGGTCACCCAAGCTGGCTTATGAGAAGGACTAAGAGTCATTCTCAGTCCTTTTGTGTTGGAAACTAGTGTCATGAATCAAATATAAAACCATTGGGAATGATTTATACCATAAACTAGAACATAAAATAAATATTACAGATCACATAACATAAAAAAGAGAAACTAAATCTCAAAACAAAAATAAATACATAAAAATATCCATATAAAAATATAGTAGAACAAAAAAGAATAAAAAAATAAAATTGAAACCAAACAAAGACCCGACACAACCTCTATGTGACCATATGGTCACCACCATCCATAAAATAAGCCTTCTCCATAAAAAACCTGAATAAAACTGAACCTTCAAAATAGTTAGGGTCTACTAATTTCGAGTAGTATGAGTAGGGTGTGAGCACAAAACAAATCAGTATATTAAAACCTTATATTGAATACATATCCTTACCAAAAATATTTCTTAAATGATAGTTTGAAATACATTTAATGAAAATAAGGTTTTAACATTTAAAGAACTAAACACACCATTTTTTAAAAATCTAGTTAAAATCCATAAATGCAAGTGGAAACACAATATGAATGGTTCATTAAAGAAAAGAAATTATGAACTAAGAAATAGATGTAGGGTATATCAAATTGAAGGACCCCGGGACACCCTGAGAGGGGAGGGGTGAATCAGGGTGACCACTTTTTCTTTTAATGTGATGGATCTTGTTCCCACGTTGGTAGGAACTTGTTGAACCTGAATGAAGATTATGATTAGAATGAAAACATTCACAAGCACAGAGAAGACACATCCATTTTTACTTGGTTCACCACTAAGGGCTACGTCCAAGGAGCATACGCCGACAGGTTGTCGGTCGTACCAAAATCCACTATACTTCACTAGCTGTAGATTACAAAAGTTCGGGTACAGTCGCTCTGTCCCAGGCTCACTACCTTTACAAAGGTTCAGGGATAGCTCACTACTTCCCTCGGGTCACTCCCGTTGACTCGCCCTGGCTCACTGTCGTTGGTGAAGTCCCACTCAGTTTATAGATGTGAGGGTCTCTTCAATAGATTTGCATTGAAGTCTTTGCCTCTGCTCAGCATGAGACTCTGCTTGCATCGAATTCCAAAATAGATGCACTAGAACGCACAGAACCACTGAACCGGATAGCCAGAACGTGCAGACAAACCTTACTAACAATTGCGCGCAACACCAACCCTTTGCGCGCAAAACCTTCCTATTGCGCGCAAAATTTACTTTTCGCGCGGAAAAATATTTCGCGCAAAAATCCCCTTTTTCCCGCAACCCCGAATATATCGTGCAAGCCCCTTTACGCTATCCTTTTTCGCGCATCAGACCTCGGATCTTCTCTAAGTCTTCCACACACACGAATGAAGGGGGTCACCTCATATTTATAGGCGACTGAGACCCCTGCACGCAAAATCCCCTTCGGCGCGGAAAACCTCTCATCTGGCGCGTAATATTTCGCCCAGCTCAAGTATTTCGGGCACAACCCTTATTTTCCGCGCAGCCCATGCCTTTGCCATTTTTCACCAATCTGATTTCGAAAAACTATTTGCGCGAAAAACCTTGATCCACTATTTCGCGCATCCCGCTGTTTTTCGCGCCTAACTTAAGTATTTCGCGCAAGCCTCTTATATTTCGTGCACCACTTCCTTTTTGTGCGAACCTCCTTTTGCAAACAATCCATGTCTTCATTTTCCGATTTTGAGGCCCAAAAATTTGGCAAACACTGGGAAACAGCGCCACCTTCAATACTGTTGTTTGCTTGAACTATATGATCACTTTGCTGGAACACATTCGGAACTTCCACTGAGGATTGACAACAAACACAAACCAAACTACAATTCCTTCATAGAACAACCATGGGTCCAACAATCTCCCCCTTTGGGTTTGTTGGCAATCACCAAAAAAATCAATATATCACCATCCACATGCATACCAAAAATGCAAGGATCAACTCATCCAGCACTCTAAGTCTACGTGAGCAATGCTCGGTGTAGAAAACAAGAGAGGAAGCTTGAATTGGGTTCCCATGTTTTGGAATGCTCAAAGACGCTCAAGAAATTCCTGAACTCTCATCATGTCACAGAAGCATTACATGTCCATAGACAATCCTGAATTCCTGAAATTATATTATACCTTTCCTTTCTCCCCCATTGACAATAAACCCAAAGGCCGGTAAATTAATCAATGTTCCGCTCAAACCATACTCCCCCTGGATAGTATCTCCCCCATAAACCTGCATCACAGCCATAAACAGATAGAAAGAATTTCTATAAATGGGGAGAGGGGACTTCCGGAGACTCCTTATGCAGTAGGAGGTGGTCGAACACCGAGGTTCAACCGATGCTTCTCGAACACAGCCGCGGACAATGGCTTGGTTAGGATATCAGCCACTTGCTCATTAGTTCCAACATGATCCATTTTAATCACGCCTTGTTCAACCTTTTCTTTGATAAAATGATACCGTATTTCAATATGTTTTGTACGAGAATGCTGAACCGTATTCTTCGTAAGATCAATTGCACTTTTGTTATCACAATAAATCACCATTGGTTGCTGCACCTTATCACCAATATCTGTTAGCTGCTGCTTCATCCAAAGAAGTTGAGTGCATGCTTTTGTGGCGGAGATATATTCAGCTTCAGCAGTACTAAGAGAAGTACTTTCTTGTTTCTTGCTCAACCAGCCAACACATTTCTGCCCAATATAGAAAGCTCCACCACTAGTGGACTTTCTATCTACGACATCACCAGCCCAGTCAGCATCAGAAAATGCTGATAATTCACTGTCCCTGCCTGCAGCAAAAAATAACCCGAAGTTATGTGTACCTTGAATGTACCTCATGATTCTTTTTACTGCTGCCATATGTTCCTCCTTTGGATTACTCTGAAAGCGGGCCGCAAGACAAGTTGCAAAGACAATATCTGGCCTTGTCGCTGTCAGGTACAGTAGGCTTCCAATGATCCTTCTGTACATGGTGGGATCAACAGAGTTCCCATCCTCATGCTTTCCAAGTTTAGTTCCAACCGCAATCGGAGTTGACATTGGTTTGGAGTCTTGCATATTGAACTTCTTCAGCAGCTCTCTTGCATATTTTTCCTAAGAAATGAATGTGTATTCCTTCTTTTGAATCACTTGTAGCCCCAAGAAATATGTGAGCTCCCCAATCATAGACATTTCAAATTCTGATTTCATGTGGTTGGAAAATTCATCCACTGATTTCTTCCTACTACCACCAAATATGATATCATCAACGTAGACAAGAACCATGAATTGATCTTTTGGAGAATTATTCACATAGAGATTGTGATCAACTCCTCCTCTTTTGAATTCCAACTTCTTGAGATATGAATCTAGCCGTGAGTACCATGCCCGTGGTGCCTGCTTCAAACCATATAGAGATTTCTTTAGTTTGCATACCTTTGTTTCATCGGTACCCAAGACAAACCCCACCGGTTGTTCAATGTAGACTTCTTCTTCGAGTACATCATTCAAGAATGTTGTCTTAACATCCATTTGATATACTTTATATCCTATTTGGAGTGCCATGGCAAGGAAAAGCCTGATCGATTCCAGTCTAGCAACTGGAGCAAAGGTTTCTTCAACATCAATACCTTCAATCTGGGAGTATCCTTTACATACCAGTCGTGCCTTGTTTCTGATAACACTTCCATGCTCATCAAACTTATTTTTGAAGATCCATTTGGTACCAATCACATTGTGACCTTCGGGTCTCTGGACAAGATCTCATGTCTGATTCTTATCAATCTGATCTAATTCATCATTCATGGCTTTCACCCAAGATTCATCTTTTGCAGCTTCTTCGAATGAGGATGGCTCTACAACTGATAGAAATGCAGATTGCGTGGTATTCCTCATCCTTCTGGTTTGAGTGGGTGCACTCCTATCCCCAATTATGTTGGATGGATCAATCTCAGCTCTTCGATTTATCCTGTGAGGTTCAGTAGTATTCTCTTCAGCCACAGTTTCTTCTTCAGATTCTTCTTCTGAGTCAACATCATTATGTGATTGATGAGTGTTTTGAACAGCTTCCTCTATTTCTGCATTTGTAGTTTCTTCATGTCCACATTCTTCATGACTTTCTATCACATCAGCATATGACATCCGTGAAGCATTTTTGGTTTTCTCTTCAATTATCTTAACATCATTGCTTTCCACAATCCTTCCCAATCGATTGTAGAAACATTTGTAGGCTTTGCTGTTCATTGAGTAACCGAGGAAGATTCCTTCATCTGCGTTGTCACCATATTTCCCCCGATTTCCTTCTTTGTTCCTGATGAAGCACTTACTTCCAAAGACACGAAAGTATTTTAGAGAAGGCTTCCGTCCATGCCAGAATTCATATGGTGTCTTCGTCTCACCCATGTAAAGTCCTGTTCGATTCTGAATGTACATTGCAGCTTGAACAGCCTCTTTCCAGTAATGTCGTGGAATACGACTCTCAATCAGCATAGTTCGTGCCATGTTGTTCACCTGTCGATTCCTTCGTTCAACAACTCCATTTTGTTGTGGAGTTCTCACAGCAGCTACCTCATGTTGTATCCCATGCTTCTCCAGATAATTTTCAAATTCAATGGACGTGTATTCTCCTCCATTGTCAGATCGCAACACTTTGATTGTTCGTCCAGTATCATTCTCGGCGATTCGCCGATATATTTTCATGCAGTCAAGGACCTGTCGTTTCCGGTGAATGACCATCACACATGCCATTCGACTGCAATCATCTATGAAAAGGACAAAGTACCTTTCTCCATGAGTTCCGGCAACATTTATTGGACCACAAACATCTGTATGAATCAGATCAAGAAGGTGAGATGCCTTTTTCTTCTTTGGCCGATATGAACTGCAGAACAGTTTCCCACGAATACAGGCATCACAGGATTTTTCACGCTCACGCTTCAGATTGGGGATGTCCATGACAATTCTCAATTTTGATATTTTCTCCATGTCTTGTTGATTGATGTGTCCCAATCTCCGATGCCACAAATTGTTTTCTTCTTCAACAGTCATGAAACATACATTTTCTTCACTATCAACCTGATACAAGTTGCCTTCTGTTCTGCATCCTTTCATAAGTGAATTGCCGGTTTTTCCCTTGATGGTGCAGCCTTTCTGATTAAAAGTAACTATAAGTCCTGAGTCACAGAGTTGACTCACGCTAAGGAGATTATGGCGTAGTCCATCTACGTAAAGGACTTCAGTCTTCTTTAGTTCTCCATTAGCTAATTGGGTACTTCCACTCCCTTTGATTTTCAGAGCCCCATCATTACCAAATCTTACTGTACCATCAACATTCTTTATGATATTCGTTAGTAGGCCGGCATTACCTGTCATATGAGATGAACAACCGCTATCTAGAATCCAGGTACTGTTGTTCTTTGTAGCTTTGAAGGCTACCTCTGCAAGGTTCGATTTCTCAATCTTCTTCCTTTCCTTCCATGAGACATTAGATTGAGTATATAGGACTGATGGCCTTTCAACTATCTCTTCCGCATACCCAGGTTCTTCATAGTCAAAGTCTTCTGTGAGAGGTGAGAACCTGTTTAAAAGAGCAACACTGTCTTGCTGACGAGACTTGACTTGTCTTGAACTTCGGTATGAGGTGTCTATGTCTCTTCTCTGCCTGCAATTAACGGCCTTATGACCAAAGTTAGAACAACAAAAACAATATCCATAGAAATTATTTCTTCTATGAGAATTAGGATATGAGATTGTTCTCCTTTGTTGAGCATCTATATCTTCTCCATTCAGATAGATTCTTGCCTCTTCACAATAAGACATGGTATGGCCCAGATAGCCACAGAACTGACACTTCAAGAGAGGAAATGTCTTCTCACTTGAATTTCTCCTTATAGCTTCTTCCTTGGGAGAATAGTAAGATTGTCTGCCATTTTTGAAATTTTGAGGATAATTTTCAGGTCTCCTTTTAGTTTGGATTGAGGGTTCCTTTTTCAGCACTCTAGGTAACATTTCATCATGTTCAACTTTCATCTTGTCTTTCTTTTGGATCTTTTCACTTCCAGCAGTTGATGACTCAGCCTCACAGCCAATTCCACTCTTTCCCATGCAAGCAGGTCTTTGATCACTCAAGACTTTTCCAACCCCATCTGAACCACACTTGGCTCTTGCAAGTAATTCTGCATCTGAGAATCTTCCGAACTGTATTTTCTTCCTCGATTCTTTTGGAACTGATTCTGTCTCCATTTTACTCCTTAGAGTAACTACTTCCTCCTCAAGACCCTCAACAGTCTTGGATTTTTCATCCAGTCTGGATGTGAGGTCATTGATGACCTTTGCCTGCTCTTCAATTCTCAGCTTCAGATCAACTGCATCATCATTGCTTTCAATTATTTTAGACTGTACCTTCACAAATTCTTCCAGTCGTTCAATTTCAGCTTCAAGTTGATCAACATATTCAGTTGATTCTTCTACAATTGATTTCCACTTATTGCAGCTCTTACATTTAATTTTAAGCTTACTAACTGCATCCTTAAGTTGCACCTCAGGATCTACACAAGTTCTCAGTTGTTTTTCACCATCAGTATCTTCTGACTTTTCAACAGTGGCCATCATAGAAGTATGGTTTCCAGTTTTGAATTCTGGTTCTTCTTCATTACAGAATTCATTGTCATCTTCTTCCTCTTCACAGACAAAACTCTTCCTTTGCATTTTCTTACCAGATTTGAAGTCTCCCTTTTTAAAGAACATTCTTTGAGGCTTCTTGAAGTTTTCATCTTCACTGTCATCATCATTGATATTCTTCAAGCACTGAGAGGCAATATGCCCAACTTTTCCACAACGGAAACATGCGAGAGGTAACTTCCCTTTGAATTTCCCTTTCCCCTTCTGGAACTTCTTTGCAATGAGAGAAAGAATTTATTTCTCTTCGTCATCATCACCGCTACTATCCTTTGAGATTTTCAATTTATCCATGGCCTTGAATGCCATTTCCTTGCTCACCCGAGTCGTAGCATCTTATGGTTTGACTCTCATTTCATATGCTACCAAACTGCTCAGTAAGTCATCTAGAGAAAGTTTGGAAAGATCTCTTTCCTCAAGAGCTGACACCTTCGCATTATACAGAGGTGGAAGTCTTCTTAATATTTTCTTTACAATATCAATGTCTTTGATTTCTTCGCCTAGACCCCGAATTGCTCCAACCACTTCAGTAATTCGATTGAAGAAAGAGTCTGCATTCTCGTCTGGATGCATCTTCAGATCATCAAACCGATTGTGTAGCACTTGTAGTTTCGCCTCCTTCACTTTGCTATCACCTTCATAAATATTCTCAAGTTTATCCCACATAGATTTTGCTGAGGTGCAATTCATCACCTTCAGGTAAATCTGATCAGAAAGGGCTGCAGTGAGAGCATTCTGTGCTTTAGCATCTGCATCAAGAAGTTTCCTGTCTGTTTCAGTCATAGCCAGACCTGTTGAATCAGTGACATGTATTCCTTGCACAGTAGAAAAAAGAACTTCCATTCTAAGAGATCTTAGATGAGATCTCATTCTGTTCTTCCAGATCTGGAAATTGCTTCCATCGAAGTGAGGGACTCCCCTGACATTGATCGTGTTTTCCATGACGAAGAAGGTCAGATTCAACGCCAGTAACCTTTACCCTCTGATACCACTTGAAGGACCCCGGGACACCCTGAGAGGGGAGGGGTGAATCAGGGTGACCACTTTTTCTTTTAATGTGATGGATCTTGTTCCCACGTTGGTAGGAACTTGTTGAACCTGAATGAAGATTATGATCAGAATGAAAACATTCACAAGCACAGAGAAGACACATCCATTTTTACTTGGTTCACCACTAAGGGCTACGTCCAAGGAGCATACGCCGACAGGTTGTCGGTCGTACCAAAATCCACTATACTTCACTAGCTTTAGATTACAAAAGTTCGGGTACAGTCGCTCTGTCCCAGGCTCACTGCCTTTACAAAGGTTCAGGGATAGATCACTACTTCCCTCGGGTCACTCCCGTTGACTCGCCCTGGCTCACTGCCGTTGGTGAAGTCCCACTCAGTTTATAGACATGAGGGTCTCTTCAATAGATTTTCATTGAAGTCTTTGCATCTGCTCAGCATGAGACTCTGCTTGCATCGAAGTCCAAAATAGATGCACTAGAACGCACAGAACCACTGAACCGGATAGCCAGAACGTGCAGACAAACCTTACTAACTATTGCGCGCAACACCAACCCTTTGCGCGCAAAACCTTCCTATTGCGCGCAAAATTTACTTTTCGCGCGGAAAAATATTTCGCGCAAAAAACCCCTTTTTCGCGCAACCCCGAATATATCGCGCAAGCCCCTTTACGCTATCCTTTTTCGCGCATCAGACCTCAGATCTTCTCTAAGTCTTCCACACACACGAATGAAGGGGGTCACCTCATATTTATAGGCGACTGAGACCCCTGCGCGCAAAATCCCCTTCGGTGCGGAAAACCTCTCATCTGGCGCGTAATATTTCGCCCAGCTCAAGTATTTCGCGCACAACCCTTATTTTCCGCGCAGCCCATGCCTTTTCCATTTTTCACCAATCTGATTTCGAAAAACTATTTGTGTGAAAAACCTTGATCCACTATTTCGCGCATCCCGCTGTTTTTCGCGCCTAACTTAAGTATTTCGCGCAAGCCTCTTATATTTCGCGCACCACTTCCTTTTTGTGCGAACCTCCTTTTGCAAACAATCCATGTCTTCATTTTCCGATTTTGAGGCCCAAAAATTTGGCAAACACTGGGAAACAGCGCCACCTTCAATATTGTTGTCTGCTTGAACTGTATGATCACTTTGCTGGAACACATTCGGAACTTCCACTGAGGATTGACAACAAACACAAACCAAACTACAATTCCTGCATAGAACAACCATGGTTCCAACACAAATAAAATAATAAATAAAGTAAATAGTACAAATACAGGAATAAAAATACTAGTAGAACATGTAACCAAAGTTTTAAAAAATAAAACAAGAACATATAGATATGTAATCATGGGAATTTCCTAAACATCCCCAGAAATAATCCATGGGTGTACTTGGTTTGGACCCACCAGCTAGCATATGGTGCCCCTTTATAGTCAATAAGTAACCTTGCTGCTCTAAACTGGCTTCACTAGTGGAAAATCACACATTGACTACCCTCTTTTCAGTGGGTTATAATCCTTCTAATCGGGACTAGAAATTAATTATCACCTCCCCTCTAATGACATCCAAGAATCCCATGATAAAAGTATAAAGGAGAATGTGAATGTCATCACAGACTTGGAATTATTCACAACATACAAATGACATCATGCATGCATTTCCTAATCATTGACATTGTCTATGCGAAGGCCCTCTCATCAAAAGGGAGACCATAGTGGTGCCTGTCACACATAGAACATTTAAAAATTTCTAACTAATATTACACATAATTTTCCTTTAAAATTAGTTTCTAAAACATAACAAGTACCAACCATGACTTAACACTTAAAATTATAAAACCATTTCCAGTAAGAAAACCTTTCCTCTCAAAACCACTTCCAAAACCTTTGTAAGAATGTTATTCATACTTTGAAGGTTCCAAATGGTATTTTTAAGTCATTTGGTTAAAGATAATGTTTCAAGGTGCAAATGGGATAAGTTTTAGATAACACATTTGAAAACCACATTTTAGTTTAATGGGAACCAAAAATCCTTTTAGAAAACATTGTGGATTTTAAAAAATAGTTGAGAATATGGAGTGGAGGAGAGAATGGAATATGGAATAATATTGTTTTGAAAAACCAAGGTTCCAAATGAATGTTTTTATGGAATTCCATTTATGTGTGTGTGTGTGTGTGCATATCCATATGTGTACCCCATGAACATATGGGTATTCCCACATCTAGTGGTAAATATATGGAAACCATAAAAATTCCCAAGGTCCCAATGTAAGGGTTACATGAAACTTCACAACTAATCACAAGGATCCACTCATAAGAACCAAACCATAAAAGGAATAAAATATTAAAAAAAATCAATTTTAAATACCAACCTACCACCAAAACTCCAACAAGGTCAAACACAATCTCAAAAATACTCAAATTCATTTTAAAAAATCACTTAGAGTTTTATCAAATAGTTTTCATGCATATACATATAGGCATAACTAAGAAAGTCCTTTAAAACCCATTTTTATAAAATTTCTTACATAAAAACAAAAAAATCATATAAACACATCATAATCAAGAGAAACACATTTAGAAATTAATTAGAAAATCCCAAGCATTAAATAGAATATTCTAGAAAGTAAATGGATGGAAACACCTACCACAATGGTGTGTGAATATAATAAAACTCCAAGATAAGTAATAACTAAGACCAAGAATAAAATTGCATGACCTAGAATCAAATAAATCAACCCATAAAAGCCAACACATTCCCTAGGGTTCAGCCAAGATAGATCCAATGCCAGAGAAATAAGAATAAAAAGAGAGTAAAATAAGAAGAGGATAAAATTGACCAAAAATCTAGACAAACATGCCTAGATCCTTAAAAGAGAATCAATAGGGGAAGGACATCCAGGGGGTATGGTTTGGGATCCCCCTTCGTGTGCCTAGGTAGATCAAGAGGGAGAGGGGTTGAATTGGGGTTAAAACATAAGAGGGGAAAGGATATAATTTCAAGATTTTAAGAATCTGGGTATGTTACATGGTTTGGCCGCATGTATTTCCAAAACATGTGCCAAATATGTGCACTCTATTGGAAGGAGGGGACACAAGCATGATCTAGCTTCATAGTTTTAGAATTCATGCACCAACTGTGCAATTTGGAACTATCAAAATTTCAGAGCCTCTCAAATGCTTGTCACATGGTTTCTACTAAACATGAGAAAACCAAGCACCATATCCCAGATACCACCCACAATATACACAGTTACTCCTTTGGCTCGCATACACTACTACAAAACAGGCCTTTAACAGCGCTGGTGTTTATCCACACTAGAAAAAAACACTTATAAATGGCATATTTATCCGTGCTAAAGAAAGAACTAATAAATTAATCCTTTTATGAGTACTTTCTTTTTAGCACTGAAAAAGGGTATCCTTTATCAATGCTTTATTTTTAGTGTCGATAATGGGTATCCTTTATTAGTGCTTTATTTTTAACACTAATAAGGGGTACCCTTTATTAGCGCTTTATTTTCATCGATGATAAATAGTAATTTAATCAGAGAATTTTTAGCACTCATAAAGGTGTGAATAAATAAAATGAAAAAATAAAATAAATAAAATATAAAAAATGTGTTTATTAAAAAAATATTACAAATTTTATTAATTTATTAATTACTGATAAAAATGAATATATTTATTATACATTATTAAATATCAAACATTTTATTAATTAGATAATTATGATAAATGATGTTATAAAATTATATATATTAAATATATAGATTTAAATTAATCTATATAAATATGATTTATATATTACAAAATATTTATTCTCTTTACATTAAATATTCATATATTTATTGAATAATGTTTTGTAATTAAAAATTATTATGAATTAAAAATATTGACTAACTGCATAGTACATATCATGTAATTGAATATCGTTTGATTTTTTGATTTAATATAGATCAAATGTGTATTATATTGACTTCACATATACGTAATTAATGCATTTTTATATAAAATTCACACCCATAAAACTTATCCATTTTTTCAATATTGTTAAAGTGTACTTATTGTTAATTTATTCAATTTCACTCATTTTTAACATATATGCATGCACTTAAAATTAGATATTCATTAATAATGTTAAAAAAATATTTATAAAAAAATATTTATAAACAAATATATTAATAAATGTACATTTTATATATTTATACATTTATATATTTATAATTACAAATAAATAAATATTTTTTAAAAAGTATTTATATAATTATAAATAAATAATTATATTTATTTAAATAATTATTAAATTTATAATAAATTTACTTAAATAATGAATTTATTTATTACATTTATATTTATATATATTTATTATATATATATATGTATAATTATATAAATATATATAATGATATAAATATTATTTTCAAAAAATATTTCAATAATTATAAATAATTAATTATAAAATTATAATAAATATATTTAAAAAGTAATATATGTACTATATTTATATTTATATATATTTATATATATTTATTAAGTATATTTAAATATTTATAATTTTTTATTTATAATTATAATTATAAATCCTTTATCAGTGCTTTAGTAATAAGAGCTGATAAAATCATCTTTATCAACGCTAAATAAAGCTCTGATAAAATTAATATTTATTAGGGATTATTTGTAAGTGTAGATAAGTGTCCCGATCTATTTTAAAAACCTTAACCATTTGTGAACCTTTCGTGATATAGAAGCTTTCCGTGGAATCCACCCACTGTCGGTGCTCCTCCTCAGTTAATCAAAGGTCGAATCACACGACTCGACTACCTCTAGTTACTCCAACATCCCATCTGACATTCAGTGTTCGATTGTATTTAGTGTTTTGAAAGTGGATCTCATAATTTCTTTAACCTAGTGAGGTAGGCCCTCCTATTTTTTGTGTATTTTTGGTTTCGTTTTTTATTTCTTCTTCTACGATTTGTTTATGATCCATTACTTATAATTTGTTTTTGATCTTTTGATTATGATTTGTTTGTGATATATTGTTTAGGGAACAATTGGTGGTCTGTTTTTGTATTGACTACTAATGTATGATCCATTTTTTATATCTGACACTGAACCTTGGATTTATTCATTATTTTTTTACTACTATGTTTTATATCTTCTTGATAAAAATTTTTTTCATATATGTATATAAATGTGTAGAAATTTTTATGTATATTTTTTAAAAAAATTGGGTACAACTGCAAATGCAGCACACAATGCGACAAAGAAAATACAGATAAATCGCTAGCCTAGGGACTTGACCCCACGACCCCGCGACCATGCCCCAAACCCCTCCTACCTTTACCACCCCAACCGAGCGTGATGGGGGGGGGATTTCATGTATATTATTTTTTATTGACAATTAATTTGAGGCACATTGGTGGTTCCCTAATGATTATATATATGTTAACACCTTTCATAGACACCTTAGTAGACATACAATATCAGATGCTATTTTTTGATAACCAAGTTAGTGGAGTGATGTATGTTCCTCTATTGGTTATATGTATCATAGGATCTAGTTCCTCTTAGAATTCACTATTTTCCTCAGTTTTATTGTGGATTAGATTCAAAGGGGTCATCCAAAGTTAATCACTTGATGTCTTATCACATTAAGCCTTCACTTTTTGAATCATTATGGTGCCTTTATAGTTTATGTTATGTTTGAATATTAGGTTTTTATCTATACGATATTTCATACAGACTATAAGTGAGTTTTTATACTGGTGTGACATATATGTGTGTCTATATAGCTATTTCATCATTTATTTCCATAGTTGTTTGTCTAATAAGTATGCTTATATTGGGTAATGATGATTTTGGGTCTACGTATCCATTGACCCCAAGGGTCATGCTAGAATTTTGTTTGACCTTAAGTAATAATTGTTTCTATTTTGGGGGAAAAGGATGCCTCCCATTTATGGTTTTTCTCACCCAAAGTTTAAACCATCCTTTAGTGACTTTGAGGTGTGTTAGAGATCATTGGATGATCTGACCTAGTGTGGTTTGGGTAATTCAGGCTAGGGTCATTACACTATCCATCTTTCAGTTTACACCTATAAAGTTTAGTGATAATATAAATTATTGTCTGCCTTTAACTCTATATATTTTTTCAAATTCCAACATCCCTTATTGTTGTATTTGGAATATCTAGGTGCTCAGATATTCTAGTAGAAATGATCCACATTTCCTTTATTAGAATTGTCTATAACTTTCACTTTTGATAATGAATATCTTATGTGTATTTATTTATATATTGTATAAAATTAATCTTTTATAAACCCAATAGGATGGATATGAATAGAAAATGGATGCACGCTAATCCTTTGACAAATAAATATGAATGTTCAGTTAAAGAGTTTATCAGGTTTGCAAGAGAGAATGTAGACGACCCTTCTAAAATCCTTTGTTCATGTTTATGTTGTTTTTATTCAAGATAAATTAGTCTGTAATAGTAGGAATAACATTTCATTTGTCACAGAGTAGATCAAATCTATAATTGTTAGACTAAACATAGAGAAAAAAACTGAATTCCAACATCAATTGGGATGATACTACAGTTTATGAATCATTTGATATTAATACCTTTGTAAAAGAGGATGGTGATCGCATGGAAGAAATAAAAATGGCAATTGAATATGACCTTCCTGATTGTCTAAAGTTGTTTGAGGAGTTAAATAGTTGTTCCAAAAAACAATAGTATACTGGTTGTACTAAATACACAACATTGTTGGATATATTGAAGTTATATAATTTGAAAGCTTGTAGCGGATGGAGTGACATCAGATTTACAGAACTACTTGGTCTTATAAAATATATGATTCAATAATAAAATGAACTACCATGCTGAATATATGATGCTAAAATAATGTTATCTTCAATGGGAATGGTCTCTAAAAAATACATGTCTGTCCAAATGATTGCATATTGTTTTGCAAAGACCATGAATCACTCATAAAATTCCCTATGTGTGGAAAAGATTGATATAAGAAAAATGAATCAAGACCTTTTAAATATATATGGTAATTTACTATTATTCTATGATTTATAAGACTATATGGATGTCAGGAAACTGCCAGACAATTAACATGGAATGAAGATACAAGAATTAAATATGGTAACCTACATCATCTAGTAAATTCTCCTCAGTGGAAGAAAATTGATTAAGAGTTTCCTAAATTTGGATATGAGCTTAGAAACTTTCCTCTTACATTATCTATAGATGGAATATATCATTTTCATGTACATAGTAGTACTCAAAGTATATGTCCTATCATGTTGGAAAATTAAAACTTTCCACCACAGTTATGCATGAAGCGAAAATACATTATATTTCCTCTTATTATGTCTGGAACAAAGAAACCTAGTAATTATATTGATGTCTATTTGACTCCATTGATCGAATATCTGAAATTGATGTGGGATACAGGTGTTACAATGTATGATGATCATAGAAGTGAAGAATTCACATTGAGGGCCATGTTGTATGGAATTATAAATGACTTCCCTGCTTATGTAAATTTATTAGGATATAACAATAAAGGAATGTTGGGGTGTCCCATTTGTGAAAAACACACATACTCGGTTTGGTTGAGACATTCCTTGAAGACTGTGTTTTTATGAAATCAGCAATTTTTACCTCAAAAACATAAATATAGATCTTGGATGACAACATTAAATGGGAATAATGAACAATGTACAACACTATATCCAACAATATGTGATCAATTATACCAAAAATTAAAAAATATTGACACTGTTTTCGATAAACCATTTTAGAAAAACATTAAAAAATAAGGTTGGAAGAAGCGATCAAATGTTTTTGAATTACCGTATTATAATTGTTTGTATCTCAGACATTTTATTGATGTTATTCATGTAGAAAAAATGTATTTGATAGTGTTATTGGAACATTACTAAATTTTACTAAACAAAAGAAATATGGCATCAAGGCTAGGTTGGACTTGATTGAAATGGGGATAAGGTAAGAGTTGGAACTGGTGAAGAGTAAAAGGTAGAATTTTCTTCCTCCAGCAGCTTACAGTCTATCCAGACAGGAAAATGGTAATTTTTCCTTTTCCTTACTAGTGTAAAAGTTTCACATGGGTATTCATCAAATATCAAGAATATCATGTAAATGACTAATTTGAAGTTATAAGGTCTAAAATCACATGAATATCATGTTTTGATGCAAAATTTAATGTTTGTTACTTTTTATTTCGTTCTTCCTCAAACTGTATGACATACATTAACTAAACTCTGCTTCTTTTTCAAATCCATATTTAGTAAATTTGTAGACCCGGTGAATTTTCCCATCATGAATAAGGATATTATAGTCATATTATGTGAATTAGTGATATTATTCCTACTATCATTCTTTGGTATAATGGTCCACGTGATGGTTCACTTGGCCAGATAAGTTCAACTATGTGGTCTTGTCCATTACAGATAGATGTACCCCACTGAATAGTTTATGAATATTTTGAAAGGGTATGTCAAGAATCGAAGATTACCAGAATTTTGTATTTAAGACTGATATATTTTTGAAGAATATATTGAATTTTTTATCGATTACCTATCAAATGTTAAAATCATCGGTCTCCCAAAGTCTCATCATAGCAAATGCCTTATAGAAGAAAGGATTTTAGGAAGATATTTTGTTATAATTATCTTGATAGAGTGGGAGTAGGCACATATTTACATATTACACAGTAGTGAATATGTTGATCCATACATTGAATCCCACAAATAAATTCTTAGATATTTGAATCCATCAAGGGTTGAGGGATGGATATCAAATACACATAATCAACAGTTTATAGGATGGTTCAAAGATCAAATATATAAGTATTTGTCTAAAAATATGAATTCAATTCTCGAATGAATTCAATGGATAGCCAGAGGGTATAATGAAAATGTTATATCTTACATTGGTTTTGTAATAAATGGTTATACATTCTATACAAAAGCACACAATGAATTAAGTACGCTGAAAAATAATGGTGCTACACTTGGGGACAAAGTGATGCACATATACAGTTCCAAGGATAAAAATCTAGTTTATTCAAATATTTTATACTTTCTCATTATCAAATAGATATACGAGTTTAATTATATAATATTTCATGTGTTGCTTTTCCATTTCAAATCGGTTGAAAATATCAATGGAGTGAAAGTTGATGAAATGGGATTTGTGAAGGTGAATTTTAGTGTAGAAGGGGGAAAAGATGAGTCATTCATAATTTCATCACACGCAATGCAAGTATTTTATGTCTCTGATCCAATAAACAAGATTTGGTTGATTGTCCTACTGGTGACTAAAACAAATGTTGAGTCAAATGAAAATTCAATTGAGTGTAACCCTTTCATTGGGACATCACAGTCAGTTCATTTTATTCCTAGGGTAGAAAATGTCTTATATGTTAAAGGGGACCACAAAGAGGGGATTTGGATTCTAGAAAGAGGAAACAAATCCTTGAAACCTTAAAAAATAGAGATCAATGAGAAGGTAAAGTTTTTTTAATATATTATGTTTTTCTTCATAATATTATATGTTCTATACTGCATTAATATAATATAAATTAAATGTTTTACTACTCATGTGGACAATTTCTTCTTCCCATGATGATGTTACCAATACCTTGGAAGAACAAACTATTATTAAGGACACCCTTTGGATAGATGTAGAGGTAATGTTACGATATAATTTCTCTGTTTTACCAAAAAAATATATAATGGAACATTGATTTAATTTTCATTATTCCTTATAGAGTTCATTTATTTTAGAAGATTTATGTGCATGTTTCATACCTTTTCAAGAAGATCAAATACGTTGTGTCTACTCAATCACATAGGTAATCTTGATATTTTCACAAAAAAATCATTTTCCATAGAATTAATGTATTGTTTCATATTTATGTTTAATTTATTTCTTTTTGGTATTACTCATATAATAATTGTTTTCTTATGTTGGTGGATTCTTTTGTTCGATCTGGATTGCTCTGTCCATATTTCAACCCTTTCTGCACCAAAAGTTTCACAGACTTCTTGTCCCTCAAAACCTTTTCTCCCTCATAGTGTTTCGTTTATCACTTTCCTTCAAGCTCTTTCTACTTCCTTTGTAGTAAGAGTAACGATATTGCCTCTACTCAATGATAGATGTAATTTGGATTTTTTAAACATTAAAATCATTGTCTATAGAATTAATGTATTGTTTGATATGTATTTTTAATTTATTTCTTTTTAGTATTACTCACATAATAATTGTTTTCTTATATATGTGGATTTGTTTGTTAGATTTGGGGTGTTATGTCCATATTTTTTCCCTTTATACACAAAAACCTCCCCATAATTCTTCTCCCTCAAAAACCTTTTCACCCCCAAAGTGTTTTATTTATCACTTACTTCAATTTATTTCCACTTCCTTTGTAGTAAGATCAATGATGCTACCTCTACTCAATGACAGAGGTAATTTTGATGTTTGTACAGTAAAATAATTTTCCATATAATTAATGTATTATTTTATATGTATGTTTAATTTATTTATTTTTAGTATTACTCACATAATAATTTGTTTTCTTATATAGGTGGATTATTTTGTTCAATTTGGGGTGATCTATCCATCTTTCATCTCTTTATGCACTACAACATCCTCATATTTCTTCTCCAACAAAACCTATCCCTGCTGTAGTGTTGACATTTATCAATTTCCTTCAAGTTCCCTCAATTAATCAATCACAAAGTTAATCTTGATATTTTCACAATAAAATCATTTTCCATAGAATTAATATATTATTTCATATTTATTTTTAATTTATTTATTTTTAGTATTACTCATAATAATCAATTTTTTATATAGGTGGATTCCTTTTTTCGATTTGAGGTGGTTTGTTCAAAACTAATCAAGAAGTGTTGGTAGTTCAACAAAGAAAGTCAATGAAAATCATGGTGACATTGACAGTTAGAATTTTTTATGAATGTATGTAATAATTTTTATTTATGTAATTGTATAAACTAATGTTTGAAATGTATATAATATAGTTTTTTCTAGTATTTTTGTTGTAAATTTCATTTCAATTAAAATATTTTTAGGACTTTTTTTGTTGATATATGGTGTGTTATGGAGTTGTAGTCTGTTGTTACAACACACTATAGTGGTGATGTAGTGTGTTGTAATAGAATACTATAGTATGGACCTTTACTAGTGCTTCTGGAAGCTTTGAGAAAGGAAACATTTATTAGCACTTCTAAAAGCTTTGATAAAGGTCCTTTATCAGTACTTTTAAGTGCTAATAAAAGTCCTAGGATTTTAATGTTGCTCACGTAGTCTACAATTTTCTTGCGTTGATAAAGGATATTTATAGCACTATTAAATTCATGTTTTTTAGTAGTGATGTTTTGGTCCAAACCGAGCACAATACATGCAAGAAAAAATGTGTAATAAAAAATGAACTGAAAACACCCTATTCCTTCAATAGTAGCATGGTTCCCCCCCTAAACTGTGAAAACTAACCCTGAAAAGGACAAAAAACAACCAAAAACCTCTAAAACTAAAAACTTCTCATTGTTAACCTATCTCAAACCTCAACCAAAAGATCAAACACCAAGAAATAAATAAAAATAAAAGAAATAAAGGGAAACCAAGGATGGGTGTGATAGAACCCTTTTTCAGATGAGAATATTAGAGGTCATATCATCCATTAATATACCTTATTACCTGGTATAAAACTCTCTTTTAGATTTAACACATGTTTGAGAATAAATCCTAGTAAAACTAATAATGAAATTGATTGGCAGAAAGTTTTAATTTAAGAGGACACAACAGATGGGAATTATATTGCCTCTAGTTTTTTCCAAATATTCAGTTACTCAAGATTTTAAAGACATATAGATGGGAACTCTATAATTTATCATCATCCATGGGGGATTTTAGATCCTATGAAAATAGGTGGTAGGTGTTGTAGATTTGGGATCATAGCCATAAAATGAGATTCCTATATATCCTCAAGAAGGGAATAAACACCCTTGTTATTTAGTTCCATTTAATGAGACACGTCATATATTTTATATACATGTGATAATAACCATAGAGAAGAATTTTATATTATTTCATCCATGATTTCTTCGAAGTAATTTAAATTCATATAGAGTGTGATAGAAGTTGAAAGGTGTTGTCTCAAAATATGGATGTTAATTACATTATAAGAGGTGTAAATTGTAGTTTAAAAATAACTAATAAATTTTTCCCTACTTGAGTATTAAATCTATTAAAGATACAAAGATCTAATATACCCACACAAAAATCATAGAAACAAACATAGTGGAAAATTAAACAAAATATATTATAAAAAAATGTTAAAAGTATAACCACAAAAAATAAGAAAACCCATAGTATTAATTTACTAATAAAGTAACCCTAAAGTACATCATTAAAAACTGAATTTTTACCCAATGTATAGAAAGAATATATAAACATGATTAAACATATCATCAACTATAAACCTTTCAAAATTTCCATCTTCCTAAAACCTAGTAATTCTTAATTATAAATATTTAAAATGTATCCACTTCTAAAAACTAGAAGCTTGGATCTATATTCTAGATGTAATCCCTCGATTAAACCGATTGGAAATTCCCATCTTATATAAATTGGAAGTTCATCTTTGTCTTTCAAACCAAGAATCCCTCAATCCACATGATCAAAAATATAATTATAATAATAATAAAATTAATTTCTCTTACAATGAAAACTCACAATCAAAATCTATTAGTAAACAATAAAAAGTAAAAAACAATTGGAAGCACACTAAACAACTAGAAGTTGAATGATTTTAATGATTGCAAGAATATTCTTGTATGCATCATCTATTTTATATTCCTCCAAGAATGGATATAAAAATAAATGATCCTCTAAGGAATGGATTCTGTAAATTTTTGGTTCTATTGAAATGGAATCGGTAATAGAATATTTTTTTATCTTATGTTGGACCTAGTGCCCCTCAATATATATCAATGAAGTTTTTATGCACCACCACTGTCACGAACTAGGCCGGGTCGCCATCCGACCCGGCGCCTGACACGGTCTGCGGCAAGACCCAAAGGGCATTCCTGATCCCAACGGGCTGGCAACTAGTGCCGGGCATCAAAATAAACCATTTGGGAACGGTTTGGCCCATAACGAAGATAAAAGAACATAAACTGGACAAGCAGATAAATAAAGGAAAATAAACTTAATGACTTGATTGTGGAAAAAAGGAATAAACAAAGCAACGTGAAATACCTCAGGTGACCCCGTGGATCACCATGGTACATTGACTACACTCGCTCCCAAAATCGATCCAAGACTGAAACCTGCAATTGAAAAGTATAGTAGGCGTGAGCACCGAAATGCTCAGTAGGAATGCCATAATATAACCATGTCCTATGCCCTCGCCTTTAGTAAGAAATCCAATCATTCCAGTTTGAAAATAAGATATAATAAAATAATGTTTCTCCTTTTCAAATTCAAGTAAAGAGCTTGCATTTTCAGGTAAAACATTTTACTCCCACTTCATTTTCAAAATAGGTTTCAAACATGCATTAACATTTCAAAATGAAAAGAAACCAGTTTGGATTAAAATGTGGTTTTCACCAACAAGACATCAAGTATGAAACAGCTGAAAAGGAAGTCACATTGTTAGCAGCATGACACAAAATAAGCACCATGGGTAATCCCTATAGGTAGCTAGAACAAGTGGGAACCTAGAGACCACGTATCTTAGTGAAACGTGGATTAGAAGACCATGACCCTCAGAAAATGTGTCTTAGAAGGCCATGACCCTCAGAAAACGTGGATTAGAAGACCACGACCCTCAGAAACTCATATGTTTAGTTAGTGTTGTTGCGTCAATCCTGGTAGACAAACCGGGACGAACCCCTACCGTGTAATCTATCGTACTAGTCCTGGTCACCCACCTAGATACTCGGTTTTCCCATTGTTCTCTATTTCAAGTGGTGGTGAGTTTTTCTTTATTATGCTAACATATATGAACATAACACTTTCTTTATCAAAAACTCATTCAACCTCTCACCACTGTTCCCCCTCCTTAAGTTCTTTCCCCCCCTCTTTCATGTCACAAAATGAATAAACTTCAATGTTAGGCACAACATAGCACTTTCAACATACAAATAATTTTCTAAAACCAAGGGGGCGTGCCTCAAGAGAGGTTTTTCTTTTTCATAAAACATTCTTAAGGTTTCAAACGGGCTTTATTACATAAAGGGAATACTTTTTACAATTAACCGGCCAAAAGGCCAAACACCTTTGGAAATACACATTACCAATTCAAAACCACTTTAGAAAAATCAATATTTCAAGAAAGGTCACTTAAGACCGATATCATTAAAAATATATTTCAATTTCCAAATCAAAGGCGTAATCATTTCTAGTAACCGTAACCTGATTTCATTTCATGGGTATATACCGTAAATGTAAAACATATTTTTAAAACAAGAAAGCAATTTTGAATCTCAAATTAAAGGCATAGTCATAGAGGACCTACCTCAAACATGTCGTTATTTGTCAACGACCACTCGAACCCACATTTGACGCATACACGCACATGAATTTATACACATATATATATACACCCCTAGCTGCATTGCACATATTACCTGCGCCATGAGGGAATATGTACAAAGAGGGAATATATATATATATATGTGCCTTACCCTAAGCATGTACATGTTGGATACCTCGAACCCGTGGCCCCAAACCACTGTAGTGAGGCCCAACGCACTACCAAATAATTTAATAAAACAAATCAAACACTTAAACAATCTATAAAACACTTCAAAATAACACATCAAAGATTTGCACCAACAACACACTCAACTTCAAGTTGGGAAGCCACTTTGAAACCAAATTTACAATAAATAGACATTAAAACATATCTTACATAAGTTAAAAGAATTTACAATAAATGTTGAGGGATGCACAACACGACACACACACAAACCCCAACTCCATTTTAAAAAATGACGCACAATAAAAACCTTTGAAAACTCCATATGCATCACCCACACAATTCAAATAACCAACTGCATAATTAAAATGACCATTTTCATAATTAAACAAACCGCTAGGAAAATTATTAAACAGTTTTCAAAATTCATTGAATGACTCAAAATCAAAAAGACTTAATCAAAATTTATTTTATGACTACACGCACATAGAAGCTACACGAAAACATCAACTGCACCCTCTGCACATACTAACAAATTAACTGCACAATTTATAAAGCACCATTTAAATAGTTCAACATGGGTTTTCATAGAAACAAAACATTCATATTAAATAAACACACTAAGAAACACATCAAAATCATATTAAACCTTAAGTGAAACTATATTCGCACCAAGAAAACTAATCAATGAGTATACTAAATTAATTAAATAAGAAAATTAATTCGTCAAACAACACATATATACAAAAACACATACCTTCTGTATCGAAACTTCACAAACGCGGTGCGCAAACTCCGCCGCATGACAAACACACCTCAAACAACGCAATTAATCCTTAAAAATAATCAATTGGATTAATGACACGAGAAATGAACCAAACTCCAAACCAACACCCAAATTGAAACCCAATAAAATTAAAATAACTATCAACCAAGGTATAGAACACTTACGGAAAGGGGTCTGAGATGCTGTCCGAGCTTGCACGGTGCCGGAAAATTAAAAAGGAAGCTTCTGAAAAAAAATGCAACAAAGGGAGTGGTGCGCGCACGGATGGAAAAAACAGAAGGATGGTGTGGTCTGTGGCCTGATGGACAGGGGAGGCATGATCATTATGGAATGGCGTGGTCGGGCAAGGCAGACTGGTGCGCGACGAGCCGGAAGGTTCTAGGTGCTGGACGAGCAGGCTGGAGGAGAGGGTGGCAGCTGAAGGGAGCAGGGGATCCGGCGGCACACTATTGTCCGTAGGAGAGGAGGCCGGAGGGACTTCCGCGACAGGGAGAGACGCTGGAAAGCAGCGACGCCGGAGAAGGAGAGCAAGGGGTGGGGGGTTTCGGTGCAGGAAGGGTTTGCTGCGCAAAAATAGAAGAAAAAAAGAAGAAGGGGGAAGGAAAAGTGTCTGCGCGGGAGAGAGGGGAGAGAAAGAAGGGGGAAGAAAAAAAGGGGAAAAAGAGAGAGAAAGAAATGGGGAAAAAATTAATAATAATAAATAAATAATAAAAATAATAATAAAAATGAAATGAAACATAAAAAAATGAAACTCAAACTAACCTATTAATAATCACAAAAATAATGGTAATTTAAATGTAAGTTAATTATTTTATAATTGTAAGATTAATTTTAATATTAACCTCCAAATAAAAATATTAGCTGAAAAATAATAATTAAAATTATAACCTAATTAAAATATTAACTTAATTAATATTAATACTAATAATAAAACTAAAATAATAAAACCAACCAAAATAATAACATCATTCTTAATTGAGGTTGGGCACTGCAAGGTTGCGTGTGCGGTCGCGGGCCCGATCGTGTGCGTGGTGCGTGCCCAGTTGTGTGCGCGGTCACATGCCTGGTTGCGTACCTTTGTAATAATAAATCTAAGAATAAAACATTTTGTTATTTAATTTGGGAACTATGAACGGTCACGCATATGGTCGTGCACCGTATATGAACCCAAAACACTAAAGAAAAACCCGGCTAAACATGCGGCTCAAAAAATAGATCTAGAATAATTAAAATAAAGTAAAGCGTCGGGTCGGGTTGTGACAATTCTCCCCACCATGACACTTTCTTCCCCCAGAAAGTCCACAAAGACTGGGTCAACCCAAGATTCCACTCAAAAACACGAAGATACTTAAAACCAAACCTCGATCTCTTGGAGACCCAACATTCAAAAAACCCATGACCTGAAACTCCAATTTCTCAAAACAAGAATCACCAAGAAAAAAGAACAACAAGGAATTTACCTAGAAATAGAACTACAATATGGAACACCCCGACCCCTGACATAGGGATCACCTGGGCTGCTCGAGATCTCCAAGAACACTCTTCAAGTGACCCATTATATGAGCTAACCAATTAGCATGGTCGAGGTCGGGCGGAGCAAAAGCAAGGGGTTTCACCGCCAAGTGCACTTTGAAAATAGAATCTTCTACAAGCTCGTCCTATGGTGGTATCCCCACCATATTAGGGTTATCATCAAACATTGGCTCTTCAGATCAAAACAACCCGCCAACCTAGAAAAACATCTAACACTAGGTTGACCATCCAAGCTCCCTAGGTTTAGACAACCAACATAAGAGGGGACGTCGGCGAGACCTGAGGCGGGTCTCCCCACCATTTTAAAATTTCCTAACACCACGGAACCTGCGCGGGCATTCCATGTTTACTTGAAGAAATACAGACTGGACTCTGCATCATAAACCCACCAAGAAGGTGAACCAGAATAGGCGCACAACAATTTCACAAGACATGAGCATCTCCGACCACAAGAAGGTTCACGAATCACACCCACTAGCTTTAAAAGAATATGGGTTTTTTTGAACCTCTTTAAGGCCCAAGAGGAACTCCCATAAAATAAGACCACGACAAGTAGACAAGGGTTCCATGACCCTCACAACAAGAATGACACCTTCAGAGAGGGTACCACAATAGGGAAATTTAAGTTGTCTCTGTCCCGACATTGTAGACT
The DNA here is from genome assembly GCA_963277665.1 of Viscum album. Taxonomy (NCBI): domain Eukaryota; kingdom Viridiplantae; phylum Streptophyta; class Magnoliopsida; order Santalales; family Viscaceae; genus Viscum; species Viscum album. The sequence goes on along the minus strand of OY728145.1, from coordinate 2,106,133,700 downwards.
AAAGTCGGACCAAGCCCATCCCATGTTCGATGAGTTTTGACTGCGCGCAAGCTTCACCCCGAGACTTATGGCTGGGGCACTGATGTCTGAAGCATCTCCAGCCTCGCAGTCACAAGCTGACCACTTCTAACTGGAACTTGCTCCACTGGAAAATCAGCCTGCATACTTCTCCTCGTGTCTCGTGCGGCCACTATATTAACATACCAACTGAGAATTGCAGCGAACGACCTAGAGTGTCTGACTGACCATGCTAGAGATAGGAGATTGAGCGGTCTGTAAAACGCGCAACACAAACAGATGAGAGGGACACTCCAAGAACAAGTCCCTTTGGTTCACACTCTTCATCGGACGAAGAACATTCATTTACCACAGTATAAACGGGACCAACAACTATTACGAGCTTTAAACTGATCGTTACACACAACCTCTCGGGAACAAGAAACTAGCTCATCAGAAAGGCCAACATACCTCCTTCACCCTCTATTGACTGGTCAAGCACCTACGAGATCCACCACTTTCCATCGCCTTCACTTAGGTACAATTGAAAAATGAGACTAGTCTTGAGGGTTGCTCACGGCGTCACTATTCGCAACGAAAACGGAACTATCACCATTTGCCGGTTTAGTCTCGCTCCTCCAAACATACTCGAGACAACTTACGCATACACAACATCTAGAGTTCCTCCAAAACTAGAGACACTTCCAACTTTCCGAAAGCACTCAACAAAATCCAACTGACATCGATGTCTACGAACAGTCGACACCACCGAGAAGAACCGAACTCTGCCACTCCACTGAGAGTCTGAGTCGGGCTAAGAAATGATAGAGACCTGTTGGAACCCATGGAACGTTTCTAGGGGGCATATCCCAAACAAGAAACATGAAACAGCCTTCCACAAATCCAAACACATCACAATATAAACTTCAACATTCCAGAAACAAATCCAATATTTCCAGTTTAAAACATCAATTCATTTTCAAAGAAAAACACTCACTTGAAAAACCAAGCACTTCACAACAATCCCAAAAGCTATTTTGAAAATCCATCTTCACTCTAAACATAATGTAATTTTTTTCCATTTCCAAAACCATTTGAGCACAAAAAACCATTTGAGAAAAAGTTCCACTTTCTAGGAAGCAAGAAGCAACCTTAGAAATCAATAAACCACCATTAATACTTTGTGGTGCCTCGCAAGTATGCATTTTCATGCCACTCAGAAACCCTTCCACACGATCCACCAACTATACATTAATCAAGTCCACATGCACATGCGAGCACCCATAGGAATACCACTGGAAAGAAACAAGGCTAATCCTCTTTCAAAACAAAACATTTTCAATATTCGAAAATACCTTTTTTTTCAAAACCCTTTCAAAAATTCAAGGCAAATTTCAAGAATGCTTTCCATTTCTAAAACAACCCATTTCAATTTCAAAAGACCCAAGACATTCTTCTAGAAATTCAATTTCAACAAATCAAATGCCAAATTCCAAAAACTAAGTCCAAGAGAAACGCACCCCAAAAATCATGTCAAGCACACACCAAAATAAAATAAGAGTAGCACGAAAGTCTGCCTCGCTTTTTAAAAGAAAACACTTCCGCGCCAATCCCAAAACTGAATCAAAACATCGCAAACATTAAAAGACCTGGGTGGAGGACTAGTGGTCGTGTCTAACCTGGATACATGATTTAGCAGACCATGCCCTAGGCAAGCACCAACCACTAGGAGTGTAAAACTGTACTCTCGGGTATCACATGGGTCGCTACTCCATGTGAAACAGCGAGAAGTACCTGTTTACTCCTATTTTCATCCCCCATCTACACAGAGCAAAACCAAACACATAAATCCCAAACAACCCATGGTTACTCGAGGATTGGAATGAGTAAAAGTTCGTGAAGCTCTTCTCGCACCTATCCCTCGAGCACTGACAGTATTATCTCCAATCTACCTGACATCCTGAAAAAAACAAGAACAAAACCCCTCTGATACCATTTTGTCATGAACCAGGCCGGGTCGCCATCCGACCCAGCGCCCGACCCGGTCCGCGGCAAGACCCGAATGGCGTTCCCGATCCCCACGGGCTGGAAACTAGTGTCGGGCATCAAAATAAACCAGTTGGGAATGGTTTTGCCCATAACGAAGATAAAAGAACATAAACTGAACATGCAGATAAATAAAGGAAAACAAACTTAACGACTTGACAGCGGAAAAAGGAATAAACAAAGCAACGTGACATACCTCAAGTGACCCTGTGGATCACCATGGTACATTGACTACACTCGCTCCCAAAAGTGATCCAAGACTGAAACCTGCAACTGAAAAGTAAAGTAGGCATGAGCACCGAAATGCTCAGTAGAAATGCCATAATATAACCACGCCCTATGCCCTCTCCTTTATTAAGAAATCCAATCATGCCAGTTTGAAAATAAGATATAATAAAATAATGTTTCTCCTTTTCAAATTCAGGTAACAAGCTTGCATTTTTAGGTAATGCATTTTACTCCCACTTCATTTTCAAAATAGCTTTCAAACATGCATTAACATTTAAAAATGAAAAGAAACTAGTTTGGATTAAAATGTGGTTTTCACAAACAAGACATCAAGTATGAAACAACTGAAAAGGAAGTCACATTGTTAGCAGCATAACACAAAATGAGCACCATGGGTAATCCCTATAGGTAGCTAGAACAAGTGGGAACCTAGAGACCTCCCCTGACCCGGTCCGCGGCAAGACCCGAAGGGCGTTCCCGATCCCCACAGGCTGGAAACTAGTGTCGGGCATCAAAATAAACCAGTTGGGAACGGTTTGGCCCATAACGAAGATAAAAGAACATAAACCGGACAAGAAGATAAATAAAGGAAAATAAACTTAACGACTTGACAGCGGAAAAAGGAATAAACAAAGCAATGTGACATACCTCAGGTGACCCCGTGGATCACCATGGTACATTGACTACACTCGCTCCCAAAAGTGATCCAAGACTGAAACCTGCAACTGAAAAGTAACATAGGCGTGAGCACCGAAATGCTCGGTAGGAATTCCATAATATAACCATGTCTTATGCCCTCGCCTTTAGTAAGAAATCCAATCATGCTAGTTTGAAAATAAGATATAATAAAATAATGTTTCTCCTTTTCAAATTCAAGTAACGAGCTTGCATTTTCAGGTAAAGCATTTTACTCCCACTTCATTTTCAAAATAGGTTTCAAACATGCATTAACATTTCAAAATGAAAAGAAACCAGTTTGGATTAAAATGTGGTTTTCACAAACAAGACATCAAGTATGAAAAAACTAAAAAGAAAGTCACATTTTTAGCAGCATGACACAAAATGAGCACCATGGGTAATCCCTATACGTAGCTAGAACAAGTGGGAACCTAGAGACCTCGTACCTCATTGAAACTTGGCTTAGAAGACCATGACCCTCAGAAAACGTGGCTTAGAAGGCCACGACCCTCAGAAAACGTGGCTTAGAAGTCCACGACCCTCATAAATTCATATGTTTAGTTAGTGTTGTTACGTCAATCCTGCTAGAAAAACCGGGACGAACCCCTGCCGTGTCATCTAGCGTACTAGTCCTGGTCACCCACCTAGATACCCGGGTTTACCATTGTGCTCTATTTCAAGTGGTGGTGAGTTTTTATTTATTATGCTAACATATATGAACATAACACTTTCTTTATCAAAAACTCATTCAACCTCTCACCACTATTCTCCCTCCTTAAGTGCTTTCCCCCCCTCTTTCACATCACAAAATGCATAAAATTCAATGTTAGGCACAACATAACACTTTCAACATTCAAATCATTTTCTAAAACCAAGGGGGCGTGCCTCAAGAGAGGTTTTTCTTTTTCATAAAACATTCTTAAGGTTCTAAATGGGCTTTATTACATAAAGGGGATAATTTTTACAATTAACCGGCCAAAAGGCCAAACGCCTTTGGAAATACACATTACCAATTCAAAACCACTTTAGATAAAATCAATATTTCAAGAAAGGTCACTTAAGACCGATATCATTAAAAATATATTTCAATTTCCAAATCAAAGGCATAATCATTTCTAGCAACCGTAACCTGATTTCATTGCATGTGTATATAGCGTAAATGTAAAACATATATTTAAAACAAGCAAGCAATTATGAATCTCAAATTAAAGGGATAGGCATAGAGGACCTACCTCAAACATGTTGTTATTTGTCGACGACCACTCGAACCCACGTTTGACGCATACACGCACATGCATTTATACACATATATATATACACCCCTAGATGCATTGCACATATTCCTCGCGCCATGAGGGAATATGTACAAAGAGGGAATATATATATATATATATATATATGCCTTACCCTATGCATGTACATGTATGATACCTCGAACCCGTGGCCCCAAACCACCGTAGTGAGTCCCAACGCACTACCAAATAATTTAATAAAACAAATCAAACACTTAAACAATCTATAAAACACTTAAAAATGACACATCAAAGACTCATGCCAACGACACAATCAACTTCAAGTTGGGAAGACACTTTGAAACCAAATTTATAACAAATAGACATTAAAACATACCTTACATAATTTAAAATAATTTACAATACATGTTGAGGGATGCACAACACGACACACACACAAACCCCAACTCCATTTTGAAAAATGACGCACAATAAAAACCTTTGAAAACTCTATCTGCATCACCCACAAAATTCAAATAACCAACTGCATAATTAAAATGACCATTTTCATAATTAAACAAACCGCTGGGAAAATTATTAAATAGTTTTGAAAATGCATTGAATGACTCAAAATGAAAAAGACTTAATCAAAATTTATTTTATGACTACACGCACATAGACGCTACACTAAAACATCAACTGCACCCTCTGCACATACTAACAAATTAACTGCACAATTTATAAAGCACCATTTAAACAGCTCAACATGGGTTTTCATAGAAACAAAACATTCATATTAAATAATCACACTACGAAACACATCAAAATCATATTAAACCTTAAGTGAAACTATATTCGCACCAAGAAAACTAATAAATGAGTATTAAAATTAATTAAATAAGAAAATTAATTTGTCAAACAACACATATATACAGAAACACATACCTTCGGTATCGAAACTTCGCAAACACAGTGCACAAACTCCACCGCATGACAAACACAACTCAAACAACGCAATTAATCCTTAAAAATGATCAATTGGATCAATGACACTAGAAATGAACCAAACGCCAAACCAAAACCCAAATTGAAACACAATAAAATTAAAATAACTATCAACCAAGGTATATCACACTTATTTCAAGGGGTTTGAGATGCTGTCTGAGCTTCCATGGTGCCGGAAAATTAAAAAGGAAGCTTCTGAAGAAAAAAAACACAACAAAGGGAGTGGTGCGCGCACGGATGGACAAAACAAGAGGATGGTGTGGTCGGCGTCCTGATGGACAGAGGAGGCGTGATCGTTGTGGCACGACATGGCCAGTCAAGGCAGGATGGTGCGCAACAAGCCGAAAGGTGCTAGGTGCTGGACAAGCAGGCTGGAGGAGAGGGTGGCGGCCTAAGGGAGCAGGGGATCCGGCGGCGCACTGCTGTCTGTAGGAGAGGAGGCCGGAGGGACTTCCGTAATGGGGAGAGATGCTGGACAGCAGCGACGCCGGAGAAGAAGAGCAAGGGGGTAGGGGGTTTTGGTGCAGGAAGGGTTTGCTGCACAAAAACAGAAGAAAAAAAAGAAGGGGGAAGGAGAAGTGTCCGCACGGGAGAGAGGGGAGAGAAATAAGGGGGAAGAAAAAAACGGGGGGGAAGAGAGAGAAAGAAATGGGAAAAAAGTAATAATAATAAATAAATAATAACAATAATAATAAAAATGAAATTAAACTTAAAAAAACGAAACTCAAACTAACCTATTCATAATCACAAAAATAATGGTAATCTAAATGTAAGTTAATTATTTTATAATTGTAGGATTAATTTTAATATTAACGTCCAAATCAAAATATTAACTGAAAAATAATAATTAAAATTATAAACTAATTAAAATATTAACTTAATTAATATTAATACTAATAATAAAACTAAAATAATAAAACCAACCAAAATAATAACATCATTCTTAATTGAGGTTGGGCACTGCAAGGTTGCGTGTGCGGTCGCGCGCCCAATCGCGTGCGTGGTGCGTGCCCGGTTGCGTGCACGGTCGCACGCCTGGTTGTGTGCCTGTGTAATAATAAATCTAAGAATAAAATGTTTTGTTATTTAATTTGGGCACTATGAACGGTCACGCATATGGTCGTGCACCGTATATGAACCCAAAACACTAAAAAAACTTAGCTAAACCTACGGCTCAAAAAAGAGATCTAGAATAATTAAAATAAAGTAAAGCGTCAGGTCGGGTTGTGACAACCACAATGCCTATACAAACCTGATTTGAATATTCATATTATAATAATTTCATAAAACATTAAAAATCACTATTTTGAAAGTCATCGAATCATCAGATTTTCATAAATCGTCATATTATTAGTATTTATATTATGGGTTTTTATTCTTTATACATAAAAGATAAATCAAAAGATCATGTTAAATAAATAATTAATAAATTATATTTTTATTTAAAAAGAATATAATATTAGTTTTTGACTTAATAATCTCCCCCATTTTGAAAAAAACAAATAAAAATAGAAAAATTAAGGTTATTATAATTTTAGAAGGAATACTCTCTATGATTTTCATAGATTCCAAAAAACATAAAAAATATAACCTCCTTTGAAAAATAAAGAAAATTTCTCCCCCTTTAAAATATAAATATATAAAAAACTGTTGAGAATTTATATAAAATACCTATTGGAAATTTCTTTTAAATTTTTTTTAAAGTTTTCCTCATTTGGGAAATTTGAAAATAAAATGGGAAAAGAAATTATGAAATATCCCCCTTGAGATATGCCTGAAATTATAAAGGGAAAATTTTCATTTTTTTAATTCCTAAAATTCAAATAATTTTTATACACAAATAGTGAATCAAAATATTCAAAAAAATAATAATTTAAAATGTTTAATAAAATAGTAATTCAAAAAAATTCACAAGTGATAATTACAATAAGTTCGCAAGCAATAATTATAAAATATTCACACATGGTAATTTCAAAATTCTCCACAAATAGATATAACAAATAATATAAATATCAAATAAATAATATATTTCAGAAATAATAATACAAGATATTTAACAAATAAGAAAAATTCCAAGAAATTCATAATTTTATGTTTTTAAAACAACCATCATAAGTAAGAATTTTAAAAGCATCAAAATTTAAAAACTAATCCTTTTTAGAGTTTTTTTAATAATATGTTTTAAATTTTTAATTTAATTATGATGCTCTGCCAATATATCATACAAGATATTGATCTTTAGGTCCATCTTTATAACCTTCTTAGAAAAAATTTCTTCTTAGTATTACATCTATTGGTCCTATTATTTAGTCTTATAATAAAATTTTTCTTGATATTTCAAGAGTCAAAATTATTCTTCAAGTGTTTTATCTTAAGATTAAATATTGAAATTATATTAAAATAATTTATTATTCTAGGAAACTACTAATTGCTTCAACTCTTCAATAGTAGTATAATGATCATCAATTTTCTCTTCTAGTTATATAGTAAATTCATCAAATTCATATGATCATTTACATAGAATTTCATAATTTACATGTAATATTGTAGTTTTTTCTCCAATAAAATTAATATATTTATCTAGAAATTATTTATACTTTTAATGGTTTCACATATTATAGTCAATAAGTACACAAAATTTCATAGTATCTCTCAAATTTTGTTTAAATTAAACTAATGAATAAATTAACTAATTTTTCCAAATGGATTTCTGGAAGCTAGTTATTTTGACTTAGATAATATCAACTTTAACAAATAATTTAGAAAAAAAATTATTTTCATTGTATACTTTTTTAAACAAATCAAAAATATTATTTATTTTCTATAAAAAAAATATATTAACGTATTGTTCTAGGATTCTTAAGAACTATTGAATTTTTTTCCTATAGACCCTTTCAAGTTTTGAAATATCGGTTAAGTTATTAGTGGTTGATATTAGTCAAGATAGGTCACCTCAATATTAATTGGTTCATCTAATTTTTCAATGTCAATTGTATTGTGATATTATTTAACTTCCTTGGATGAATCTAATAATGAATAAATTTAAATTTTTTCCAATGAACTTGATTTCTTGGATGAGATATTTAATGGAGATGAATTTTCCTCTACAGTTGTATGAATATAGGATTCAATCAAAGAAATATCTTTCAATACATTAGGATAAGTCTTTTCAAGGGGTAATTTATCGACTTTATTATCAATAAGATATTTAGTGTCATTTTTTTCCAAAACATCCTCTATTGGTGTTTCCTATATATCATTCATATCAAGAGGAATTCCCTCCAATAAAATTTTATGCTTTTTCAATGGACTAACTTCTAGTAAAATTATATTAATATCTTTCACTGCTAGTTCTCCAACTTCCTAGTGGGGTAATGATAAATATTAATAATTCTCATGATGTAACACCCCGAGATTTTATGAGATATACTATTTTTAATTTCTTTGATGTCTTATATTATACACTACACCAAGATTAGCTTATACAATACGCAACACCATATTATCTTACAGTATACACAACACTATTCTTGGCTCGTGTTACACACAATTTCAAGTTCGTTTTGTGGAAATTATTCTACGCAACATTAAGTATAGATTTTGTGTAATGTATAAATGAAATAAGTTTTGATTATGTTATATGCAACACCAAATGGAGCTTTCACTACACACAGCCCTGACTTGGCTTGCATTACACGCAATCAAGACCTTCTTCGATAGCGTGTGTAGTACGCAATACCAAGTTTCACTAAACGAGATATTATTATAATATTATTATGAATTAGCTGTTATGAATATTAATACCCACTTTTTGAAATTTTATAAATTTTATCTTTCAAAATGGAATTCATTTTTGGATTCAGAATATCAAAATTAGCCTAGGGTGAATTTTTGGTATTTTTTGGAAAACTTACAATTTTTAATGAATAGTGAAAACACTAGGTTACTATTTAAAAACCAACTTTTTATTTAAATAATTATTTATTTTATTTAAATTTATTTTAGGTCAAAATTGATACATAATACCTATATAAGTTCAATTTAATTAATTTGAGTCATTTTATAATAATTTCATATATATATAAATTTTATAGAACTTTTCACCGTCTTTTACCCACCTCCTAGGAAAATTTGAAAATTTACATAAAACTTAATTTTACCACTTCTATGAGTGGAATTTAGAACATCAGAGGGACACGGTTAATATCAAGGAGTAAAATGTGGTTCAATAAGATTAAAATAATTTTTGGGGAATAGTAACTTTTTACTTTTATTTACCACAGTTAAAAGTAAATAGGGTAATTAAGGGTAAAAATAATATTATTATTAACCTAACGCATGTCCTAATTCTATTGTATAATTTTAATTCGACCAAAAACAACCTTAGGAATAAAATATTACCCTTTAGGTCCACTGGGATTAGATTAGGACACTTATTATTATTTTACTTAAAGAAGAGTTAAAATGGTTAAAATCAAAGTTTAATAACTAAAAAAAATTTAATATAGGGTTATGCATAAGATAAATTCGACTATAAATATTCATTATAAAGATAAAACAATTTCCTAACTAATGGTATTTTATTTATAATTTTTAAATATTAAATAATTAAATTTATTTATGACACAATGGTGATGCAGTAATTACCTAAATAATGAAATATTAAAATTAATGATATTATAAATACCCAAATAAATGTACTTTTATGCTTTTTATGAATTACACTAAGTTTCTAGGTTAATATTACATGTTATTATTGATTCAATTAACTGTTTTCGTACTAATCATATTGTTATGATTTTCACAAAAATCAATTACCAAATAGTGTCAAAATTGACATAAAATAGTTTTTAAAACAAATATAATATTATTAATTGTTATTATATTCCTAAAAATATAAGGTTAGGCCAAATGACTTATATAAGGTAATATATATTAATAATGACCCACTTGGGGTTCTTTTGTCTATTTATAGTAAGTTTATTAACAATATATTGTAAGAAAATAAGAAGACACGGTAAAAGATAAATTATTTAACTTAGAGTTAAATCTAAATGATAAGGTTAAAATAGTAAACTAAACTTTTCTAAAATCTATTGGTTGAGAGGATTGCGACCCATACCAACTTTCTCTTCGAAATAAATCAATTTGGAACTATTATAAACTGAATATGACTTTATTATAAAATAATATTTTAAGTTTTTTCTAAGGTTCCCCTCTCCTCCCTTATAAAAGGGAACCTCCTCCCTCTTCTCTTTACACAATTTTGAGATTTAAAGCTTGGCCAACCCCTGTCCATTTCCCTTATCAACTTCCCTAGAAATTTTATATAGGTTCTGGTCTCCTCAAAATACCAAATCTAGTGCCTTAAGAGGAAGCTTAAAAGAGGTGTGTCGAAGAAGAAGTAATCTCTTCTACTGATTCTTTCAAGTTTTTTTTCTTCAACTTATTCTTATTTAGTTGTTTCATAATAAATTAATAACATCAGTATCAATAATATAATTATATGTTATTATAAATATGAAACAACCCTATTTCACCTTTTATCCATCTTATGGAAAACAAAATCATAGCGCATGTGTACGTACGGAATATCGTCTCCACACCGTGGTGTAATCATTTTTTCCACCACCACCTTACTTGGATGGGTATAATGGTGTAAAGAATAACTATATATGATAATTATAACATCATACTGATTCTAAGATATTATATCATCCACTCCAATTCCATTCAATAAATATGGGAACGATATCATCGCTCGTGCGTACATATGGATTACCGTCTCCACGATGCGATGAGATTCATTTTCCATGTTAACAATTCAAGAATGATTATAAAGTATATATAATAGTTAATAATTAAATATATGACATAATAATTCTACTATATTTATGTATATATATATGTATGTCATCTACTTAATTCCATTCAATTCAATAAGGAAACGAAAAACAGCGTGCATGCGTACGTATGGCCTACCGTCTCCATGAATGGTGTATTTCTTTCCATTTATCGATCTATTATATATATGTATATTCTGAATATATATTATATATAAATCATGTTTTATATTCTGTAATTAATTAATCATGATCTAAGTAATCATATTAATAATTACAAGTCAAAACACGAATGATAAATGAAACGATTTTACCCAAAATGCTGCTTTAACATGGAATTGACAAATGAACAGATAATATAAAGTCATAAGTGAATAATATATGATATCATAAATATTATTATGGTTCTCTTACAAGTTAATAATATGATTAAACCCACTATACAGGAGTCTCAGACACATACAGAAGAAATTGGACATAAGGTAAGGGATAATTATTCCAATCTCATTCTTATCTGAGATTATTTATTCGTAAGTATTTACTGGGGTTATGTTTATTATCCATGTCCATATGTTCTAAAAATGTTTTCATAAAAAGTTTACTTTTCTTCCATGTATTTTTAAAGTAATTTTTACCCTTTTTACATTTACCACATAATATGGAAGGGATATTTCTTTTGTTTACCATATGAGGTACTTTTTGACTTCTTTGGAAAAAGTATGAGAAAAATGTTTTTTTAACTTATACGGCATGAACAGATTTTTATGGTTTCATAACGCCTTATTTTCATGAATCTTACTCTAAAATATTTAATGATTATTTTCAAAAAAAATCCTTTTCTTTTGAAATTTCATGTCATTTTGTGAAAAGAAAATGATTTTGAAGAAGAGAGGATATTTTCCTCAAGAATTCATTTCAAGTGTTTTATCAAAATCATTATCCATATAAGATGGAATTATTTCATATGTGTATGTTTCAAGTATAATTTCTATATGATTTAAATGGTTTCACTTTTCTTATGATGAAATGATATCCATTTTTTTGTATGGATTATGTTATGATGGAATGATGTTTATGAAACCCATTTTATACTTTGGGTAATGATGAATGATTTATGTTCACGTTGTGGCACAAGTAATAATGATTTCATTATGAGATGGGTGGGACCTATATCTCCCTCTAATACATTGGGTAAAGATTTATATCTCATTAGATAGACATGGCTGGAATAATAAGTTAATCTGGTTCAGTGATACAGGAATAGAATGAGGAGTGAACTCGATTAGGTAAGGGACTTTGTCCACTAAGATGGTCTTGGCAGCAATGCCTTGGATACTATGGAAATCATATCAAGTGATGAATGGTTTACACAATTACATGTTTTATTCTCATGCTATTTTATCATGATTAATGTTTCTTTATGATCTATTCCTTACGTACTGCCATGTTTTATGTCATTGCTCAAGATTTCGATGTTTAAACATTATGTTCATGTTTTTATGTTCAAATGTATATGGTTTGTTTTAATTTATCCATGATTACCCTTAATGAGCATTTGAGATCACCCTTTATATGTTTTCTTTTCCCCAAGATATAAATAAAGGTTTTAGGTAAGAAAACAAAAGGGGAAGATCTTTATGGAAGATGTTGAAGATCTTTCACCACGATTAGAAGATTATGTTCCTGGTTTCCAAAGATACTAAACTATTACGGTCCTTGTGTGTTTGTTTTTGTTATGTATTAAGTATTCCACAGAAGTAATGTAATGTCCATGTACGTCAAGCTTTGGGTCCCTACAGTTGGTATCAGAGGAAAGGTTTAGTAAACCTTTGGAAACTTGGATGCAAAAACTTTAGTGAGATCCCTAGAGATATTTCTAAGGGATGTCTAGGGATGTCCCTAAGGTTAAGTATAGGTATAGGTTATAGTCCTATAATTATGGTAACAATCTTATAATTAACCCTAAGATGTTATATATTTAAGGTACTCCCCATTTATTATGTTGTTTTCCCAATCATGATTTTTTCCTCTCACACTATTCTTTTTGTGTTTTAGACGATGGTTGGAACCCAAAGGAACCATGTTAATCAATGTAATGGACAATGCAATGATTGTCCTCCTGAACAAACCAATTTCATGGGAGATGGAGTGAAAAATCTTATTGTTATACTTACACAAGCTATGAATCATTCTGGATTTCCAAATGAGCAGAGATGGGAACAATATTCTGTTGATTCCTTCATGAGGCAACGTCCACCTTCTTTCAGTGGGTCTTCTGATCCACTTGTTGCTGAACAATGGATCAGTACCATTGAAAAGATATTTTCCATACTTCGATGTTCGGAATATGAAAAATCCATTCTGTATATTTACCGTTTAGAAGGTGAAGCATATCAATGGTGGACTCTAATTAATAATACGAGGCCCTGAGATGAAATTGAATCCATGGAATGGGACGATTTAAAGAACTTGTTTTTCAGTAAGTACTTCCCTCGTATTATTCGAACAAAGATGGAAAAGGACTTCCTTGAGCTTAATCATAAGGATGATGAATCTATTGGTATATATGAAGCGAATTTTACAAGACTTGAAAGGTATGCATCTGGCTTTATCATTCAACTGGAAAGTAAAGTTGATCGATTCTTCAGTGGCTTAAAACCAAGTCTTCGAAGGGAATTAGCTATAAGATACTTCAGTAGCTATGAAGAAATTGTGCGTTTTTCTATCAAGGTAGAACTAGAAGTGGGTGTAACATATCCATATCATGGTTTTAACAAGAAATGAAAGATGGAGTTCAAGGAGAAATCTCAAAATAATGGTGAAAAGAAGATGAGTGTTTCTTTATGATCAAAGTGTGGAAAGAAGCATAGTGGAGATTTCTTAAAGGTACTAGAAAATGTTTTAAGTGTGGAAAAGAAGGTCATCGAGTACCTGAGTGTCGAATTAATGGAAAAAGGTTTTCTAATGATTTGAATAAAGAAAATACTGCAGAGAACGCACCACCAACACTTCAATGCTTCAAGTGAAAGGAAATGGGGAATTATGCTAATCAATTCCCTAATCCAAGGGTTAATGATGATCAACGTGAGAAACCTATTAAGGAAAAGGATAAATGGATGTCACATGCGATCACTATTTTTTATATTGAGTATGATAATGATGTTTTGTAATGATTAAGTGTTTATGTAATGAGATTTCAAAATAGTATCATTGAATCTCATTTATGGCATCATGGAATTTTGGAATATCTATGTATTGGTTTTCAATAATTATATGGTACCGGTAACCATGAAAATTGATTGAAATATTTTTGCAAAGAAGATAATATGTGCATAATGAAGCGATAAATAAAAAAAATGAAATGAGCTCATGACTGATATAAGGACAAAGTTATATCATGGTTTGAGTATATAGAAATTTTGGGATTTTGGTATGTGGAAAGTGTTAAATTTTGACAGCATTCATGTTTTCACTAAGGGTCAATGGGTATTCATTTTTCAAGATAATACATGATTAAGGTATTCACATATTTTTAATTTGACCAATAAGATATATCATATGGTATATGGAAGATAAATGATGGTATTCACATGCTCGGTAGATGACATTTATAGTAATTGTTTTCTTTATACTATGAGCTTGGAAAGAAGTATTTTGGATAAGCCTAAAGATTGGAATGGATTATGTTGAACATAAGTTAGTATTGTTTATGGCTAGAACTTTTTTCTATATTATTTATGGAATTTTATAATAATGTAGTTTTAGAAAAAGAACAACCTGTAGGACAGGCGACAACTCGTCGCGTCGGACAACATTGTGGGAATCTAACCCATAACTGAAGTCCGACAGACCTTTATCGCTTACCACTACCCTACAAGAAGTCCATGGTTAGTATAAACTAGTTTTATTATATTAAGAAGTATGATATATGAAGTATAAGTCCATTTTAGGAACCATATATCATTAATCTCACTATAGATGGACTTATGTATTTTTGATAACTTTTTCTAACCTCTTGTTTGAGATGGATAGAATGATCCATCATTCTATCACATGATCTGCTAACACTTCACAAATGACAAATTCAACTTCATTTATTAAAGAGATGAAATGGAAATTTTCCAAGGAATGACCAACGGTGAGATTGTACCAAAATCAAGAAAGTATGTCTCCTAATTCCAATTTCTTCAACTTTAGGGAAATGATCTTGAAAACCAAAAATTTTGTCCTACTGCCCTTATATCTGATGAATTAGATGGTAACTTAGATCATCAAAAATTTATGGCATTTTGATTGTTGGATTTTTCATAGCCATGTCATCTACCACTCTTCATCAGAAGTTGATGGTTATATTTCTCTTCCATATCCATGTTGTCCTATGTGGAAACCCAATGCTGAGTTACTTTGGGTGACTGTTATGATTCTAACTTCCCTTTTTAAAATTAAGTTTTAGTATTCCTTTTCATGATGTGAGTTTCTATGAAAGAAACTTTCAAGTGGTAAACCATTTATAACCCTGATGAATTTCGAGGGCGAAATTCATTTTAAGGGGGGTAGAATGTAAAACCCTGAGATTTTATGAGATATATTATTTTTAATTTCTTTGATGTCTTCTATTATACACTACACCAAGATTAGCTTATACTATACGCAACACCGTATTAGCTTGCAGTATATGCAACACTATTCTTGTCTCGTGTTACACATAATTTCAAGTTCGTTTGGTGGAAATTATTCTACGCAATATTAAGTATATATTTTGTGTAATGTATAAATGAAATAAGTTTTGATTATGTTATACGCAACACCAAATGGAGATTTCGCTACATGAATCTCTGACATGGCTTGCATTACACGCAATCAAGACCTTCTTTGATAGCGTGTGTAGTACGCAATACCAAGTTTCACTAAATGAGATATTATTATAATATTATTATGAACTAGCTGTTATGAATAGTAAAACCCACTTTTTTAAATTTTATAAATTTTATCCTTCAAAATGGACTTCATTTTTGGATTCGGAATATCGAAATTTGCCTAGGGTGAATTTTTGGTATTTTTCTGAAAACTTACAATTTTTGATGAATAGTGAAAACACTGGGTTACTATTTAAAAACC
Source organism: Viscum album (assembly GCA_963277665.1). NCBI lineage: Eukaryota > Viridiplantae > Streptophyta > Magnoliopsida > Santalales > Viscaceae > Viscum > Viscum album. The sequence goes on along the minus strand of OY728145.1, from coordinate 2,106,117,553 downwards.
GACTTTTTATTTAAATAATTATTTATTTTATTTAAATTTATTTCAGGTCAAAATTGATACATAATACCTATATAATTTCAATGTAATTCATTTGAGTCATTTTATAATAATTTCCTATATATAAAAATTTTATAGAACTTTTCACCGTCTTTTACCCACCTCCTAGGAGAATTTAAAAATTTACATAAAACTTAATTTTAACGCTTCTGTGAGTGGAATTTCAAAAATCCGATAGAAATGGTTAATATTAAGGAGTAAAATTTGGTTCAATAAGATAAAAATAATTTTTGGTGAATAGTAACTTTTTACTTTTATTTACCACGGTTAAAAGTAAATGGGGTAATTAAGGGTAAAAATGATATTATTATTACCCTAACACATGTACTAATTCTATTGGATAAGTGTAACTCGACCAAAAACAACCTTAGAAATAAAATATTACCCTTTAGGTCCACTTTGATTAGATTAGGACACTTATTATTATTTTATTTAAAGAAGAGTTAAAATAGTTAAAATCAAATTTTAATAAATAAAACATTTTTAATATAGGGTTATACATAAGATAAATTCGACTATAAATATTCATTAGAAAGATAAAAATATTTCCTACCTAATGGTATTTGTTTTATAATTTTTAGACATTAAATAATTTAATTTATTTATGACACAATAGTGATGCAGTAATTACCAAAATATTGAAATATTAAAATAATTGATATTATAAATACCCAAATAAATGTAATTTGAGACTTTTTATGAATTAAACTAATTTTATAGATTAATATGACATGTTAGTATTGATTCAATTAAATTTTTTCGAACTAATCATTTTGTTATGATTTTCACAAAAATCAATTACCAAATAGTGTCAAAATTGACATAAAATAGTTTTTAAAACAAATATTATATTATTAATTGTTATTATATTCCTAAAAATATAAGGCTTGGAAAAATGACTTATATAAGGTTAAATATATTAATAATGAACCACTTGGAGTTCTTTTGGCATGTTATAATAAGTTTATTAACCATATATTGTAAGAAAACAAGAAGACACGCTAAAAGTTAAATTATTTAACATAGAGTTAAATCAAAATGATAAGGTTAAAATAGTAACCTAAACTTGTCTAAAACCTATTGGTTGAGAATAGTTCAACCCATACAAACTTTAGCTTCTAAATAAATAAATTTGGAGCTATTATAACCCAAATATGACTTTATTATAAAATAATATTTTAATTTTTTCCTAAGGTGCTCCTCTCCTCCCTTATAAAAGGGCACCTCCTCCCTCTTCTCTTTACACAATTTTGAGCTTTCAAGATCGGCCAACCCCTGACAATTTCCCTTCTCAACTTCAATAGAAACATTATAGAGGTTCGGGTCTTCTCAAAAGACCAAATCTAGTGCCTTAAGAGGAAGCATAAAAGAGGTGCGTCGAAGAAGAGGTAATCTCTTCTACCGATTCTTTCAAGTTTATTTCTTCTTCAACTTCTTCTTCTTTAGTTGTTTCATTATAAAGTAATAACATAAGTATCACTAATATACTGATATGTTATTATAAATATTAAATAACCCTATTTCACCTTCTATCCATCCTATGAAAAATGAAATCACCGCGCATGCGTACGTACGGAATACTGTCTCCACGCCGTGGTGTAATCAGTTTTTCCACCACCACCTTACTTGGATGGGTATAATGGTGTAAATAATAACTCTATATTATTATTATAGCATCATACTGATTCTATTATATTATATCATCCACTCCAATTCCATTCAATAAATATGGGAATGATATCATCGCTCGTGCGTACGTACAAATTACCGTCTCCACAACGTAATGAGATTCATTTTCCATGTCAACAATTCAAGAATGATTATAAAGTATATATAATAGGTAATCATGAAATATATGACATAATAATTTTACTGGATTTATGTATATATATATTTATTCCATCTACTTAATTCCATTCAATTCAATAAGGAAACGAAAAACAGCGTTCATGCGTACGCACGGCCTACCGTCTCCATGAATGGTGTATTTACTTCCATTTATAGATCTATTACATATATGTATATTATGAATATATATTATATATATATCATGTTTTATATTCTGGAATTAAGTAATCATATTAATAATTACAAGTCAAAACACGGACAATAAATGAAAAGATTTTACCCAAAACACTGCTTTAACATGGAATTGACAAATGAACGGATAATATAAAGTTGTAAGTCAATCATATATGATATCATAAATATTATTATAGTTCTCTTACAAGTTAATAATATGATTAAACCCAGTATAAAGGATTATCAGACACATACAGAAGAAATTGGACATGTGGTAAGGGATAATTATTCTAATCTCATTCTTATCTGAGATTGTTTATTCATAAGTATTTATTGGGGTTATTTTTATTATCCATGTCTATATGTTCTCAAAATGTTTTCATAAAATATTTAATTTTCTTCCATGTATGTTTAAATTAATTTTTACCCTTTTTACTTTTACCACATCTTATGGAAGGGATCTTTCTTTTGTTTACCATACGAGGTATTTTTTGACTTTTCCGGAAAAAGTACGAGAAGAATGTTTTTTTTAACTTATACAGCATGAACATATTTTTACGGTTTCATAGTGCCTTATTTTCATGAAGATTACTCTACAAGATTTAATAAATATTTTCAACAAAATCCTTTTCTTTTAAAATTTCATGGAATTTTTTGAAAAGAAAATGATTTTTAAGAAGAAAGGATATTTTCCTCAAGAATTCATTTCAAGTGTTTTATCAAAGCCATTTTCCATATAAGATGGAATTATTTCATATTTGTATGTTTCAAGTATAATTTATCTATGTTTTACATGGTTTCACTTTTCTTATGATGAAATGATATCCGTTTTTTGTATGGATTATGTTATGATGGGATGATGTTTATGAAACCCATTTTATACTTTGGGTAATGATGAATGATTTATGTTCATGTTGTGGCACATGTAAGAATGATTTCATTATGAGATGGGTGGGACCTATATCTCCCTCCAATGCATTGGGTAAAGATTTATATCTCATGATATAGACATTGCTGGAACGACAAGTTAATCTGGTTCAGTGATACAGGACTGGAGCGAGGAGTGAAAATGATTCAGTAAGGGACTTTGTCCACTAAGATGGTCTTGGAAGCAATTCTTTGGCTACTATGGAAATCATATCTAGTGTTGAATGGTTTCCACAATTAAATGTTTTACTGTCATGCTATTTTATCATGATTAATGTTACTTTATTATCTATTCCTTACGTACTGCCATGTTTTATGTCATTGCTCAAGATTTCGATGTTTAAACATTATGTTCATGTTTTTATCTTCAAATATATATGGTTTGTTTTATTTTCTCCATACTTTCCATTACTGATCATTTGAGATCACCCTTTATATGTTTTCTTTTCCCCAGGATATAAATAAATATTTTAGGTAAGAAAACAAAAGGGGAAGATCTTTATGGAAGATGTTGAATATCTTTCACCACGATTAGAAGATTATGTTTCGAGTTTCCAAAGACACTAAACTATTACGGTCCTTGTGTGTTTATTTTTGTTATGTATTAATTATTCCAAAAAGGTATTTTAATTTCCATGTATTTCAACATTTTGGTCTCTACACATGAACTTCAAGTGTAGCCACATTCCCTTCTCCTTTGAAATCTAAATTTCTTTTCAATGGATGCTCCTTAACTACATGATTCTCTTGAATAATTACTAAGGGTATAATAGTTTTAGTGATCTAAGATTGCTTTAGATTCAAATAATAATTTTTATTATTATTTTCCTTAGACATTTTTTGATTTTTACACTCTCTAATAGATTTATATTTAGCCATATGATGGATAAATAATGGTTTTCCTGCTATGATTTCTTCATTTTTTTCACTTGATTCCTCGACATGTTTCTTCCAATTTTCACTATACCTATCCATTAAATATCAAAATTATTCTTTATAATTTAAATTCCTTTAGTTTAGTATAATTTTATATTCAAAAACATTTGACTTATTTTATGGTAGAGATTTATTAGTAGTGAGATCACCAAGAGATTTCATCTTCTCTGAAGTATTTTCACCCTTATTAGCTTCATAATTTTCAATATATTTATTAGTTTCTTTTTAAACTAGAACAAAATATTTCTCAAAAAAATCCTCACTTTAAAATCATAAGTCAATCTCATCCTAGATTTTTCTTTGGAATTAATTAATTTTTCCTTAACCCTCTCAGCATGTGCCTCATTATCAATATTTTCCTCTTTCAACAGTATTGTGTATCCTTATATATTATAATATTTTTCAAATTGACCATATCATTACAAATTGACTCAATATATGAGTATATAAACATCATAAGATTGAAATTCTAAAAATTTACCAAAAATTCTTACATATATATATAATGTATCTTAGTGGTGTCTTTTTTACCCTTAATTTGAAAAATAATTGAATGTATCCATTGAAAAAAATGCATACTTTAGGTTCCATATGTCAGGTTTTATAAACTTTCTCATGAATATCAAATAAAATTTTCTCTTCATAGGCTTTATTAAAACATCTATGATATTCTAGTAGTTTCAATGAAATAAAAAAATAATCTCGCTCCATCTAAATTTGAATTATTTGAGAAAATATATCTATATAAAATTTAAACTTATGTATAAAAAGGGAAAAATTATTAGTTGAACTCCATAAAATTTAGAAAACACGGAGGTTCTATAAAACTCTTTAACCAATAGTGGATAGTAAAACTTATATTCTTTAGTTGATAGAACCAACTTCATCTATACTTAAAACTTTATGATATCTTTCTGTATAAAATTATACTTCTTTAAGAGCTATGGATATTTAATTCATTTCCTTATAATCTATATCATGGAATTATATCGAGATAATACCATAAGAAAATGTAAAACAACATTGATTTCTAAAATACCAGAATATCTTCTCAATAAAAACCACATTGAATGTATCCAATAAACTCCAAGTCCACACTTTTATATAAGTGTTAGATAACATATGATCTATTCAAATATCCAATGGTCAGGATTGATTCTCGCCAAAACATATGACATAAAAATTATTTTCTAGAAATTAATTACTTTCTTGACTTCCATTTATTTAAATTTATGAAAATAGAATCAAAATTTCATGATAAATTTAACATGTATTATAAAAAACAAACAAGTATTCCAAAATCTGGTGAGTTTAACAAATAATAGTTACAGCTATCTAGAAGTTATCCACCATGGAAACTGACTTGATCTTCTTATTTTAAAAATGGTTCCAAATAAATTATAACTTATAATTTCAAAATTCTCATAATATTAAAGAAATTTATTTAGAAGTTGACCAAAAAAATAAAAAATTATCCCAAAATTGAAGGAATTAATTCTATATATAAATAAAAACTTAATAACATTCAAACTATAAAAAAATAATTCTAGTAAATTCCAAAAATAATACCAATAAACGAAAATAGTTGTTCAGCTGTCAGTGTTCTACATATTCAATTCATTATAATGAAATCTTTAGAAGATAGAAATTTTTAGTTCCATATGTGTTTTTGAAAAGAATACTCAGTACCCATATTTTCTTATAATTTTGATGCTCATAAATTGTTTTTATTTAATAGATAAAAGCTCTAAATATTCAAAAATATTAGAATTTTTTAAGTAAAGAAATCACCTTCTAGTTTCCTCCTCTTCGACATAAAGAAAAAATTGTGATTTTATTTGAACACAATAATTTTTTTTAATGTGTTGAACTTATGCTAGTTTTACTACCCAAACCAGATGTAGTTCTATTAAAACTTATCTATCCATGCATTTTTTCAAACTCCTTTCTTTTAATAGTAATCTTAGAAAACAACTTTTTAAGACCCTCAATTTTAGACTTCAATTTAACAACCATATTCTTATCTTGAAAAAAAAAGTCACACTCTTAGGCTTCTTTTTAGAATTATTCATCTTCTTATCTTCTAGATTAAGATGATCTTCCAATTATTTAACTTTACTTTTTTTATTTCAAATCTATGGTATTCTTTATAATATTTTTTTTTTGAATTATCCAACTTAGAAACAAGATATTAGTTGTCCTTTATATCTTTAGTAAGTTTATCCTAATATTTTAAAAAAAAACTAGCTTTTCTATTATTAAATCCATTTTTAAAATTGTGTACTTCTTATAAAGATTTCAATATATTCTTTCACATTAAGTGAAATAAGATTTAATTTATTCATAAGTTTGAGGAAGTTTTTACTCTTTATCTAAATAAGATTAACTTTCATCATTATCATTCTCAAAATCATAGAAACATTTTTAATATAGAGTTATATTCATAGAATATTCAGCAGTTAATATTCCTATAGAACACTTTTTAGTATTTTTATAAAATATAGTGATTTTTCTATTGTTGTTTCTATCTTATAATAAAGTATCATAAGAATTGTTTCCTTCACTTACACTCCATGTTTCCATGGATTTCATAATTTTTTAATTTTCATATTATAATACTTTTTGGAATACTTTCTATCTTTAATTTTTTATTCAGAATAATCAGGTTGTGTATAAACTTTCTTTCTACATTCATAACATATTGGTTCTGTAGTATCATTATTCTCTTTTTTTTAATAATTTATCTAGAAATTATTTTGATTAAACATTCTTATTTCCATGTTAGAAATTTCACCATCCATTTATTCACAGTCACTATCATTGTAATCTTTTCTCAAACTTCTATTAGATGTACTTAATTTATAAGCTCTGAAATTTAAAATTCCTATGCTTGTAAAATAAACTCCATTTTTCTTTTTCAAAATTTTAGTACCTATTTTAAAACAACTTTCATATTGTTTAAATTTTAAAATTAAATCATTTATACTTTTCTTTGTAATGTGATTAGTATCATTAATAGTTTTTCACATTGATTCATATTCCTTTAGAATTATATCAATCACTATTTAAAATATTTAATCATCTAATAGATCTCTTTCATCGAGATTTAGTAGACTATTAACTATTATCATAAACCTCTAATACATCTAAGAAACTGTTTCACTGGCTAGAAAATAAAAACTCTAATAATCATCCCCCATCATAGCTCGCTTGGTTTCATGAACACTAAAAGTTCTAAAGTGAGTAACTTAAATATTTTTCCAAATCCCATAAGTATTAAGTAAATAAGATACTTGATTGTAAATATTTCTTTAAATAAATCAAAGAAAATACTTTCTAACTCAAAAATTCACCTAAAATTAAAATTTATCATCTCTTTGGAAATTAGAAATTTCCTTATCTAGAATTTTTTAGTTTCCCATGATCATAAGAAAATTATCCACTCTTGTGTTAATAATATAAGTCTCTATGTAGTCTCACTAATTCTAATAATTATTCCCTTTAAAAACAGGTGGTATTTTTGGATTTAGGTTTTCCAAACATCCAATATTCATAATACTTTCCATAACAAGTATAAAAATATATTTCCACCATAAAACATTTTTGTAAGGAAAAACTAAAAATCTAAAAATCCAATAAAGTTCCTAAAATAAAAAATAAATATCTCAATTTTATTCTCAAACATAAAGACTTTCTTAGATATAAAATTTTGTCTCGAGATGTGGATATAAATTACACTAAAATAATTAGTCAATTGTAGTTTAAAAAAACTAACAATTTTTTTCCACCTTAAGTATTAAATCTATTAGATATACAAAGGTATAATATACCCAAAAAAATTTATAGTAATATTAAAGTAAATACAACAGTAATAGAACAATCAGTATTTCATATCTAGTGAAAATGGTAATAAGTATAGTGAAAAATTACATAAACAGAATTATTACAACCTCTAAATGTGTAATTTTAGTTAAAATATAAAAACATGGAGTACTGATTTAACAATTAAGTACCACTAAAGGATATCATTAAAAATGAACTTTTACCCAAGTTACAAGGAGAATCTGTAGACTTGATTCAAGGTATACTTGAATGTAAACATATCGAAAGTCCTATATTCCCAAAACCCAGGAAGTCCTTGATTGTAATCCGATTGAAATGTGTCCACTAATACATACTGGAAGATTGAATCTATATTATATATGGAATCCCTCGATCATCCTAATTATAAATTCTGAGATTCTACCAACTAAAAGATTGAATATATCTTACACTGTAATGCCCCGACACTAGTTACCCAGAGTCGGTGCATTATTACATAACATTGAAATGATCACAAGGGATCATGTCCCAAAATACCGATCAGTTTAGTAGCCTTGGAAGTACAAGATACATACATAAGTTTTACATTACATTATAAAATGGAAAAAACTACAACATTGTGTTTCCTTTAAACACACTCATATCCCTTAGCCTATTCCTATAGGTCAATCATAATAGACTTCTTCACATGCTGGGAAAAATAAAACATAAGAAAGGGGTGAGATAAGATGCTCAGTAAGGATAATAATATAGCATAAAAAATCATAAATAACCATAAACATTTATGTCAATCTATAAGACTAAAACACAAGCCTTTTAAACTTAAAATTCATTATAAAATGGAAAATATAAATCAAATAATTCCATTTACTTATTCACATGGATATTCTACTAGTCTAATAATCACATGTAATATCAATAGTTAATTTCATAATGATAGAATTCATAATGTCGGATATCATAACCATATATTCAAGGCCTCGTGCCAAGACTAAAAATAAGATTTTGTCAAGGCCTTGTACCAAGAAACTAGTTTGTCTCATGAGACCTACTGATGCATCGAGGAGCAATAGAGGGCTCCACCTGTCACTTACTAAGTCCAATGCATTCCTCACATGAAAAGTTTAAAACATAACATAAACACTCATATTGAATCTAGCATATGAAATGTTAATACTTTAACCGTAAACCAAGAATAGTATAAAAATAACACATCCATAGTCAAAAAAAACTAATTAAATACAATATAGAAGATTGTATTATAATAAATCCGCATCAATCAAAAAAAATACAATGAAGGATATTGTCATAGATGAAAATAACCAGTAAAACTATCTGAGAGAAATATCTCCTTTTTCTTGAAAACATTTAAAAGATGCACTATTTATCAATGAAGTCGTTTAAAAGTGATTTTTGAATCAAAGTGTACCATACCACTTTGAAACTTTTGAAAGGACTTTTATTTCTAAAAAATACATGTCCATATAAATAAATCCTTAAAACCATTTTTAAAACATGGAAGTTAATGATAAATATTTAGAAGAATAAATTTTTAAAACATTTAAAATAATATTTTAGGTAAAGAGTTCCTAACTAAATGAGAGACGCTTGAATACAAATAATTGAGGAATAAAATTAATAAAAACTTTATAATATCATGAGAATAAAGGGATACATGATATAATATGTCAAAGGACAGTAAATACACCATATAAAAGTGAATTAGCGCATAACAACAAAGAAATCTCAATGGAATGTAAATTGAGATGAAATCCCTTATAATGACCATATCCTTAGATTAAGGATAAATAAATGAAATAATTTTGTGTGAAAAATATAAATACACTCAATATGATTGAATATTCAGTGTAAATAAATCATAGGAAATTGACACATATTCTTGTAAAAACAAAAATAATGACTTGGATGTTCAACTCGATAAATGGAAATTGAGTTAAGATTACCCTTATCAAGTTCATATTGATGACTTGAGAATTTATCAATGGAGTGATTATGTGTATAAAAAGTATATCCACACAAAGGGGAGTGTAAATTACTACATAAATAAATAAATAGTGATTTTACACATAATCTTGGAGTAAAATAATCAATGAATTTTTCATAAATCCCAATGAGTGGAAATTGAAATTAGAAATTCCCTTAACAATTTGGTATGTTACGAAACATATAGCCCATGAAATAAATTTCATACAATGAAGTTTTAAATACCCATAAATTAAATTATATTACACAAAGAATACAATCATGGGCAGTACATACACCACAAAAAAGAAAATAGTGTCAAATATAGCATGAATCTCATGGGAATAAAAAGTGAGATGAAAACCCCTTACCTTGTACTTTTACTTAGTAGAGGGTAGGTTAAACTCATTTATAATGGTTAAATAATTGTCATTAACATATAAAAGAACCACATACATAAATATTATATCATATATGATCTTATAATATTGCTTTGTTAATGATATTTCAGTACTATCATTGTTTTGGGTGTTAACTGATTCGTTTCCCTTTATATGTTTTATTACATAAGTCATGTTTGTTATGTGTAGAATTTATTTTATTTATATACAGAATGATATTAAGTTCTTAAACATTAGTTTTAATCATCAAATGAAAATTATTCTTTAATGCTTATGATGGGGAATGAAATCGCATCGTGTTGTGGAGACGGTAAGTCATACGTACACACGAGCGACAATATCATTCTATTAGTAGTGAAATTGTATGTAATTGGATAGTATATTATATATACATAATAATTAACATGTCATATTTATTATTTAAATCATTTATACTCATTATTATTCCCATACAAATAATGAATTGTTTAATAACAAACTACACCACGGCGTGGAGACGGTAAGTCGTACGTACGCACGTATGGTGACTTTATCATTCATATGATGGATAGAATAATGAATATGGTTGTACCATATTTATAATAACATCACATTATTTATAAGGTAATGGAGTTATTATTTTGGTATGAAAACAACAACGAAAGAGGAAGTGTAAGAAGAAAAGAACTTTGAAAGAGGTGATGAAATTATTACTTCTTCTCCAGGTTCTTCATTTTGATTTGATCAAAAGGGATCCTTAGATTGTATTTATGATAAAATTAAGGCCTCTAAGTTCAATTGAGTATAGTTGGGAGGATATTTGAGTAGGTTTTGGATGAGACAAATGACTTTGGTGGTGTGATTTTGAGAGAAGGGGAAGTACCCTTTTATAAGAGAGGTGAGGGTCACTTTAGGAAAAGCTTGAAATATTATTTTATAATACATCCATTTTTGGTTTATAATGGCTCCATAAGGATTTATTTAGAGGATAAGGCGTTTATGGGTCTAAAAACTCTCAACAAATAGGTTTTATATGGGTTTAGGTCACCATATTAACCTTATTGTTTAGATTTAACTCTGAGTTAAATAGGTTAACTTTTACCATGTATTCTTGTATTATTATAATAAATGGATAATAAACTTACTATAAAAAGACAAGAGAACCCCAAGTGGTTCATTAATGTTATATATATAATTATATGAGTCCTTTGGACGAACCTTATATTTTTAGGAATATTATAAAATGTAATAATATAGTATTTGTTTTAAAAACACATTTCTGTCGATTTTGACACTATTTAGTATTTGGTTTTTGTGAAAGTCAAAAAAAACTTGATTACTTCGAACCAAATAAATTAAATCAATAATAACATGTCATATTAACCTATAACATTAGTTTAATGCATAAAAAGTCTCAATTTACATTTATTTGGATATTTAGAATATAAATTATTAAAATCATTCATTAATAAGGTAATTATTGCATCATCATTATGTCATAAATAAATTTAATTATTTAATGTCTAAAAATTTTAAATAAAATACCATTATGTATTAAATCTTTTTATATTTCTAATTAATATTTATAGTTGAATTTATCTTATGTATAACCCTATATTAAAAATGTTTTTGTTATTAAACTTTGAATTTAACACTTTTAACTCTTCTTTAAATAAAATAATAATAAATGTCCTAATATAATCCAAGTGGATGAAAAGAATCATATTTTACTCCTAAGGTTTCTTTTGGTCTAAATAAAGTTATCTAATAGAATTAGGACATGTTTTAGGATAATTATAATATCATTTTTACCTTTAATTATCCTATTTACTTTTAACCCTGGTAAATAAAATTGTTAAAGCTACTATTCACCAAAAATTATTTTTGTCTCATTGAACCATATTTTACTTACTGAAGTCAACCTTGTCTCTCATATTTTTGAAATTCAATTCACAGAAGCGGTAAAATTGCGTTTTATGTAATTTTGCAAATGGGTCTATAATGTGGGTAAAAGAGGTTAAAATGTTCAATAAAATTGTATACGTATAATTTTATTATAAAATAACTCCAATGAATTACATTGAAATTATATTGGTATTATTTATCTATTTTTAATTTAAAAAAATTAAATTAAAGATAATTATTTAAATAAAAAGTCAACTTTAATCAATAACACGGTGTTTTTCATTATTCATCAAAAATTGAACGTTTTTAGAAAAATGCCAAAAATTTACCCCAAGCTAATTTTGATATTACAAATTCAAAAATTATTTCTATTTTACCAAATTCAAAACATAGAAGTTGTATTAATTAATTTGAATAAATATTTTTGTTGTCAAAACCAAAAAGTTGGTTTTTGAGAAGTAAAAACTATCAATAGATTGATATGTGTTTATGTCCAATTTAAATGTAAAATTACTTCCAATTACCAAAATTGGATTGAATGATAAAATTATAATCAAATTATACTTAAAAACCATTCAAATTTAAAATTTAACACTATAAATTATTTTTATTAAAAAGGTTGTTTTCAATTAAAATCTAGTATTTTTCACTATTCACCAAAATATGAAAAGTATTAGAAAAGCACCAAAAATTTATCCAAAATAAATTTTTATGTCACTATTATAAATAAGAATCATATTTTATCAAATTGAATATATAAAAGTGTCAAATATTGTATTGAAAAAGAGTTCGCCATTAAAAGGCGATAAAATTGCATTTTTTGAAAAATACTTCTTTTATATGAAAAATTGAATTTGTTCTTATATTATTTCTAAGAAACACATAATATCGATATTAAAATTATTTGGAGTATATAAAATTCAAAATTCAGTGAATACTATTCATAACTATTTTTTTGAACAGCTTGTTTGGTAAATCATGGTGCGCTCAAACTCGGTGTTGCATGTAGTGAAATCTATTGAAAAAATTTAAATAAAATAACTTACTATGAAATCGTGGGGTGATACATTCTTCCCCATTTTTTAAATTACATCCTCACAATTTTAAAATTGGTCGTGGGAACTTCATTTAATGTCCCACATCGGAAAAAGAGTCAATAAAACTATCACTTTAAAAGAAAGAAAGAGAAGTAAAAAAGGTCACCCGAGAAAACCCATACTAGGATTCCATGTAGGAAAACATGGATATGGAAGATAAACTAAGTTTCAAGTTCTGATGTAGAGTGATAGAAAGCATGATCAGGAGAAAGTTAACAATAAGAAAACCATGAACTTGTGATGGGTTAAAGAGTCATTAGTTTCCTAGTAGGAAAAGTAAACGGACAAAGTTTTTTGTTTTAAGTTCTATTTCATAAATTTGAAGAATTTATTTATGAGATTGAATAATAATATAAAGAGATATACTTAATTTTTAAGTATAATTTCTTCCTTTAATAAATTTCTACCACTAACTCGTCTTTTCTCCAAATGATGAGTATTCAAGATGACTTGGTCACACCTGAAGCACTAGAATCAACATATAGAGAAACACATAATCCCCAATGTATGAACTATATATTTCCCTTGTTTTTAGATATTAACCAAAACCAAATTGTTAGTACAAGATTAGATGATCCCTGAAATGGATAATCCTTTATAGAAAGAAATAATAATCTTAATTTCCAAAAATTAAGCAAACAATACCCAAAGTTCAATAAATACCATTAAATAAACAAGTGTCCTTAAAATCCTTCAACATAATCTAAACTAATATTAAAACCCAAAATTTATAAGAATTTAATTACATAGTCTTTCATATTAAATCTTAACATTTATCTCCAAATAACATTCACTACTCTTAAAGTCTCATACTGAAGTGTAATAAATCAAATCACATATTCTCTATAATAGGTTATTAATTTACATTAATAACATGAATCTATATAAAAACATAGATTCTACCAAAATAAAAAACCACAATTACTCCTCAAATGAAATCTCATAGTATTTTATTTTATTTATGCATATAGTGTTCCCAACAGAGTGAATGTCTTCCAAAATAACATTATTTACCAAATCATTTTCCTATACTAAGGATATCCATTAGATAAAACATAATATCCTAAATCAACTTGTTATTGATCAATAAAATCATTTAACTAAAAATAATTAGTTACACTAATCAGGGACTTCATGTAGTCCAGTGGTTGGCGATAAATCTCAGTCGCACTTTGGTTGTGGGTTCGATTCCCCTCGCTTTGTCTGATGCGATGGGTTGTCACATGGTCTGCGTGTTGTCCTTTTTCAAAAAATATATTTCATAACATTACCAAAATGAGATAAATTCCTCAAAATAGTACATTCACACATATTCTTGTAAAAACCAAACTAATGACTTGGATTTTTAACTCAATGAATGGAAATTGAGTTAAGATTACCCTTATCAAGTTCATATCGATGAATTGAGAATTTATGAATGGGGTGATTATGTGTATAAAAAGTATATCCACACAAAGGGAATTGGAAATTACTAAATAAATAAATAAATAGTTATTTCACACATAATCTTGGAGTAAAATAATCAATGAAGTTTGCGTAAAACCCAATGAGTGGAAATTGAAATTAGAAATTCTCTTACCAGTTTGGTATGTTACAAAACATACACCCCATGAAAGAAGGTCCATACAATGAAGTTTTAAATACCAATAAATTAAATTATATTACACAAATAATACAATCATGGACATTACATACACCACACAAAAGGAAATAGTGGAAAATATAGCATGAATCTCATGGGAATAAAAAGTGAGATAAAAACCCCTTAACTTGTACTTTTTCTTAGTATAGGGTGGTTTAACCTCCTGTATAATGGTTAAATCATTGTTTTGGGTGTTATCTGATTCATTTTCCTTTATATGTTTTGTCACTTAAGTCATGTTTGTTATGGATAGGATGTATTTGATTCATATACAGAATGATATTAAGTTCTTAAACATTAGTTTTAATCATCAAATGAAAATTATTCTTTAATGGTTACGATGGGGAATGAAATATCATCATGTCATGGAGACGGTAATCCGTATGTACGCACGAGCAAAAATATCATTCTATTAGTGGTGAAATCATATGTAATTGGATATTATATTATATATAAAGAATAATTAACATGTTATATTTATTATTTACATTAGTTATACTCATTATTATACTCATCCAAATAATGAAGTTTTGAATAACAAACTACACCACGACGTGGAGACGGTAAGTCTTACGTACGCATGTATGGTGACTTTGTCATTCATAGGATGAATAGAATAATGAATATGGTTATACCATATTTATAATAATATCACATTATTTATAAGGTACTGGAGTTATTATTTTGGTATGGAAACATCAATGGAAGAGGAAGTGGAATAAGAAAAGAACTTTGAAAGAGGTGATGAAATTATTACCTCTTCTTCGGGTGCTTCCTTTTCATTTGATCAAAAGGGCTCCTTAGGTAGGCTTTCTGATAAAATTAAGGCCTCTAGGTTCAAGTGAGAGTAGTTTGGAGGATATTTTATTAGGGTTTGTATGATCCAAATGGATTGGGAGGTGTGATTTTGAGAGAAAGGAAAGTACCCTCTTATATGAGAGGTGAGAGTCACTTTAGGAAAATCTTGAAATATTATTTTATTATACAATCGTTTTCAGTTTCTAATGGCTCTAAAAAGATTTATTTTGATTCTAAGGTGGGTTTAGGTCTAAAACCTCTCAAACAATAGGTTTTATATAGGTTTATGTCGCCATATCAACCTTATTGTTTAGATTTAACTCTTAGTTAAATAGTTTAACTTTTACCATGTATTCTTGTATTATTATAATAAATGATTAATAAGCATACTATAAAAAGAAAAGAGAACCCCAAGTGGTTCATTAATGATATATATATCATTATATTATTCCTTTGGTTGAACCTTATATTTTTAGTAATATTATAACATTTAATAGTATAGTATTTTTTTAAAAACTCATTTATGTCAATTTTGACACTATTTTGTATTTGGTTTTTGAGAAAGTCAAAAAAACTTGATTACTTAGAAAAAAATAAATTAAAAAAATACTAACATCCCATATTAACCTAGAAAATTAGTTTTATTCATCAAAAGTCTCAATTTACATTTATTTCTATATTTATAATATCAATTATTTTAATCATTCATTATTAAGGTAATTAGCGCATCATCATTGTGTAATAAATAAATTTAATTATTTAATATCTAAAAATTATTAAGAAAATATAATTATGTAGTAAATATTTTTATATTTCTAATTAATATTTATAGTATAATTTATCTTATGTATAACCCTATATTAAAAATGGTTTAGTTATTAAACTTTAAATTTAACACTTTTAACTCTTCTTTAAATAAAATAATAATAAATGTACTCAACTAATACTAGTGGATAAAAAGGATCATATTTTATTCATAAGTATTATTTTTATATAAATAAACTTATCCAATAGAATTAGGATATGTGTCATGATAATTATAATATCATTTTTACCTTTAATTACCATATTTACTTTTAACCGTGGTAAATATAATTGAAAAGTTACTATTCACCAAAAATTATTTTCATCTCATTAAACTAAATTTTACTTACTGATTTCAACTATGTTTCTCAGGTTTTTGAAATTCAATTCATAAAATTGGTAAAATTACATTTTCTGCAATTTTGTAAATGTTCCTAGAAGGTGGGTAAAAGACATTAAAATGTTCAATAAAATTTTATATATCTAATTTTATTACAAAATGACTCCAATGAATTAAATTGAACTTATATTATTATTATGTATCTATTTTTACTTTAAAAAAATTAAATTAAAAATAATTATTTAAATAAAAAGTCTTCTTTAATCAATAACGTAATGTTTTTCATTATTCGTCAAAAATTGAACATTTTTAGAAAAATACCAAAAAATTACCCAAAGATAATTTTGATATTAAAAATTAAAAAATTATTTATATTTTACCTAATTAAAAAAATAGAAGTTTTATTAATTATTTTAAAAAATAGTCTCATTGTCAAAACCAGAAAGCGGGTTTTTGAGACGCAAAAACTATCAATAGATTGATGTGTGTTTATGTCCAATTTAAATATAAAATTACTTCCAATGACCAGAATTGGATTGAATGATAAAAATATAATCTAATTATACTTTAAAACCATTGAAATTTAAAATTTAACACTATAAATTATTTTGCTTAAAAAAGTTGTTTTCAATTAAAATCTACTACTTTTTACTATTCATCAAAATATGAAAGTTATTAGAAAATCACCAAAAAAATTTCCAAAATAAATTTTTATGTCCCTATTCTAAATAAGAAGCTTATTTTGTCAATTTGAATATATAAAAGTTTCAAATATTGGATTTAAAAAGGGTTCTCCATTAAAAGGCGGTAAAATTGCATTTTTTGAAAAATTCTTCTTTTATATGAAAATTTTAATTTATTCTTATATTATTTATAAGAAACACATAATATGGATGTTAAAATTATATGGAGTATAAAAAATTCAAAATGCAGTTGATACTATTCATAACTATTTTTTGAATTTCTAGTTTGGTAAGTCGTGGTGTGCTCGAACTCAGTGTTGCATGTAGCTCAAGCTATTGAATTACTTTAAAGAAAATAACTTACTATGAATTCTTGGGGTGGTACATACACCTTCATAAACCTTGAATTATCTTGATAAAAAATACAATTATTTCAAAAAATAAAACTAAGTTATCTTATAATGAAACCTCAAAATTATAAGTATTTGAAAGCTTCAATCAATTTCAAATTTACAGTATTCTTGTATGTGTTATATGTCTTTTTTTCCTCAAAGTGATGCTCTTTTTATAGGAAATACTCTAATGGTTGGATTTTGAAATATTCAAGTTCAATTGTAACATCATCCATAATAGATTATTATTTATCTTCTAATAGACTAAATATCTCTCCTTATCTACTAAAGAAGTTATTATGTATTACTATAGTTCTTGTACAAACTTTATTTTAATATTCATATTATCGGTATTTTATGAAACCTTACACCATCAATATTTCAAAATTCCACAAATCTCCAAGTTTTAAAAAATATTTAGATTATTTATGTTGCATTTAATGGTTTTTATTGTTCATGTACTAATGATAAATCAATAGGATGAATTTAAATCAAAAACTTAATGAATTGTATATTGATTTTAAAAACAAAAGATAAAGTGATTTTTTGACTCAAAAAATGGTATTTATAAATGGGTTGGTGTAGGACTTATGCATGATCATCCCTTTCTGGTTTAACCTGGAATATGATTCAGGTGATGATATTTTTAAAATCAAGAGGATTATCTTAACTGAAGGTATTTGAAGGAACCAAGAAGTGAATATCAACTCAAGGTGATTTAGAAAACTAAGATAAGTATCTCAATATAAGGTGTTTAGGTAAACTAATAGGAGGATCTTGACTCAATGTGTTGATATTGTGCCTATAAATGAACTACCCAAATAATAAACCCTTCACTAAAGGGGGTTACCCTATTCCCAAAATTATGTGTTAGTAAACTTTTTTTAAAGTGGGAATCATGTGGTAAAATATTATACAATCCTGTAAAATATTTGTTTCATTAAAAATGATGGTTTTCCATAAAAGGATTCTTATATACCTGAAAAATCAATATTTCATAAAGTGTGTCACCCTAAGTCAAATCTTATATATATATATATACCATTGAAAAGAGGGAAACACACACTTTCTGAAGAATCATTTTCATATATGATTGAGGTTTTATATGAATGGATAATGTTTTAAAATTTTATAGAGTTCAACGTAGTTAGTCATTATAATATTTATGTGAGAACCCTTTATAAAAAAAATATATGTGGGTACCCATTAAGGATGCTATACTTAAAAGATTTACACAAGTATCCTTCCATGAAGGAGTCATGCGGGAATCCGTCATAGAGAATATTGCATGGGATATTCTATAAAGTTTGTATGTTGGGACGGAATTACTAAGAAAATCATATATGGGCTTATCCCACTCCTTGTCTTAGTCTCATACAAAAAGTTACCAGAGAGATTGTACTAAAGGATTTTTGAAATGAGAGACTTCATAAAAAGAGTTATTTCTCACCTGAAATTCATTTCATGAAAGAATTTAAGTCCCCTTCTTAAAGATTTTTCTGAGGTATTTATCAATTATTCATGTGACCATTTCCCCATAACTATTGAAATCAATGTCACAATGGAATTAAATGGTCACATAGGACTTCTAATTCAAAACTACTAATGATACCATGTTGTGGGGAGGTAATGTGATCATGGAGAATGTCTATTGAACCATCAAAAATTAATTCCTAATCATTAGGATATTATTCTACCATGAAGGATCTCTGTTATGAAGCTTCAAATTAATACCCAGCCATAATGATATTATACAGTCACAAAGTATTTCTTTTATGCCACCTCAAAGATACTCTTGGATATAAGGGTGTTACAAAACCATAAAGGGTTTCTACTAAACCACGAAAAAGAAACATCTAATCATGAATAATTTTATTTTCATGAAAAATTCGATTCATTCATGGTAAAAATTTATCCTTTATTCTAAAATTAATCCCAAATTAAAATGACAATAACCTTTGATCTATAATTCTATTTTGGCTCGATGGTAGTCAAAAGGAGGACTGTGAAATAGACTACACCCCTGGTTATAGGGTTACCCAATATAATGTAATGGATTGGTTTTATGAATCCCTATTTTTCATTTTCCTAGGCCTAGATTTTTCAATATTGAGTTTGGGGGTGTTCTATAAGTGAAGCATAGATTTTCATATTCCAATAGGTTTAACACACAATAGTGGTAGACATAGAGGTGGAAATTGTGAGTCATGTTTTGTTGTTATGGTCATAGAAGTTCTCATCAAAGGTTCTATGAGAACCTAGGGATTAAAAATACCATTGTGAATAGAATTATACCAAGAAAACATCCTTACGAATCATGGGTAAAGTCTCCATGCCCATAGTGGAGGGTGTGGTGTCATGGAGAGTTTGGTGGATTTACCTTTCTATTGTGTGCAGCGCCACATTAAAGGGGTAGTAATTTAGGTGGGAGTGTCACTTATAGAGTTCCCCTATGTAAAATGGAGAAAATTTAAATGCCTAATTTTATGGGTTTATTGGTGAGTCAATGAGAGTTCGAGTTGAATGAGGAGAAGTGGAAATTACAATCATGGTTTCTTCACATCGTATTCTTAGTCTTGGTGAGCTAAAACTATATGGTAATTTTCTCTACACCATAATGGAGATCCATTGTGGTCATTTGGGGATTAAAATGATGTATTCCACATTGTGGTTCTTGTTGTGATGTCATTCAAACCTATTTAAAGAATATTTAAAATGGAGTAATATTAATGGGTGTATGTTCAATCCAAACTCTAAGAAACTAGGATCTCATTTTAACTAAAGACGTCACAGTCGTGGTTAGAGCCACCTGGTCAAAATGGAGGTTTGTTGGCCTTCCTATATAAATAGTGTTCCGATTATTCTTAGTTCAGATTTTATTTTCTCTCTTCAACCATAGGTTTGAGCCCATGTTTTGTGTTTGGAACTTTATTGAGATATATCACTTCATATTTCCCACTTCATTATTTGATGTTGATGATATTCATTCCATGTTTCCCTATAACTTATTTTTGACTTCCATGTTCATATTATTATAATATTTTGGGTTGTTTTAAAGAAACTAAACATTTTAAATAAAATTGTTTTAAATGAAATGTATTTCATACTATTTTTAAACTAGAACTAATAGGTGAATTATGAAATACATTATGTATATTCATGGTGGTATCCTACTAGTATTTTCCTCACACCCCTCATATACCCATGTGGTATTTATAGACTTGATTTTATAGGATGTAGTTAAAAGAAAGATTTCCCTGCATTTTGGTGGATTTTCATGATACTCTTTTTCCTTCATTAGTATATTGGGGGTGGGTGAACATGGTCTTGAGTAGTTTGGAACATTCATGGAATTTTGGGATCCTTGGTGATGTTTGGGTCATTTCTTATTTTTCATTTAGTCCTTATCCATGTTTGGTATATTTTTTATATGGATTTTATTTATCACTTAGTTTCTACTCATGGTATGCTATTTATGATTTATGAACTATTATTTTTATATAATTATCTATTTAGTTCTTATGTATTTTGAAATTAATTATTCATTTGCATAGGAATCCTAAAAATAAATAGGTCATTTTTAATTTTCAGGTGGAATCTACAATGTGGTTATTGGATTTTAGGGTGAAAATTTTCCCAATGGTTGTATTTTGGATAACCCTATGCTTATCGCCAACCCATGGAAATCAAGAACATGTTTCGAGCCTTAGGGTGAGCCTGATCAGGTGATGTTTCTGTTGACCCAGTTTAATTCATTAAAAAATAGAATCAAATCCCTCTTATTATTGGGGTAGTAAAGGAATAATGGATATCAGACCATCAAATCTCAAGATGAAGGTGTAGAGGACTATCCCACCATCTCTTGTTCATGTCAAACCTTGTGTTACCATGGGTTTCTAGGAGTTTACACTTGTATTTAAACTTTTTTATTGGATTTTTTAATTAGATTCAATGTTTTTTATTGATATTTATTGGTTTTGGGTAAAACCCGTGTGTTTTATTTTTTAAAATATCATATTTTGGGTGGAATGAGGAAAGATAAAATAGGTGCATGGATTGGGGAAACCATGTGGTATCTTTGTGGCCTGGTCCGGACACCCTTCCCATATAACTTTCATGGTCAATGTAATGATTTACAAACCATGTGGCCAAAAAGTTCATGGTGTATAAATACTTAAATTTTCAATGATTCAACCCCTTTATTATAAGTAATTGTTTTGATTTTGTTTACTTATTTAAGAGTAATGAAGTGAGTTTTTGTGATTTAATTGATTATTTTTGAATAAGAGAGCTTTATGGTGGATTCTTTCGCTGCTTGTGAGAATGCGCCCAACACACAACCGTCGTTTCAAATTTTTTTTGACTGATACATCTCCAACAGGTGGATCCTCCAAGGAGGAGGGTGTCTTTTTGGTGAATTTTGACCCAGGACCTCCGGTGAATGTCGCCTACAACCCATCGCGCTCCATGGCTACTTGTTCGTATCCCCGATATATGAGGCCAGGAGTCTCCTTTAAGGATTCCCTTCATGGTTTTCCTCAGTCCTCCCACCCAAATCCATTCTAGGATGTCCCCTTTATTTATATGGGTGTGGTGAAGGGTGTTGAGTTCCCAACCCTAGAAATCCCCATTGAATCTTTTTCTGAAGATTTGAACTACCTAAAGTGGACCCTCATGGCGATGGCTCAGATCTCTTCACTAAATCGTCATTCCTTCAGTGTCGTTCTAGAGTCAGAGGATGAATTTATCCATTCTTGGTGTTTTTCTCCCAATTCAATGGGTCGCTGGAGGTTATGTCTTTCTCAATGGGAAATGGAGGTTCATCAAGGAAGGGACCCTGTTTTCACAGCTGTTTGGATCAATCTTCTAATACTTCCTTTACCCTTATGGAATGGTTCCCTCCTTATGGTTATTGGTAACTCCCTATGTCATTTTATTTGGGCAGATGAATGATCCGTGTGTTTGGAGGAATCTTTAGTTTCCAGGATTTGTGTGGAAATGGACGTATCACTTCTCTCCTGGATCAGATCTATCTTTGAGTACATTGTTCCCATGATTAGATTCAACCTCTTTTCTTCCCCTCAATTCTCAGATATAGCTCCTTCTTTAAGCATTATGGCCACTCACAGCCAGTTTGTAGGAAGTCACTCCATGGTGCTTTGAATGCTAACTAGAAAGATCTTACCAGCAGGCTGTCAAAGTCTATTCCTTCTGTTCATCCTCCTTTTATTCAAGGATAGGAGATGCAGATTCAGAAGTTTTCCCTTGTGTCTCCTATTTCCCCTCCTCCTCCAAGCATTTCAAGGTCAGGCAGAGAGGTTCCCTCCTCTGGTGAGGGTGCATCTGATAAATTGGCCTTGGTGTTGTATGTTCAGCAAAGATCTTTGTCCTCCCTAGTGTGAGCATCTATATTCAAGGAAGATCTCCTTTCAGAGAAGGTCAGGGTAGCGCTAGGATTCCTTTAGTGTATTCCATGTCGGCAGTTTTTAATTGCAAGATGGCACCCCCTTTTCTTTGCTAAAAGGGTCGGGAAAGTCTGGTGGTGGAGGATGAGGTGGGTGGCCAACCCCACCTATTCCACTAGTAGGATAAAGTAGCATGAAGGGGAGAGGCAGGCTATAAATGGGGCTCTCTCCAGGAAGATCTCTCGTAACATTCAACTTCATCATCTCATCACCCATGATCCATATTTGAGCGGTTTTTGTGAGGTTTATTTCCCTGCTTATTCAAGAGGGTTTTCTCTTTGTAATAGTGAGGGAGTGTGTACCCACTTTTACCCGATAGTGATCATTCTATTTGCCCATGGTTTTTTACCCCTTCCATTTGAGGTTTTTTCCATGTTACATATGGTGTCCATTTATTTATGCATTTTTTACTTTATTTTTTATCGTAATTATCGCTGAACCGGTGGGCCAATCATTTACGGTCCCAACAAGTGGTATCAGAGGCACATGTTCTGACTCGGTGTTGTTCACATTTTCGGGTATTAATAAGTCTCATAAATTTTAGTATGCTCTATGATTGCGACTCTGGTTGATCTTTCACATCATAAAAAATTTATTGAGATTATTAAATACACCATTGTGAAAAGGATGAGGTTCTAGACTAACAGCATGTCCAGATGGTGGTGAAATTCAAGATCAAAAAATCCAACAGGAATAATTTTTCGTTGTGGAAAATGAAGATGTGGGAAGTCCTGCGGAAGGTTATTTTCCTACTGGAAATTGGAGAAAATCCATAAGGTGTGATGGAGGATAAATATAATTATATGGATGACAATGTTATTGCTAACATCCATTTGGCTTTGGAAGATGGGGTCCTATTGAGAATTGCGGAGAAAAAGATGGCAAAGGAAATATGGGATACTCTGATGAAGTTATATGATGCCAAGTCACTGCACAACAAAATTTTATGAAGATAAAATTTTACACTCTTCAGATGATGAATTCATCATCAGTGACTAACAACATCAATAACCTCAATACCCTATTCACTCATCTCATGGCGTTGGGTTATAAAATTGTGGATACTGAATGTGTGGAGATTCTACTCCAAATTTATTCATATTCGTATGACCAACTCATCATCAACCTCACCAACAATATCATGACGAATATACCAGCCTTCAATGATGTTGCGGCCACGTTTCTGGAAGAATAAATTCTGTGTAAGAACAAAGAGGATATACAGACAACTTCATGCCAAACAGAGACTCTGTCAATGGAGAGAGGAAGGATGATGGAGCGTGGTTCTAGTGGGCTCCAAAATCATGGTAGGTCCAAATAAAGAAGTAAGAAGAATAATGTCGCATGTTTCAATTGTGGAAAGAATGGGAAAGTCAAGAAGGATTGTTGGAATAAGAAGAGTGGTGAAAAGAGCTCTTAGGGGAATGTGGTGAGTACTTCTGAAAAAAGGAGATATACTGGTCAGTGAAGCGACGATGACTGCTGGAATTTGAAAACATCTCGACGATGCATAGATTATCGAATCAGGAGCAACATGGCACATGAAGTCTCAATGGGAATGGTTTTACCAGTATGAAACCATCCCAGAAGGACTTGTATACATGGGGAATGATCACACCCTGAAGATTGTTGGAGTCGGTACCATCAAACTGAAGATGCATGATGACATAGTACGGACTATCCAAGGAGTATGTCATGTGAAGGTACTAAAGAAGAACATATTGTCTTTGAGATATTCTATGATATCGGATGAAAGACTCACACCGAGAATTGAGTGATGAGAATTTTTAAAGGTGTTCTTGTGGTAATGAAGGCAGAGAAGATCTCGAAGAACCTGTACGTGTTTATGGGTGAAAATTACAAGGAGGAAGAGATAGTTGATGTATCAACTACCTCGATAGAAGCATTGATGACGTTATGGCATCAGAATCTTGGCCATATGTCATAACGATGCCTCAAGAATCTTTCGGATCATAATATGTTGCCTGGTATTACAATGGATCCTTAATATTTTGTGAGAATTGTGTTTTGAGCAAGCAATACAGGTTAAAGTTTGAGATGCTAACAACATGAAGCAAAGAGATCTTAGAGTTGATCCATTCCAACGTTTGGAAAGCACCAGTTATATCCCTGGAAGAAGTAAAGTAATTTATATCATTTATTGATGATTATTCCAAGAGATGTTGGGTGTACCCAATCAAGAGGAAGGAAGATATTTTTGTGAAGTCTTCAAAAAATTCAAATCGTGGAAGGAGCTTGACTCTGGAAAGAAGATCAAGTGTCTAAGGACTGACAATGGTGGAGAATATACATGCGAGAAATTTGATACTTTTTGTCAACAGGAAGGAATCATGAGACAGTTCATGGTGGCATATACTCCTTAGCAGAATGGAGTGACAGAGTGGATGAACAGAACCCTATTGGATAGAATAAGGGAGATGTTAAATATTGCAGGAATTTTCAAAACATTTTGGACTGAAGTAGTGAATACCCCTATTATGTGATCAACAGCTCTCCTTCAATGGTGATTGATCTGAAGACACAAATGGTGATGTGGACTGGTAAACCCAATGACTATTCTTGGTTACATACTTTTAGAAGTCCTGTATATGCAATTTATAATGACCAAGAAAGATCAAAGTTGAATTCAAGATCCAAGAAATGTATCTTCTTGGGGTACGCTAATGGTGTGAAGGGGTATTGTTTTTGAGATCCCACTTCCCACAAATTTATCATCAGTAAAGATGACATTTTTGTAGAATACAAGGTGCATATGGCAACTAATCAAGTCATGGAGAAGGAGAATACAGAAACTACAATAGTCAGAGTAGATGAAAAATCCAAGGAAGAATCAGTTTCCCTTAAAGCATTACCAGAGCACGATGATCAAGTATCAGTTGAGTATGGACCATGATGGTCAACTCGGGAGAAAAGAGAACCATTATGGAACTCAGACCATGTCACTGAGAGAAATATTGTGTATTGCTTATTGACAGAGGATGGAGAGCCATCCTCTTTTGTGGAGGTGACCCAGAGTCCAAATGTATCCACATGGATGGAGACGATGCAGGAGGAACTCAAAGCCCTGCACCAGAACAAGACTTGGGATCTTGTTCCATTACCTCATGGAAGGAAGGCTATCAGAAACAAATGGGTCTTTAAGATCAAGTGGGGTGGAAAGGACTAGGTGTAAATATATCATGCAAGATTGGTGGTAAAGGATTTTATCATAAGTAAGGTATTGATTTCAATGAAATATTTTCTCCTGTTGTTAGACTGACAACTGTTCGGTTAGTTATGGGGATGTTTGCTACATACATATTACATCTAGAGAAGCTAGATGTGAAGACTTATTTTCTCCATGGTTATCTTTATGAATAGATTTATATGCTCCAACCAGAATGTTTTGCTAAATAAGGCAAAGGGAACTTGGTTTGTAGGTTGAACAAATCTCTATACAATCTCAAACATGTGTTTTGGTGTTGGTGTAAGAGATTTGATTCCTAAATCATGATCCTTGGATATAGCATACTTCATTAAGATCCTTGTGCATATTTCAAGGGTTTATATGGTAATGATTTCATAATTTTTTTTGTATGTGGATGACATGTTGGTTTTAGGCCCTAAAAATGATCAGATCTAGGAGATGAAGGCACAGTTGGCTAGGTAGTTTGATATGAAGGACTTGGGACCAGAAAAAAAGATTACTAGGATGCAGATTTACCGAGATGGAAAAAATGGGAAGATTTGGCTATCATGGAAGATTTAATTACAAAGAGTATTAAATTTCATCAACATGAAAGACTGTAAGCCAATCTCTATCCCACTTCCTATTAATTTTGAGTTACATCAACAATGAGTCCTAGAAGTGAAGTAGAGAGGATGGAAATGTCTTGAGTACTATATGCATTAGTAGTGGGTAGTCTAATGTTATCTATGGTTTGTACTAGACCAGAAATTGCACATGTAGTTGGAGCAGTTAGTCAGTACATAGAGAATCTAGGATAGGAGAATTGGAACACAATTAAGAGGATCCTGAGATATATCAAGGAAACCTCAAATGTTGCATTATGTTATAGAGGATCGGATTACACTATTAGTGAACATGTTGATTCAGATTTTATAGGTGATTCAGACTGTAGGAAATCCACTACTGGTTATGTGTTTACTCTTTCAGGAGGAGCTTTGAGAAATATTTCAAAGTTACAGTCAGTTGTGGCTTTATCCATGATGGAGGTAGAGTACATGGCAACTACACAAGATTGCAAAGAGTCAATTTGGATGAGAAGGTTATTGGAGGAGATAGGGAATAGATAGAAGTAGATTCCATTATTTTGTGATAGTCATAGTGCCTTTCATATTATAAGGAATTCAAATTTTCATTCCAGGATGAAGCACATTGAGGAATAGTATCACTTTTTCCGAGATGTGGTGAAGGAAGGAAGTGTGGATATGCATAAAATTCATACTAAAGAAAATCTGGTTGATTTCTTGATAAAGGTGATTAACTTTGATAAGTTCAGATGATGCAGATCCTCAAGAGGCCTTGCAGATACTTGAGAATCATGTTTGGTAGATAGAAAGGATGTGTGGATATGTGATTGGTTCTCAATCAAATCTCCAACTGGGAGATGCGTCAGAAGTTTTTAATTGCAAGATGGCATCGCCCCTTGCTTTTTCAAGGGAGGTGGGAAAGACTAGTGGTGAAGGATGAGTTGGATGGCCAGCCCCACCCAATCCACTAGCGAGATAAAGCAACATGAAGGGGAGAGGCAGCCCATAAATGGGGCTCTCTCCTAGTAGATCTCTCATAACATTCAACTTCATCATCTCATCACCCATGATCCATATTTGAGCGGTTTTTGTGAGGTTTATTTCCCCACTTATTCAAGAGCGATTTTACGATGGTTTTCTCCTTGTAATATTAAGGGAGTGTGTACCCACTTTTACCCCATAGTGATCATTCGATTTTCCCATGGTTTTTTACCCCTTCCATTTGGGGGTTTTTCCATGTTACATTTGGTGTCTATTTATTTCTGCATTTTTTACTTTATTTTTTATCGTAATTATCACTAAAATGGTGGTCCAATCATTTACGGTCCTAACATTCCCATCATTTTTGTGTTCTAGGACCCTCTGGTGTGAACAAAACACATTGTTCTAATCCCTTTGGTGTCTTCATTTATGGGAGGGAGCTTTCCAAATACCTGGTTTTCCCTTCAGATCATTTCCTACCAAATAGGTCATCTTTATAGAAGCTTTCCCGTATCTCCTCCTCATAAGGAAATTATTCTGACTCAAGGGATTCAGTGCCTATTTTGGTCCATCCAACTTCACCACCCTCCTCCAATGAGGAGTCAAGTAAGGTCCAATAGTTCTCTTCTCCACCCCTAGTAGATTATTTTCCATAATATATTGCAGTGTTCACCAGATCTTAGTCAAAATAGAATCATAAACCATTATCTTATAAGAAAAATATGGCCATGTAGCCAAAGGACAGAGCTAGGCGCTCTCATTTTTAATTTATCTCTTCCTCATATGGAATTCCCAGGGCATGGGAACTCGATTTAAGATTGATTTCATCTCGAATGAGGTGAAGAAGAAAAAGATCTCTCTGGTGGCTATCCTAGATCCCAAGAAGCAGCCTTCCAAGATTAGAAAGTATGAACATAGAATAATATTCAGCACTTTTATGCAAGAAAACCCCCCATAATCTTCATATATAGATTTTCTAGAACTCAGATATTTCAGTTGAACTAATCCATACATCAGAGTAATATATCTCTACTAAAATATCATCAAGTAATCATGTTTTGTTATTCTCATTTTTTTATGGTAGTTACGATGCTTAGGTTAGAGAATCTTTATGGTCTGATCTTGAGGCCTTTGACTTGGGAGACTGGTCGTGGTTTGTTGGAGGAGACTTTAACATTATTGTGGATCCTAATGAGAATAAGGGAAGAGGTGCTTTCCCCAGGAAGGAAGCATGGACTTTTCATATTTTATGGCCCGTAGTAGTCTCCTTTACATGGATGAACTGGTGATCGTTAAACTTGGTGCAACAATCAAAGTGGGAATCTACGTATCTTTTTTCATCTGGATAGGTGTCTGTCCAATGTTCAAGAAATTTCATCCTATGCTAATGATAAGGTTAAACATCTGGTTCATAGTATTTCTATTCACCCCCCTATTTTGGTGTCTTTGTCTTCAAGGTAGGAGGGGAAGGTGTGCAACAACTTCTCTCAAACATGGATTAGTAATCTGGGCTTTTATCAGAATTTGGGTGACTCGTGGAATAAGAGGATCCAGGGCTGAGGCTAGACCAAGTTTTTTAAAAAAACTAAGGTTCCATAAGAGTGATATTCAATCTTGTATTAACAAACTTCCATAAATCTCTAATGAAATAGACACCCTCAAAATGGATATTGAAAGTCTAGAGGCAAGCTTAGAGTCCACCATGAATGATGATCAGTTTGGCGAGATGGATATCAAGAAGGATACTATGGTGGAGAATATCCTAAGACAAGAATGCCTTACATAGTGTCTCTCAAGGATTGAATGGTTGTGCGAGGGAGACAGGAACACCACATACTTCCATGCATGTATCAAAGAAAATCTACGCTTCATCCGGCCTAATATTTGGTAGGATGATGGAACTTATATGGAAGATAGGGACCTGATTGGGGGCATGGCTAAAGCCTACTTCAAGGATCTCATTACAGGACTGAATCCTTCCATTTTTAGAGGCTACCTGAATGGACATGAGGAAATTTTGGATGTGGTTTCCAATCTTGTTTCCAGTCTCAATAAATCCCTTATTGAAGTTGTTCCCGAGATAAATAAAATTCATGGGGTGATAATGAATATCAACCTGGAGAGCACTTCAGGGCCTAATGGATTTATGGGATCCTTTTATAGGGAATCATGGAATATTATCAGTAATGACCTTGTGAAAATCATCCAAGACTTCTTTCATGGAGGTAGTATCATGCATGTCACGTGTGCCACCTTACTAATTCTTATTCTGAAAATCAAGGATCCTTCCTCAATCCATCACTATTAGCCAGTAAGTATGTGAAACATTACTTATAAGGTGATGGCTTGTGTCATCAATAGAATATTATCCACATTTCTTCCCCGATGGTTATCGGGTGAACAACACAGTTTTGTGAAGGGAAGGTCTATTCAATGGGCCATAGCCCTGGATCAAGAAGTTGTTGGAGAAATTAATCATAAGTTTCATGTATCTAACGTATTTATTATGTTGTACATGTATAAGTCCTATGATAGGATCAAGTGGATCTTTTTCATAAAGGTGATGATGAGTTTGGGCCTGTTGCATTAGGCTTATGTCTTAATCTTTAGATGCTTTATCTCCTCGTGGCTTGTTGTTCACTTCATGTGGAAAAACTATGGTTTCTTCAAGGATATTAGTGGATTGATACAAGGTTATCATATATCTCCTTGTATCCTTATTATTTCACAATATGTGTTGAGTCATCTCATCAATAGGAACATATAGAGGGGGCATTATTCCTTATTGATGCAATCATTGTACCAATTTCATTTCTGATTTAATGTGTACAGATTATATGATCATTTTTATGAATGTAGGAAGGAGTTATATTAATTTTTTTAACAAAGCCCTTAGATATTACTTCAATTGGAGTGTTCAAAAAATAAATCGATCCAAAAGTAGTTTTCACACCTCAAAAAGATGTATGGAAAGGATAATCAATTTCATGGCCAGCGGTCTGGACATGAATAAAGGGTGCCTACTGATGGAATATATGGTACCCCTATCTCACCATGGAGGTTACTAATTCATCATTTTGATCACATTTTTTGGGAGGATCATTGGTCGAGTGTTGAATTGGAAAAATTGATTTTTATCCTTTGGAGGGAGGATAGATTTAGTTAAAAACATTTTGGTTTCCATTCTTATTCATTATTTATTAGCCATTAGGGTCCCAAAAAGAGTGATTTATACCATTGAAAATATATTATCCTCATTCATATGGGATGATCATTCAGAGGGGAAAGGCCATTGGCCTCCTAGGAAAGGATGGAAAAATCTATCTGGGAAGGAGAAATTAATGTTAGAAGTATCTTGAAAATTCTTCAATGCATGCACACAAAACTATCATGGGATGTTATTGAACAAAGATCCCTTTGGGGATATTCATGGAGAAGAAATTCTGAGGGAATTCGGTGAAATCAGGTGGGATCCACTCCTCCTTATGATATATGATTCTTCCACATCTTGAGTCACTTCAACTCCACATTAGGTGGATTGTTGGAAAAGGGGATATCTCATCTTGGCATCACAATTGGGTAGGGTCCGCTATTTATTTTCTAGGCTACCTAGTCCTGGACATGTCCTTTTTGTAGGAAAGAGAACACCCATCTTTTATTAGGGTTTTCCGAGATGATAATCAGTGTATTTTTTTAGATTTTTTATTTATCTGATGATCCCGATAGGTGCATAGTCACTACTTCTACTTCTGTTGATTTTTTCATGAATGGCTATCACCGGGTGTTGCAGGTGTCAATCTAGAGTTATACCTATGGAGAAATACTATGTAGGAAAGAGATCCCCGTCAAATATATTTTTCTTTTCTAGAGAATCAGGAATTGTGCCCTACCCACGATGAAAATGTGAGGAAAATGGGAATCCACATGGCCTCCAGGTGTCATTGTTGTATGGAAAGTTGGGAAGAGAGATTGGATCACCTGTTATTCAATGGTGAGTGGGAATGTTCCGTTTGGAAATTTTTTGGTGTATTTTTTGGTAACCATCTATAGGATCTTTTGGAGTCCCCATTTCTGGTGTGATGGTTTTGTGGCACTGCCGATGCTGGTCCGGAGAGAATGGCTTGTGTTATGGTGTTGACTGTAGATTTCTAGTGTTTTTGGAATGCTCGTAAAATGGTTCGACACGAAGGGACTCATTATTTAGGTAAAACTCTGATTTCCCAAACCAAAGTCATCTTTCTTGATCTGGTTCGTCTCTTCAAGGACTTCCTGGATGGTCCTTCATTTTGACCGATAATTACGGCCAATTTTCAAGGGGGGGCATCTTACAATGGTAGGCAGGGCAATTTGGTTAGATGGTGTTGGGGAAGTAGAGTTTCATGGAGAGATAAAACATACAAAGAGAAGTAGAAAAATAGATCAATGTAAGAATTTATGTGGTTTGGAAAGGTTACCTACGTCCACGGGAGAATGGGGACCTGGTTTATATTACTCTCTTTGGATGAATGTTAGAGGATACACACAACAGGATTACAAATATCATGGGATCTTAATATTGTTTTAAAGATAAAGGAAATAAAGTCTATAAAGTTTTGGTTGGGGTTGGTTCATTAACCCTTGTGGTTTCTCCCATCGTCAGTTACTTCAAAAAAGCTTGCATGCCAATCCCGTCGACTACCCACCAAAAGAAGAAGCTGTGTGGAGTTTTTGCTGAAAAAAACTTCCCCCCGGTGAATAATCCCAAAAATGGGAGTGAGTGGCTCACAAAAATCTTCCCCTCACAACTAATTTTGGGTAGAATCTAGACCTGTATTATCCTTGCAAGCATCCAGCTTCTCTTTTGGTAGAACCTTCATCATCATGTCTGCCCCGTTATCATTAGTGTGGATTTTCTCAACATTCAACAATCTTTCTTCCAACATATTTCAGATCCAGTGATATCACACGTCAATGTGTTTGGACCTAGAATGAAATGTTGGGTTCTTGATTAGATGAATATCACTCTAACTATCACAATAGAGAATATAATTCTCCTGACTCTGTCCCAACTCCTATAAAAACTTCTTCATCCACAACATATCCTTTCATCCCACAGTGACCGTGATATATTCTACTTCTATGGTGGATAAGTCAATACACTTTTTAATTCATGATTTCCATGAGACTGCTCCCCCTACAAATGATATCAGGTACCCAGATATGGATTTCCCCATGTCTGTATATCTAGCCATATCTACATCTGTGTATCCTTCAAAAACAGGTTTTTCACTTCCAAAACATAAATAATGACTATATGTACCTCATAGATACCTCAATATCCATTTGAAGATTGTCTATTGCTCCTTTCCGGGATCTGATAAGAATCTTCTCACAACACCAACATCATGAGCAGTATTTTTTCTGGTGCAAACCATGGCATACATAAGACTGCCAACTACTGACTGATAAAAAACTGTTTCCATTTCTTCTTTCTCCTTCCCAGTTAATGGACTCTAAATTTTTATGAGCCTGAAATGAATTGCAAGTGGATTGATAACTAGTTTCTCCTTTACCATGTTGAATCTTTCAAGAACCTTATCAATGTATTTCTCCTGATATAGGAAAATATTATGATTTCTTCTATCACAAGAAATCGTTATGCCAAGAATCTGAGTAGCGTCTCCCAAGTCCTTCATTTCAAAAGACTTGTTCAAATACTTCTTCAACCTGTCAATATTGATGATATCTCTTCAAATAATCAGAATGTCATCAATATAAATCAATAAGATAATTAACTCACCTTAAGAAAACGGTTTGATAAAAACACAGTGATCAACAGTTTTCCTTTTGTACTCATTTTTCTCTATGAATGAGTTGAATTTCTTGTACCACTACCTCTGTGCCTGTTTCAAACCATATAATATTTTCTTAAGCTTGCATACCAAGTTTTATTTACTTTTTACATGAAATCCCTCTGGATTCTCCATGTATATCTCCTCATCAAGATCACCATGTAAGAACGTTGTCTTTACATCTAATTGTTGAACCATTAGGTTCAAACTAGCCGCCAATCCAAGAAAAACTTTTATTGAAGACATTTTAACCATAGGAGAAACAATTTCATCAAATTAAATACCTTTATTTTGATAGGATCCCTTTACAACCATTCTATCTATGTAGCGCGGTTGTGAGCTACCATCTTCTCCTTTAATTCTATACACCCACTTGTTATTGAGTGCCTTCTTTCCGTGTGGTAATTCTACCAAATAAAATGTATAGTTCTTGTGAAAGGATCTCATCTTCTCTTACATGGCCTTATTCTATTCCAACTTCTATTGACTCCTAATTGCATCATCATAATTTTCTGGCTCTCCCCCATCAGTGAGCATCACAAAATCATTTAGTGAGTATCTACGACTCATTTATCGTTCTCTAGTGGATCTCCTCAACTTTTCTTTGGGGGGAATCTATTCTGGAATATCATATGATGAAGACATATCAGTAGATGAAGACATATTACCTAGTAATGATGCATCATCAGTTTCACATATCTC
The DNA here is from genome assembly GCA_963277665.1 of Viscum album. Lineage (NCBI taxonomy): Eukaryota > Viridiplantae > Streptophyta > Magnoliopsida > Santalales > Viscaceae > Viscum > Viscum album. The sequence continues at coordinate 2,106,083,012 of OY728145.1, read as the reverse complement.
TCTCACACTAGCTTGTATTCATGGTGGTGAGACTGGTTCCAAACTGACTGGAATTTCCTCAGGCTGTGACTTCTCTACACTTTCTGGTTTTTCAAAATCTTCAATCATCTGATCCTCAAAAAACAAAACATCTCTACTTTTGATGATCCTCCTGCTAATAAGATCCCAGAGTCAGTATCCAAACTCCTCATGACCATATCCCAAAAAGATACATTACTTTTCTTTTCCATCTATCTTTGCTCGCTCATCTTTCAGGATGTAAACAAATGCCCTATGGCCAAATACTTTCAAGGGTTTTTAGGAAACATCTTTACCTATCTAGAAACCTTATGGAACATCATAGTTCAGTGGAACTGATGGATAAAGGTTGATAGAATCAAATGTAGTCATCATTCTCTCCCCCCAAATGGTGTTTGGAAGCTTTTCATTTGAGATCATACATCCGATTCTTTTACAAATTTCTTTGTTCATCCTCTCAGCAAAACCATTATGATGAGGCATTTTAGGTACTAATTTTTTCAGCCTGATATAGAAACTCTTCTAGTACTCCTCAAATGTACCATGTTACTCTCCTCCATTATCTACTCACACGCACTTTAACTACCTGCATGTTTCTCTTTCCACCTTCACATGAAACTGCTTGAAAAAATCCTACACTTGATCTTTAGTTTTCAAAGCAAAGGCCCATACTTTTCTGGAATTATCATCTTTGAATGTAATAAAATAAATAGAACCTCCCATCGTCTTAGTGCTCATCATGTAAAAATCAATGTGAATAAAATCTAAAACATTTTATTTTCTGGACGGTATATAACTAAGGAATGACACTTTGTGTTGTTTTCCCATGATGAAATCAACACAAGTATCCAGATGTGTGCCTTTTATTCTTAGCAAGAGATCTTCCCTGGAGAGCATTCTGATTCCTCTCTTGCTCATGTGACCCAACCACCTATTCCAAACTTCTACAGGAACATATTTTATGGTTACATTTACTTCTCCTCTACATAGTCTTGCATCTATGAGATAAAGAGAAGTATCTTTCTTTCCATTATCAGTTACTAGGTTACCTTTGGTAATCTTCCATTTCCCATCACTAAGGTAACTGACACATCCCTCATCATCGAGCATTCCAATGGATATCATATTGAGGAAAATATCTAGAACATGCCTTACATCCTTCAACAATAACTTGTATCCAACGTTAGTTTCTAGAAAAATATTACCAATACTATTAATTTTTGATGTGCCATCATTTCCCAACTTTACATGTCCAAAAATCACTAAATGGTAAGATGAGAAGAAATCTCTTCTGGTGGTGAAATGGTAGGAGGATCCGGAATTGATCACCCATGTCGAGTATTGTCTTACCAGACTAACCTGATTGTCTTCCTAAACAATAACAATCTATTTGTTAACAATTGTATCATCATTATTTTCGGTCTTACCATCCTAATTCCTATAATATGCCTTTATCATTCTACACTCTAGATGAAGTGTTTGGGCTTAACACAGTGGTGGCACTTCATTTCATATATTGATCAATATTTTTATCGCTTCCTCCTTTCAATACTTTGGTCACTGGGTTCTCTTCCTTTGCTTCTTCCATGCCATTTATGCTTCCCTTGTCTTTTAGTGATAAGAGCATCTATTTTAGGTGTATGTCCCTCATCGTTTCTTCTGGACTCTTCATTCAAAAGTGTATATTTCACCGTCTCCACAGTTATAGTTCCTTCTTGAGTAGAATTGTAGACTGGCACAACTAATGTATCCCACATCTTTGATAAAGAACTCAACATCAACAGTGCCTATAACTCATCATCAATCATCATTTTCATAGATTTCAGCTGATCAATAGTACCTTGGAACTCACTAATGTGCTCTGATATGTTGGTATCTTTTTTTTATTTCAATTTGACAAGACGACATATTAATTTTTCTTTGTTTTTCATAGTTTTCCTCACATACATATTTTCCAATTTTCACCAAAGAACAGAGGCGTCATGTTCATTGGAAAAATTTTGGAAGATGCTCTTGTCAATCCACTGTCTGATTTGGCCAGTGCACTTCCTTTGGAGTACAACCCACTCTACATCTACTGGTAGGGTACTAGCTGATGTCTTCTCATCGGGTTTACCTCTTTTTGATGTTTCCTACACTTGTGCTGCAATAGTCTTAGTGGTTTCATTTATAGGTTTCCACAAATATTTAATATACAAAAGGTCCTCTATTTTCAGTTCCTAGATGGCATAATTAAACGTAGTGAGTTTAATAATATTACCAATATTTTAGTCCATTTATGGAGTTTTAATTTGGAAACTCTAACCATACAATGTGTTTGGAATGGTCAAAATACCATGAATTGACTCCGGGATCACTGAAAATGGGCTCCGATTGGCCGAGTTATGACCAAAATAGTTTCAACAGTCTGGATTAACTATTGATGTGACACTGACATGGCGCACTGGAGTAGTGGATGGAATGTCATAGAATGTCCCCACCGACATGAATAGTGTTGTCTTCTCCAGCACAGGGTACTGTAGCACCTGTGGTTTGACCAAACTTTGACTAACCATATCTCCTTCATTTAAGCTTCATTTTTTATACTGCTTTCACTGTTGGAATTGTATCTCCGTGATCTTCACAGTTCTGGGCTCGAAAAAAAATTTCGAGAAACTTCAGTTTTATTCTCGCCAAAAAATTTGGTTGTCATGTCGTTATTTCACTCCCAAACCCTTTGATACCACTTTGTTGGAGCAGCGGAGTTTTGTGGTGAGATAAAACACACAAACGGAAGAAGAAAAATGAATCAACGCAAGAATTTACATGGTTCATCAAGGTTGCCTACATCCATAGGAGAATGGGGAACTGGTTTATATTACTCTCTCTGGATGAACTTCGGAGGATATACACAACATGATTACAAATATCTTAGGATATTAATCCCATTTTAAAGATGAAGGAAATCAAGTATGTCAGGGGTTGGTTGGGGTTGGTTCATCAACCCTTGATGTTTATCCCGTCATTGGCTGCTTCAACAAAGACTACATGCCAATCCCATCGGCTTCACACCAAAGGAAGAAGTTGTGTCGAGTTTTTGCCAACAGAAACTTCCTCTCGCTGAATAATCCCACATATGGGAGTGGCCCCCACAGATGGTACTCCCATTCATCTGTCCCTAAACTCAACACAGATGGTTCATGCTACATGGTCTTCATGAAGGGAGGAGGATTGTTCTGGTATATCAAGGGTTCCATTATTCTAGAATTCGAAACCAACTTTGGGAATGGAAACCCTCTACTTTCCGAAGCATTGGCTATGCTAACCGGTCTCCATCTTTGAAATCAAAGGAAAATTATTATTTTATATATGGAAACAGACTCAACAACCATTGGCAATTCATTTCAATGTAAAGGTACCACTCCATGGTCTATTTCCTATGTCATAAGAAGATTCATTATCTATTTAAGAGATAAAATGGATATTTTACATACCTAGAGAGAGGGTAACAAGGTCACGGATCACCTAGATTCCATGGAGGTTCAAGGTACAAATGTTATTTACTTTTCTGTTTTGGACTCTTTACCTCCTGATGGGAAGAACCTTATGATAGGGGATTCCCTTGGACTTAATTACTTTAGACCTCTGTAGGATCTTTTTTTTATGCCTCTGTATCTTTTAATTCCTTTAGTTTTTCAAATAAATTTGATGATGATGAATTGAAAATTATATATTAATTGATATTTATGCCTCATGTTTTATAGACCATGCATCCCAAAAATCCCCTATAAACTAAAGAGATGGATTTATGGAGAATGTCTCATAGTTTAACCCTATTTTAGAACCTACTATCATTGAATCATTTATTCAGACCATCCAACATTTGGGCTAGGAGGGTGAAAAAGAGAAAACAAGAATGGTGGATGATTATCAAAAGTTTACAATGAAAAGACTATTAGCTTTTCATGGTTATAAAGGACCTCAAGAGCTTGAGGAGTGGGTGGAAATGATATAGCATGTATTTAATTTTATTAAGACACCAAATACTTATAAAATTGACTTCTACACCAATATATTAGAAGGATCTAGTCATAAGTGTTGGTAGTCCACAATTCAAGCCAATTGTTTTGAGGATCTCACTCGGGCCACATTCCAAAAAATGTTTAATCAATAGTTATATCTGAAAACATTAAGGGTGGAGAAGGCCCATGAGTTCATGTCCTTGAAGAAATGGATTCCTTTAGAAATTGAGTGTGACACTCATTTCACTATGTTGGTTCACCTTTCTCTAGATATCATCATGAATGACTATCTCAAGGCTTGATGCTTTGAAATAGGGTTAAATCCTAATATTAGTTCGAGGTATATTATGCTTTTCTTACCAACCAATATGGAGGTATTAGTTAAAACTATAATGATCCCAAATTTTATCAATGTAAATTACCTTATTATAATTATTTCATATGGTATAAACACATAATATAACACAATACAAGATTTATAAATGATGAATGAATGAAATAAGAAATGTTTCTATAAGTTAAGAACCCTATACTGATGAAATAGTAACATAACCTTTGGAATAGTAATGTGACCCTTATGAATAGTAAACCAGACAATTTAATAGTAACCTCACCAATGAAATTATAAATAAAATTTATCCATCTCATAAGTAAAAATATTATATAATTATATCATAGTATAATTAAATAAATATTTTAAAAAATATTATTTTTGTGGTGGTATTTTTAAAAGTCATAAATATTTAATTACAATTTCATGACTAATTTAATAATTTAAAAAGAAAATTAATTTTTATAATATGTATTCATAAATTAGTATTTTTATGTCTTATTATTTTAACACAATTTTATGAGACCTTAAGTAATTTTTCAAACTGTTATAAAATCAGTTATAATTTTTAAATCTTTATCTTCCAAGTAAATGATGATTTTAATTAGAATTAAAATTTCACATATTTAGAAAATTAATTTCATAAAATGGAGTTCATTTTTAAATTCTACACATTTAAAAACTCTTAGGGTGAATTTTTTGTATTTTTCTAAAATATTTGAATTTTTGTGAATCGTAAAATATGATAATTTACGATAAATGCTAAATACTTGAATTATGGAGTCATAGGTGATGTATGGATGATGTAAGCCAAAAATATAGAAATCACATTATCAAGTCATTGTATTTAGTCTCAATAATCAACAATATTTCTTATCTTGAGAAAAATAATAAACTAATGAATTAAATAATGAGAAAACACTCCTCTCCTCCACTATAAGTACCGCCCATCATCACCTCTTTTTCTCACACCTCTCTAGCCTTAAGCCTTGCATAAATTCTGATAAAATCTCCTTTGAAAACTCTCCCACACATCTATTAGCTTTTTTTCTTAAAAAAATACCAAAACCAAACCCCTAAGGAGGTTATTAAGAAGAAGGAATCAAGAGGTCAAACCCTCTTCTGCTTTTTTTCAATTTCTTTTCAAGTTCCTTTCTTTTATTTTTCTCTCCTCACCTCCCCTAATATAAATGGAATAAAAACTCTAGTATATTCCATATAATGGAATTTTATCATGTTTATAGAATAAATCTTCATCAAATCTCTTATCCTCTCAATTTTACTTTAAGAATGAAAACATCACCTATGTGGTGCTGATTTACAACCTTTAGGGACGACGTGCTTTCATATTTAAATTACATCTTCAAGGATGGTCATAAAACCATTTTTATTTTTGAATCAGATTATAACATATGTATTATATATTATTTAATGTTCTGGAATCATTTTTTACACATGATACTAATTTATAAAAGAAAATTATTTCGTTGTGATAAAAAACATTAAATTAATCTAAACAATTATCATTAATTATTTATCTAATGAATAATCGTAAATTATGAAAAAAAAATATGGTATTTTAATATTCTATAAGTTCATTAATAATATATAAGTTCATTTCTGGACAAATATCCTCATTCAACATTATTTTCCATACACATATATAAGTAAACTGATCATGAAAACCAAGGAAATCAATGCTCCCAAATGATGAAATTGAATCTCTTAACCCATCAAAAATTCCATAAATTAATTTAATAAATATATAATAAATAAAATACATGTATAAATGGTTCTATAAATATTAATTAATGAATATAATTTTATTATTTATGACATTAATAACAAATGTAGAATCGATTCGGACATAAGGTGAGGGATTCTACTCGAACCTCAATTATTCCTTCAGGTTAACCTTACCTCTTTTACCCAAATGAAATTGTCTTTTATTTTTATGTAAATATTCTAAATGATTTTTATGTGTTCCAAAATCATGTATCAATATCCATTTATCCTTATTTTTTGGTGATATACATGTTTTTAAAAGGTTCCCTACTCAATTCTTCACGATAAACAAGCCCAATTTAAGGGAACTTCACAAATTATTACCCATTTTAAAGCATGCACCATAATATATTTTAAGAAACCATTATTTTTATAAAATAAATAATTTTATCATGAAAAAATATATTGGTTCAATTATTTTTTTATACAAACAATTGTGTATTTTCCATTTTAAAGAATCTTGAATGTTTCCCCTTAAAGCATACTAAAATGTTTTATTACTAAAGTTTCTAAAACATTATTTTCACTTTAGTTTGACATCTCTTATCATGATATATTCCTATATTCCCTAATTAATTTCCATGTATTATTTAAATCCATCCATTCATGGACACCATTATGATAATCCCTTTTGATATGCCTTTTTAAATGTTTATGATACCCAGTTATTTCCATGGGTAACCCTTATGATTGATTACTTATGTATGATTCTTAATGTGGCACACATATTCATGAAAATGTTAATATGGTTGAACCCATATATTTCTCCAATGTATTAGGTAATTTTTAGTCTCATGATATTTTATGTGAAATGGTATTGGTGGTTTGACCTGACTCGTGCTCTATGTGCAACGATCTTACTGGTTAGCCTTGACTCGTGCTCCTCTATGTGAAACGAACCTTGAATCGTTCTCCTCTATATGCCACAATCCTTGAATCATAATAAATTCATGTTTTATTTTGCTTCTAAATTACTATTAATCCATGATTATATGATCACATGTTATGATTCCTTATTTTTAATCATGTTCCTTTCCTTTTTATATCATTATGGCATGCCTTCTAACCCATGTGTTATGCTTTATTTTAATGTTTATTCCCTAACTAGGATTTTTAGATCATCCCTTTTTTCATGTTATCCATAGGTTATCCTATACCGATGTAAGGGAACAAAGGAATTTATGATCTCATAATAGATGATAAATAGAAAAATGTTTTATTTAGTCCCATGTTTTTAGTTTTATGTACCTTGTCTTCCAACACAGTAGATTTTATGATCCTTGCCTTGTAATTTGATGTTTAATTGTTCTTAAAATCATGTAATGATATGTGTAAAATACTAGGGTCATTATAGTTGGTATCAGAGTAAAAGTTTAGTTATTTTTAGAGACTAGGAATAGAGAACTTTAGTAATAACCTTAGATATAAGACTAAGTATGAGAAAACATCACTAAATTTTGGTTATTATAGAGTCAGTGGTTTATCAAGAAAGTACATCCTTGTTTTGATACTACAAGTGGACGTGGTTCTGGAAAAGATATACCTAGGAGTAATAACTTTAACAAGGTGTTCTGGGCCTAACTCAGGGTAACTGGGTACATGACAACGGGCCTTATTGGGAACCTAGTTTTACACTCTCGGCGGATATAATTTGGTAAATTCATAATATCATTAAAAAAATTATTAAGGGAACAAATAAATACCTATAAGAATATATTTTAGGAAATATATTGTGGATAACCTAGATTAAAACCTGGGTAATCACAAGTTAGTATATACTTTTTCTTTAAGATTTTATCCTTTTATGTTTAAAGTTTTCTTTGTATGCTTATTATCTATGTATTCAAGCCCCCTAATTGCACTTTATTTTTCTTAGTTAATTTTTTGGAAATAGAATAACATGTTCCAAAAATCGATGTGATAGGAAATGTGATGATTTCTCAAATGATATGCCAAATATGATATAAACAGGAGCTCAAAACATCATGACATTACTTGATCAATTGGATCAAGTTATAAATAATAACTTGAATCATATGGAGAACCCCCATTATCTAAGGAAATAGATAGTTTCCATAGAATCCTCTATGTGGAAAAAGGCCTCCCATGTTTAATGTATCTTTTGATCCCCTCACCATGTAATAGTGCATGAACTCCACTGAAAAAAAATTATGTGTCCTCTAGTACTTAGAAGAAGAGAAATTTGTGTTAGCGGTCTATCGTTTTGATGGGGAAGCTGATAAATGGTGGAAAATAATAAAAAAATATGAAGTACAAGGAGAAAATTGATTCCATGGATTGGGAGGAATTCAAGAAAATGTTTTTCAATAAATATTTTCCATGAACCCTCCATATTAAGATGTAAAAGAGATTTCCTCAGACTTAAGTATAAGGAAGATGAGTCTATCAGGGTGTATGAATAAAACTTTACCAGGTTTTCGAGATATTCTTACGGCTATTTCATAAACACAAAAATAAAATTGGATCTCTTATTTAGTAGATTAAATATGAGTCAATAAAAAGCATTGGCAATTTTGAGACTTAAAAAATTATGAGTAAATTGTTTGTTGTTCCCTCAAGGTTGAAATGGAGATATTATATTATCAGTGGTCTTGTGGGAATGGTGATAAAAAGAAAAAAATGGAGTCTAATATGGGTAGATTTGCAAATAAATCCCAGGATGGAAAGAAGACAGAATGTCCCACATGTCAAAATTGTGGGAAGAAGCATCCTGGGAACTGTCAAAAGGGAACTAGGAAATGCTTCAAATATGGGAGAATGGGGCATATGGCTAAGAACTGCCAAAGGGCTATAAATAATCCCACTAACTTGAAATAATAAAGTAATTTTCATATCAATTCTCAACCAGTAGTGTAGTGTTTCAATTAAGAGGAACATGAGAATTTTGTGAACCAATGCCCTAATCCAAGGGTTGTCAGAGGTAATCAACAAAAAACTCCAAGGAAACAAGGAAGGGATTATGTTATCATTACTTCTAATGTGGTTCCAGACAATGATGTGATGATAGGTATGTTTTTTATTCATTTAAGAATAAATAATGTACTATTTGATTCTGGTTCTACACATCCTTTCATATCTTGAAAGTTTAGTAGAACTATTCAAATACAACCTCAAAATTTAGAGGTTGATTTATCTGTGAGAATAGATAATGGGGAAATTATTGCATCCAAATTACATAACTCCTCCCTGATTAATTCTTGTGGACCTAACCACCCAAAAAATCTCTCCATACTCTCTTTGGTATAGTTTTATGCTATTTTGGGAATGGATTTGCTATCTTTATACAAATCCAACATAAACCATCAGGAAAGGGATATCAATATTCACATCCTGAATCATCCTCTAATTCTTTAAAATGTAAGGATGAATATGAATATCCTTTAGAATCATCATATCAAGTGTGGATATTACTGCCTTATGAGCAAGCATATCTCAAACAAATTATTGAGACAAAGGAGATGATCATGATTGAAGATATGCCCATTGTGAGGGATTAAACTCATGTATTCCTTGAAGATTTTCTTGGTCTTCCCCCTAAATGATAAGTTGAGTTCTAAATTGAACTTATTATTTGATCTTTATATATATCAAAGACATCTTATATAATGTTAATCGTTAAGATAGAAGAACTGAAGAGGCGGTTACCGGAGAATCTGGACAAGGGTTTTATACACGTGAGTACTTCACCATGGGGTGTGACAGTACACTTAATTAATAAGAAGGATGGATCAATCCAACCATGAATAAATTATCATGAGATCAATAAAACCATGATAAAAAAATTATTCCCTTCCATGGATATATGGCATGATCGATTAGCTATGTGGGGCTAGTTATTTATCTAAGGTGGACCTTCAGTCAGGATATCACCAATTAAAGGTAAGGAAGGAAGATATTCCCAAGACTGCCTTTCGAAAGAGGTATGAACATTATGAGTTCATAGTTATTTCCTTTGGGCTAACTAATTATTTATAAATTTTCATTTATTTAATGAATAGAGTATTTATATATTACCTCAACAAATTTTTTGTAGTCTTTATTGATTATATTCTGATATACTCTAAGAGAAAGAAGGAACATGAGAAGCATTTAAATACCATGTTTCAGACTTTGTGATGGGATAAAATCTATGAAAAGTATAGTAAATGTGAGTTCTGTATGGAAGAATTATCATTCTTATGGAATGTTATCACCAGTAAAGGAATATATGTGGACCCTTCCAAGACAAAGGCAATCGAAGAGTGGCCCAGGACAACATCTATAATAGAGATCCCCAGCTTTCTTGGTCTATCTGGTTATTACTGACGATTTGTGAAGAACTTCTCATGATTTTCAAACCTAATAACCAAATTAAATGGAAGTGAGTAAGGTTTTTCTACACTTAATAATTTTAGGAAATCTTTAAGGTTCTCAAAAAGAGTTTTATCGGTACACTAATACTCACACTCTCAACAAGTGGAGAACTCTTTGTGATATATAGTGATGCTTAAAAGAAAGTATTAGGTTTTGTACTGATGAAAATGACAAAGTGATATACTATTCCTTAAGGTAGTTGAAAATTCATGAGAAAAACTATTCTACACTTGATCTGGAGTTGGTAGTTGTGATCTTTGCGTTGAAAATCTGGAAGAATTATCTCTATGGGGAGAAGTGTGAGATGTATACTAATCACAAGAGTCTTAATTATATTTATTCACACTTAAGGAGATTAATATGCACCAGAAAATATGTTTAATTATCATCAAAGAATATGAATTCTCAATCCACTACCATCATAATAAGGCAAATAAGGTGGTATATACTCTAAGTATAAAGGATCCTTCATCTTTATTAATGATAAGAATTGATAAGGATCCAATATTATTTGACTTAAAAAGGAAGAAAATAAGAATCATTAAGGGTATAACATCATCAATCCTATCTCATATTATTGACCAAATGTCCCTTGTGGATAAAATAAATGATTCTCAATGAAATGATGTGGAAATTTAGAAAAGGGTGGAAGCTATTTAAAATGGGAAATCCTTCAAGTTCAAGATCTATGGGGATGGGTTTGTAATAATTGGGTCATGACTATGTGTACCATATAATACAAAGATTAATAAATAGCTTATGAATGATGTTCATAGATCAACCTTTACTATTCACCCAGGGAGAACAAAGATGTATCGAGATCTCTGGGAGAACTTTTGGTGGGACAATATGAAAATGGATATCGCTAAATATACATCAAAGTCTTGGTATGTTAGTAAGTGAAGGCTGAAAGGAAAAATTCTAAAGGGATGATGCAACCATTACCCATACCAACATGGAAATGGGAAAACATAACCATGGAATTTGTCATTAGACTTACAAAGACATTAAGAGGAAACAATTCTATATGGATTATTGTGGACCATCTTACAAAGACAGATCACTTTATTGTAATTCTAGAGGAATTATCACTAGATCAACTTTCATAGATATAAATCAAATAAGTGGTAAGTTTTCATGTAGTACCACTATCTATTTTATATGATCTAGATTCTAGATTCACCTCTAAGTTTTGGAAAAGTCTCTAACATGCTCTAAGCACTGAGCTAAACTTCAATATGGTCTATCATTCTCAAACTAATGACCAATTTGAGTGGAATATTTTGAAACTGGAAGACATATTTATAGAATGTTCTATGGAATTTAAAGAAGGATGGTACCAACATCTTCCACTGATCGAATTCTTCTATAATAATAGTTTCCACTCGAGTATCCAAATGGCTCCATGTGAATCCCTTTACTGAAAAAGGTGATAACATCAGTATACTAGGATGAAGTTGGTGAATGTAAGATTCTAGGACCTAAAATGGTAAAAGAAATGGTGTAGAAGGTAAAACCCATTGATAAACTCTTCAAGGTATCCCAAATTCGACAAAAGATCTATGTAGATAATCATTGATGTGACCTGGAGTTTAAGGTTGGAGACATGGTATTCCTCCATATATCTTCATGGATGGGGATCATGATATATGGGAAGAAAAGAAATCTAAGTCCTAAGTACATCATCCCCTTTGAGATCCTTGATAGTGTCAGAGTTGTGTCCTATTAACTATAACTCCCACCAACCATGTCTCAAGTACATTAAGTATTCTATGTATCCCTCTTTAGGAAGTACATACATATCCTTCACGTGTTTTGACTTCAAATTTGGTACAGTTGTAAATTTATTTCTTATGAGTAGAATCTAGTAAAGATCTTGGATCATAGAGATAAAGATCTATGCAACATGACTACTCACCTGGTCAGAGTACTATGGTGGAACCATAGGCATTAAGAGGCAACATGAGAATTAGAGGAATTGATGAAGGAAAAGTACTCACACCTGTTTTCACCTTAGTGTGTAAAAAAAATTGATGGAGAAATTTCATAAAGGGGAAGAATATAATGATCCAAAATTTTATCAATGGAAATTCCCTTCTTATAATTATTTCATATGGAAGAAAAACATAATAGAACACAATAAAATATTTCTAAATGATGAATGAATGAAATAAGAGGTGTTTCTAGAATTAAAGGAACCTATACCAATGAAATAGTAACTTTACCTTTGGAATAGTAATGTGACCCTTATGAATAGTAAACCTTCCAATTGAATAGTAACCACACCAATTAAAGTGTAAATAAAATTTAACCATCTTATAAGTGACAATATGAAATAATTATATCATAGTATAAGTCAATAATTATTTTAAAAATTATTAATTATGTTTTGGTATTTTTGTAACTCATAAATATTTAATTACAATTTTATGAATAATTTAATAATTTAAAAGAAATTTTATTTTTATAAAATGTATTAATAAATTGGTATTTTTATGTCTTATTATTTTAACATAATTTCATGATACCTTAAGTAATTTTTTAAACTATCATAAAATCAGTTAAAATTTTTAAATTTGTATTTTCCAAGTAAATGATGCTTTTAATTAAAATTAAAATTTATCATATTTATAAAATTATTTTCATAAAATGGATTTAATTTTTAATTTCTACACATCAAAAAACTTTAGAGTTAATTTTTTATATTTTTCTAAAATACTTGAATTTTTGTTAATAGTAAAATATGATAATTTATGATAAATTCTAAATACATGTATTATGGTGTAATAGGTGATTTATGGATTATATAATCCCTAAATATAGAATTAAAATTGTAAATTTATTGTATTTATTCTCAATAATCAACACTTTTTCTTATCTTGATAAAAATAATAAACTAATGAATTAAATAATGAGAAAACACATGTCTCCCCCACTATAAATACAACCCATCATCACCACTTTTCCTCACACCTCTCAAGAATTAATCCTTGTCCAAATTATACTCAAATATTCTCCCAAATATCTTCTACACTTCTAGGAGATTTTTTTCTTAACAAAATACCAAAACCAAACCCTTAAGGAGGTTCTCAAGAAGAAAGAATCAAGAGATAAACCCCTCTTCCGTTTTCTTTCAATTTCTTTTCAAGTTCCTTTCTTTTCTTTTCTATCTTAACCTAACCTCATCAAAATGGCATGAAAAATAAAGTATCTTACATATATTTTAATTTTATTTTGTTTATAGAATAATTATTCTTCAAAGATATTCTCCTCTCTCTTTTACTTTAAGAATGGAAACATCATTCGTGAGGTGTTGTTTTACCACCTTTGTGGATGACGTGCTTTTATATTTCAATTACATATTCAAGGTTGTTCATTAAAATATTTTTATGTTTGAACAAGATTATAATATATTTATTATATCTTTTTTAATGTTCTATAATCATTTTTTACACTTGATATTAATTTATAAAACAAAATGACTTCATTGTGATAAAAAAAAAGCTAAATTAATCTAAACGATTATCATTAATGATTTATTTAATGAATCATCCTAACTTATGGAAATAAAATGGTATTTTAATATTTTATATGTTCATTAATAACATATAATTTCAGTTCTGTACAACTATCCTCATTCTATATAATTTTCCACATACATATACAAGTAAACCGATCGGGAAAACCAAGGAAATCAACGCTCCCAAATAATTAAATTGAATCTTTTAACCCATCAAAAAGGCCATAAATTAACTTAATAAAGTTATAATAAATCAAATACATGTTTAAATGGTTCTTTAATTATTAATTAATTAATCTTATTTGATTATTCGGGACATTAAGATCAAGTGCATAATCATTTCGAAAATAAGGTAAGGGATTCTACCCAAACCTCCATTATTCTTTTGGGTTACTCTTTCTCTCTTTTAACCAAATGAAATTATCTTTTATTTTTATGTAAATATTCTAAGTGTTGTTTATATGTTCCAAAATCATGTATAAATATCCATTCATCCTTATTTTTTTGGTGATATACATGTTTTTAAAAGGTTCCCTACTCAATTATTCCTGGTAAGCATGCTCGATTTAAGGGAACTTCCAAAATTATTACCCATTTTCAAGTGTGATCCATAATATATTTTAAGACAATATTATTCTTTTAAAACCACTCATTTTATCATAAAAAACTATAATGTATAAATTATGGTTTTATTCAAACAATTATGTATTTTACATTTTAAAGAATCTTTAAAGTTTTCCCTTAAACCATACTAAAATATTTTATTACTAAAGATTCTTATACACTCTTTTCACATAAGTTTGACATAACTTTTCATTATATATTCCTATATTACCTTATTAATTTCCATGTATGATTTAAATCCATCCTTTCATGGATACCATTATGATAATCCCTTTTAATGTGCCTTTTAACATGTTTATGAAACCCAATTCTTTATATGGGTAACCCTTATGATTGATTACTTCTGTATGATTATTCATGTGGAACACATATTCCTGAAAATGTTATGATGGGTTTTCCCAGATATATATCACTCCAATTTAGTGGGTACTTTTTAGTCTCATGAGACGTTATGTGAAACGGTCTTGGTGGTTAGCCTTGACTTGTGCTCTATGTGAAATGGTCTTGGTAGTTAGCCTTAACTCGTGCTCCTCTATGTGCAACAAGCCTTGACTCATGATCCTCTATGCTAAAAGATCCTTGAATCATTCTAAATTCATGTTTTATATTTCTTACACATTACTATTAATCCATTATTATATGATGTAATGTTATGATTCTTAGGTTTAATCATGTTCCATGCCTTTTTATATCATTATGTTATGCCTTATAACCCATGTGTTAAGATTTATTTTAATGTTTATTCTCTTATAGAGATTTTTAGCTCATACCTTTATTCATGTTATCCCCAGGTTATCCTATACAGATGTAAGGGATCAAAGGAAGTTAATATCTAATAATGGATGATAAATAAATAAATGTTTTATTTAGTCCCATGTTTTCATTTTTATGTACCTAGTCTTCCAAGACACTAGAATTTATTATCCTTGGCTTGTAATTTTATGTTTAATTATTCTTAAAATAATTTAATTATTTATGTAAAGGACTAGGGTTTCTATAAAAACAGTGATGCTAGAGACCGATTTAGATTTTTTTTCCCAGCTCAGTGATGCCTCTTCTGTGGAAGGTGGTATTTAATGTTCTTCACCGAGCCAAGAGAAGGAGCATGAGAAGTTACATCAAAGTGGTGGTGGGGGAACTCATCATTTATCAAATTATTTATCAGAAGTATATTTAAGGAATAATTCGGTGACTGAATTCTAGTATGGGAAATAAATTCACAATTTTCCATAGTACAAGTATCCCCCAAGACATTCCACCAGTATGGTTGTTTGAGACACCTTCAATGCTTTTGTATTGGAGCTCCTCAAGTTAGAAGAGTTGAGTCTTCAGTCACTAGAATATCTAAAGTTCATTGTGATGCATCTGATAGTGCATGAACCCATTCTCAAACAAAATAGGATTCTCGCCTAACTATGAGGATGTGGAGTGGGATTGAGGGAATCTTTATATATCCAGGCATGTTCTAGAGGATTTAGATGATGGTCGGACCATCGTGAGAGGTACAATATTTATTGTTTCTTTTATGTATTTGGAATTTTTTTATAGAGGTGCATTTCATTCATTTATTTTATAAAATTTTATTAATTCTTTAATATTACAGTTAGAGTTGATGTTATTTAGAATGGATCTTTCTACTTCATTGGAAAAGATGAAGGAGTGGGGATTTAGGTGTACTGAGTGAAATGTGTTAGTTATCAGTTTTGATATTGTGTGGGATTTATTGTTCCTTGGACTAGATGTTTTTTATCTCATAATTTTCATGTATTGGATGGTAAAATTTAAATCCTGGATATACTTCTATCATTGTTGGGTCCAGTTATTTTATCCAAATGGAACACTCGGGTCCTTTAAGGTGAGTAGGATCCTAGGTTAAGGAGGATTGGACCTGTTGTTCTAGATGTTGGATTGATCTCATGTTTGTTATCTAGTTTTAAATTTGATGATTATGAGCATAGTTTAGTTATTCAACTTCTAATAGTTGTAGATAGGTATCTCAAGGCCATTCTATATGCTTTTTTGGGTTTCCATCCTAATGAGTGGTAGAGATCACTATTGAAATACTTCCCATGGTGATCCTCATATCTTTTTCATCTTATTGAGTGGAAACTTCTAATAAAATGGGTTTTAAGTTTTTGGCTAGAGTAACTTCAAATGAAGTGATTTATTTGACTGGTTGTTTCACCATGGGAATCATTGGATCTCTTTGCAATAAAAGTAGACAAAAGCCTTTGACTTTTCATTGATTACAAAAATCTCAATCAGGTGACCATTAATAATAAATAACAATTTTTATATATTGATGATCTATTTGATCATCTTAGAGAATCTTTATGGTTTTTAATAATCAATTTAAGATTGGGATACCATCAGTTAAGTGTTTGGGAAGTGGTTTTCCTAAGACCTCTTTCAGGAGAACTCATGGTCACTATGAGTAATGTGTTATGCCATTTTCCCATAGTAACACATATTTTGTTTTAATGGCCTTGATGAAACATATTTTCCACTGATATCAATATTACTTGGTGGTGTTCTTTATAGATAACATCCCAGTTTCTCCAAGTTGAATAAGTATAACAAGGATTATTTATCCGTTATCTTGGGAACCTTGAAAGAGAACTACATATATTCTAAGTTATATAAATTTCATTAATGGATTAATAAATTAGAATTATTGGGTTATGTGATATCTAAAAAAAGAGTATTGGTGGATCCTATGAAGATACATGTAGTGATATCTCAGGAGCTCCTTAATAATGTGTTTTAGATCAAGAAATTATAAGTATTTGATGAATATTAAAAGTGATTCATTTTGGTATTTTCTATTTTGACTTCACCCTTGATAGATTTGACTCAAAAAGTTGTGAAGTTTGACTAGAATGATAATTGTTAGATATCCTTTGAAGTTTTGGAATTTATTTCAACTTCATCTTAATATATGATTATTTTTTAGTTGGTTAAGGGTAATGTCATGTTTTGTGATGCTTTAAGTCAGTGATTGGGGAGTTTTTTTATGCAATTTGATCAAGTGGTGGTGTACGGGTCTCACAAATTTTTCTATCATGATAATAATTACCCCAATCATGACCTTGAGTTAGAATTGGTGATCTAGGACTTGAATATATGTTTCCACTATCATTTCAAGGAGCAGTTTATAATGTATTCAGACCATAAGAGTTTGAATTATATTTTAAAATAAACAGACTTGAAAATTCAACAGAGATATTCAGTGGAGTACCTCTATTATTTTTTATTTTAAATGTATTATAACCTAAGAAATGAGAATCTGGAAGACAACTCCTTAATTTGGAAACTACTAACTCGTTTAGTAAAGGAATCGGAGGATGAATGGTTCCTAATGGGATTCCTTATTGAGATGCATTTGAATGTGGAAGGGTAATATGAATGAGTGTTCTTAACTTGAATTCAAGTCACATCTTCCTTGTATTCTTGGATTCATAGTGAGAAAAAGTAGAAAATTATTATTAGTGTATTAGTATATTTTTAAATTATAGGGATATCTTGGTTGATTGGTCTTAGTCACCCAATACTTACACTATGTTTTAGAGGATTCTTATAATCCCTTTGGATTTAAGGTGAGGGTTGATAGAGGGTGGGAACCAGACTAGTTGATTCTTACATAATAGTTATACTAAGATTTTTTATGACATCAAATGAAATTATTTGTGGCCCTAGATAATGTGGAAGTTTTTTTATGTCTTTATGCCTTAATTATCATAGGATTAATACCAAGCACCAAAAGCCAAACAATATATTTTAGCCCATTCCCACTATAGTGTGGAAGTGGGATGATATTTTAATGGACTTTGTGATTTTATTTACTCATACTCTGAGTAGGAAGGATGTGATTTGGTTTATTATTGATAGTTTTTATAAATCATCAAATTTCATTCCTAATAAATAGACGATAAAGGTAAAGGATCTCAGATATAATGAACTGCATTGTTATAGGTTGTGGGATTCAGTGGAAGATTTATTTTTTGGTCTTATAAGAGGATGTGTTTATTGAATTGGAAAACATTTTAGTAATTTAGGTATTGAAACATCTTAAGAAGATGTTTTTGGAGGTGGCTTGAGGCCTAATAAGTGTTTCGGGCGCTCGGGTGAGCATTGGAGGGGGGTCCGAATACCCATGATTTTTTTTTGGTTTTTCGACATAGGACTAGGTAATCTCACAAAACGTTAGGTCACACCATGAAAATGTTTATTGAGGGTGCCATTCCAAAAAATAGTGGAGGTCACACTGTGAAGGGATAAGGCCTTGGGGATGGATTTTCCTACAGTGAATTGTGTTACTACCTAGAGTGGTTTTATCAAGATAATGTTGGGTTAAGGGGTTTTCATATCTACCTAGAGGGAGGTTTCAAAAAAACCCTCATGGTCACTTCATGACCTAGAATTGGGTGCATTTTTTAAGGTCCTTTTGGTAAATTGGAAGAGGTTTCTATTTGGAACATCATTAGGTTTCTTGGCTCCAAAGTGGGATAGATGAAGGGGATAACCCCTCTTTTATCCCCCAGATACCCCTTTGATTAGGACAATTTGAGGGAGTTTATTCACATTTATCCTTGGTAATATCACTTCCCTTATCCTCCTAATTTTCCCCTTTTGTCCCTTCCTTAATTTTTGTTCACGGTTTAGGGGTTTGGGGAGGTGATTTCACCAGAGAATAGTAAAATCATCTCACTTTATGGGGATTTCAGGTGTGACTTGTAGAGTATGTACCAAGAGGTTATATTCAATCCTCTATTCACTGATTTCCTTGTGTTATGTTAGATCATGAGTTTATTTAGTTCTTTTGGAAATCTTGAGTAAAATCAGTTATCAATCCAATTTTTTAATTAAGGTATTTTTTTTCTTAGGTCCATATATGTGTCAAGATTTGATCGCACCCCATTTCTCATCGATTCGGTATTGTGAGGTCAACTGATGAGTTTGTCACCAATTATGATGATTTTGGTTTCTGATTAAAAATTTCTAATTTATTAATTTTTTAGTTTGTATAAATGAGATAGGTTCTCATGTACTTGGAGGATGTCATTGTGATCTTGAGATGGGTTAATATATCATTGGTTGAGGTAGGTTTCCTTGAAATTATTTGATTCTCTTATTATTTAGTAATTTTATATTTATATGCCATCATTGTTATACTTTTATATATGGTGCTTGACTTGTGTGATATCACCTATAAACTGGGATGGATTCACATAGACCTAATTTCCAACATGAACCTCATATCTTGATAAATTTTTTAAAGGTTTCATATTAGTTGAACGAGTTCTGGTTAGGATTTCAGTGACAAAAAGGACTCCCTTTTAAATTGTTTTAAAATAGATTTTACTCAAATGGAATTTCAAGGTAAAATGATGATTGAGAAGTGTGTTTTAAAATGGTATTTCAAATTAGGAAAGGGGGTTTCTAAAGAATGTTTTGACATATTTTTTAAAGGGCCTAGTGTTTGTAATATGGAACATGATTTTATTTCTAAGTGATTTAAAAGGATATTTTATCTTTGTTTCTAAAGGAAATCTAGAAGGTATTAGTTGATTTGTTTTGTTTCATTTGATCTCTTGAAGCTGATGCCTTTTTTTCTAAATTATGAGTGGAATTTTATATGCCCCTTTTGATTTGGTTGTGTGTTTCTTATTTCTTGTTGATGTATGACCGTGTGTTCCAGAACATGATGTTAGTTAGTATCAAAGTTATGAGTTAGTCCAAATGGATTTGATAGGACCCTTAGATGCTTGATATAGGTGTTGGGTTGAGTTTTATTTGTGGGTATAGGTCTAGGTGACTAGTGTCCAATATGTGAGTTAGTGAGTTGTGAGATGGGTTGTGTGCCTTGTTTTTTATTACCTATATTTTCTTGATTATGTTCTTGTGATAGTAAACTGATATTGGTGGGAGAGAGGATCCTAAGTTTGGTCCATGCCATGGGTGAGATGGCGCTAGTAGGAAAACCATGGGAGATATGGGGTTCTAGTTGTGTGTAAGTTTTTGGGACAAATTTTAGTGATAAAGTATGGTTTGATATAGGATGTGCAACCTCCCTTGAGTGAGAAGAGTTGGACATAGTACTTTGTGTGTGAAATAACTTTAGTGAGAAGGGACAAACTAGATGCTTTGCATTTGACCTACCTTTAGTGAGAAGGGATGGTTTGGTACTTAATGTAACCCTACATTAAACCTTTATATAGCAGTTAGGACTTGATATGAAACCACACTTGAGTTAGAAGAGATGGGTCAAGGTTTGGCATGAAACCCTACCTACATATTCGGATAGTAGTCAGAATTCATTATGACACCCTACATTATATCTTTGGGTTTGGGTTTGGGTTATGATATTTTGTGACTTCTTCCTTCAATCATGGAGTTAAAGCAGATATGGTGAGGTGTTGTGGTGGCCTGGTTAACACATAATGATCTAACTTATATGCATCAGTTTTCATTGTTTGTTATGTTCTATATATGGTTATGTTTCATGAACACTAATAAAATCATTATATATGTATTTTATTATCTTATAATTGATAACAATGGAACTCAATATTTTTGAGGCATCGGGTATTGTAATTAGGTCATCGGACTCACCCCTATCCCCATTCATGATATGGGTTTTGATGTATGTGGGTAGACCTTTATGTTTCCTATCACAAAACAAGTATTACTTTGATCTAGACGTGAGGTACATGTCAATTAGGTTATAGAGGTTGAGTATTTGGTAGGTTGGATTATGTGAGTTCGACTAGTGGTTTTATAGTTTACTTTTACATCATGTACTGGATAGTGATACATTTATTTATATATGAGTTTTTATTCATTATTTATCAAATTTTTCTAATATTTTATGATTTGACACATTATGTAGAATAATTTACTACTTTCTATTCTATATTTTGAGGGCCCTATTGGAACCCTTTTTTATGTCTATTGGTTTGGGAATATTCATTATATGGATGATTCATGATGAATTATTGATATATTCAGGCCTAACACTTGGGATTTATTTTATAGGTCACGTATCCCCATGATTGTGTTAGGACCTCACGGATATTTGGAAGCCTCTTTTATATAGGGAAGTTCATCTGAGGTCATGTATCATACCCACTAAAATGTATTTTTGGTAATCCAATCTTTGGAATTACAAAATAGTATCATAGCACCATATTGGATGATGTGGTGTATTCAAAGGTAGAGTTGGGTTTTTAGGAATTGGGAGATAGATCGAGTTCATGTCGATCCAGCATGACATCGGTTGATACCCAAGTTACTATAGAATATCTAATGTTGGGACTAGGTAGTATAGTGTGATTGATGTGTTAATAGTTGGTATAAGAATCCCATTATGGGATGGTGATGATCAGGATGAATCATAAGGCTTGGTTGGGATCTAGTGTGTTGTTCATGCATCATGATACTATCATTATTAGGGCATGATACATGCATTTATGGGTGGTGGTGTTTAACATGTTTCTTCATTAGATTAAATTATTAATTTAATAGACTTATAATATAATATATGTTTTCTCAATTACATTATAAGGTTTTATAAGATGAATATGGATTTGAGGGGATGATTTATTTTTATTCATCTTGTTTGGATACCATAGAAAAATGGTTTTTAAATTGTTTAGTTTCTTAGGAAATCATTATTTCAGAAAGAAACCAATATTTTGAAATAAAAATAATGTGGTGTAATGAGGTGTGCGTAAAATGGTTTTATAAGTTTTTTTACTTTAAATGCCTCACGGAGTTGGTGTTTTGAAATGGGTTGTAATTTTTAAGTTTGAAAAAATTCTAAAGAATTTTTTTTTTGAATTTTTTCTTAATTTAATTTTGATAAAAGTGTTAGTTAATTGGAGATTTTGATATTTTGGTTTTGTTGAAAAACCTTATATGTCAAGGGGTGTTTTCAAAACTAGGTTGAATTTTTGTGTGTGTAAAATAATTTGAATGGGGTTTTAAAAATAATAAATAGGTAACTAGGTAAACTAGACTTCTTGTATTTTTTTTGTTTGGTCAAGGGTAACTTGGATGCTTGAATTGTGTGTTTATATTGTATTCCATGTATGTTTAGAAACCACCAAGTGAGGTTATCCAATTTGGAACTGATTTTTTCATGTTATGGGGAAAAGAAACTGATTTCTATGTAGGCTAGGTTTGTAGGATTTTTAGTGGCTGACCAAGAGTTACCTTGGTGTTTAATTCATGTGTTTATTGGATTTTTCATGCTTGTTTTTGGAGATGTTTTTATGTAAGGCTCATAGATGGATATTGATTTCAAGATTGAGTATCTGGATGTCGGTTTTGTTGGTTTCATTGTTTATATTTATTAAATTGTGTTTAAAATAAGTGATTCCTATGGTGGGAAACACTATTTTCTATAATTAGTCATTAGTAGTGACTTCTTATGGTGGGTATCTCTATTATCCCCAAGACAAATTTATATTTCATAATTATGTGTTTTATGGATTTACGAGTGTGTTTAATCTCTATATTAGTGTTTGTTTATTGGGATTTACCACCAAATATAAATTTTTATTGAAAACCCACTTTCAGTAGAAGTGGGAAACCTCAGTTAACATATTCGAAGACCACTATATACTCAAAGATCTCACAAATTAATTAAAAACAGGACTAAGATTTTTTGAATTCAAAACTCTATATAAATCCCAGTGACGTGAACTAACCTGAAGATCTGGTTCCTCACCAAAAATCTCTTCAAAGTGATTATCTATTTTTTCTATTGTCTATATAAATTCCTCCATGTTGATTTTACCTTGATTGAATCCTCACATTAGTATTCGACCTTGCTTGTTTATCCACCCTTCTTTATCCTCATTGTAATCAACTCAAAACCTTCTTTTATCAATTTTTTAACCTTCTATTTAGAGGCATTGACCTAAAAAAACTTTTAAGGATCTCATCCTTATAATGAAGGATGAGCTGAAAAGGGTCCCCTTTGTCTTCTTCCACTTTTCTTATTTCCTTACTTTTTTTCCACTTTTTAGATTTATTTTAGTGGTTTCTAATTCAGTTTCTCCTGTTTCTGATTCTCCTTTCTTAGACTTACCTAAAGATATAGTAACAATTATTTTGGGAAGTTCAAGTAATATTTGATGGTCCTATATTTCATACCTCCCTTATGAATTGGAAAATTTTCATATTTAAGGTTTCCTTGTTTTCCCTTGATCATTTTGGATCCAACACTCATATCCTTGAAGGAGTACTGCTCATACTTTGTCACTTATTGGTAGACACTATATCCATCACTTGTCTTAGTGTTTTCAATTGACTTTGATTCACCCTGTTTCCTTTTCTTTTTTTGAATTAATTTTTCCACCCTTCATTATCTTCACATTCTATCTCACTTCTAGCTAAATACATGAATCATTGATGGTTCTCAAGAGGACTTAATGCATATTGCTTACTATAAGATTCCAAGTCCTTTTGATTTGTTACATTCTAATTCGAGAGTTCCCTAACTGGGAAAGGTGACCTTGGCTCCAGTGCCTCCATCCCCTCATTCTCATGATTAAAAATAGGGATTAGTTCCTATCCAGATTACACTGCCTCATCAAAATTATCAAAACTCACAATAATAGTAGGACCTCCCAAATAAGAATTTAGAAATTTGAATACATCAGTGACCTTCAGTTTATTCTTGGCCTTTAATGAACCACTAGAATCCTTCTTAAAAAGTAGACCTACCTCCAACTGAGCCCACTGGTCCACTGCTGGATTCTCATGTAGATAATTACCAACTGATTTTACAACCTCAAAAAAAGAATTTGGAATGTTAAGAATTCAAAATGGAGCATCATGCATCCCCTGTTCCTTACATGTGGTCTCATTATATTGGTTAGGATAAGATATCCCACCGATAACCCTATTATCCCCCTTATTGTTAATTTCTCACTGAGAGAGAAATCTTGACTGAAGCATACTGAGAGGGTGTTGTATAAGTATTATTGACCTCCTGCAAGACAACTTTATAAAGTACATCTCCAGAATGATCCAACTAAACTTCTCTATGGTCTCCTCCATTGTTACTCATCTCCTTTTCCAACTGCATCCATCTAATTCAAGGCCCATTGGGTGTGGCAGTGATGCATCAACATATTAGGTTGATTATTTTTTAGGAAAGTTAAACTTAAATAGGGATAACTAATGATCTTGCAAAAATGTATGGTGTGTGGTGGAAAACATGTCAATAGAATTATTTGGGACATGTTTGAGGTGGTTTTAGGATCAAACCAATATTTTTAAAGAAAATATAGTGTGTCTGGGTTTAGTGTTTAGAGTTACACAATGGAATCATGTCGGCCATTCAGAGATGGAATTCCCCCTGTTTGCGGTGAATTGATGACTGAGGTGGGTCTAGATATATATTTAAAGGAATGTTACACCTTCTTGAGGATGATAATTTGTATGTTTTGTAGTTTTTAATGATACACATTGTTATGGGATGTGATATTCAAACAATTTTTCAATTTTTGGTTCTATAGTAGGGGATATTCCTTGAATTAGGTATCGATTTAGGAATTCAAGTGTTGGAAGATCTTGTGTAGTTATTTCTAGACATGGTTTTAGGATCATTAAGTGTTTTAGGAGATTTGGTGAGTGTTAGAGAAGTATTGGGGATCCATATCCATTTAATGGTTTTGAGTTATTGGACCAATTTCTGCTACAACCCTTAATTCGCATCACGATAGGCTATAACAAGGGGGTCACACTGTAAAAGATAGGAGGTCATCTTATGATGGGTCTAAGACTCGAGAATTGATTTTTCTATATTTAATTGCACCACACACTATACGGGTATCTCCATGATGATAACATGTTGAGGGTTTATCCCCTATTTTTGGAGGGACATTTCACTATGACCCTCATGGTTATGTCCTAACCTAGCATTGGGTGCCTTTTTTAAGGTCCATTCAGTAACTTGTAAGGGGTTTATATTTAGAACCACTTGGGTTTCTAGGATCCTAGTCATGTGATATAGATAGGATTTCCCATCTTATCCTCCCCTTTTATAATCCTCTGATCCAACTTTTATTTGGACCATTTGAGGGACTTTCATTGCTCTAATATTATGTAAGATCGCTTACCTTCTCTTACTTATTTTCCATTTTGTCTCTCCCTTGATTTTGTTTCACCATCTAGGGATTTTGGGAGATGATTTCACTATATCATAGATAAATCATCCCAAATCATGGGTGTAACACACCTATATCTTCATAGATATTTTTTCAAATAAATTTTATTTCATTTACTGGTTGAGTTACACGCAACACTGACTTTTAATGAACTGTGATATATTTTCAAAATAATATTATGTGACCATTATAACATACCTATTAAATTTTAGTTTATGAAAGGAATTAAATACTTTATGATATATATAAAAATATATTACTAAATATAAATTTATTTAATAATTCTTAGGAAATAAGCATTCAATATTTTTTTAGAAAAGTTATATTATGCTTAAAAATATATTTCCTTCAAAATGATTTTTATTTCTTTTTGTGAGAAAATATTATATTTAATTTTTTACACTTTTATATAATTTATTTCATAAAGCTAACTTTATTTTTTAAATCATCATATTAAAATTAACTCAGGGTGATTTTTTTATAATTTTCTAAAAATACTTATTTTCCAATAAATAGTGAAAAAACGATTTTTATTTAAAACTATATTTTTATTTTAGGAAAGTAAAAAAGTTCCATTTTGTATTAAAATTATATAAAAGTAAAATTATTTTTCTTGTATTTTAAATAATAAAAAGTTCATTGTAATAAATTTTATGTTTTAAGTTAGTATTAAAAAAATAAAAAACATTTTTATTTGTAAAAAGACATTTTCTAGAAAAACAAAACTATTTTTACAGGTGAAATGTGTTCTTGAGTTAATAAATTAAATTAATCACTATTGGTAAATTATTTTTATGAAATATATATATATATATATATATATATAATATTTAATCAAATATTTTAAACATTCATCTATGCATGGGATTAGAATAAATCTATTTTTATGCTTTAAAATTGTATTTTTGTACAAGCGTGTTTCATCACATTTTGCATGATTATTTTAAATTAATTATAGGAACTTATAGGGTGTTAAATTTGTTAAAAAGGATTCCATATTTGGAATTAGGATGTTAAAATTTGGTATATATGACACTTTTATTTTTTAGTCAATATGAATAGTAATCATGGTGAAAATTTATCACCTCGGTAAAGGGTAAAACATATTAATCTAGGTTAAAAATACGTTATAAGGACATAATTTATCATCATAATTCTTATTGGATGAATTTAATTATAAAATTATCACTATAGTCCAGAAATTGAGTTGTTTTATAGAGACTTTCCCGTGAAAGTGACTTATATATTATTTAAATCAAAGAAAGTTACAAATTGTCAGTCTCTTAGTTTTTAATATCTCTTATATGTCCATATAAGGAAAACATAAAGTTATGAATGAATATAAATTTATATTTCTAAATTAATGAAATTATTTTAATTATATTAATTTATTTCTAATTTTTATAAATAATATAATTACCTTAAATTATTGTACAATGATAATATAATATTTATTCAGTTAACAGAAAATAGATGATTTTAAAAATATAAAAAATGATATAATTTGAATGAGTTAATATTTAAAATGAATTTAATATATCTATATGAAATATTATGGAGGTTTTAAAATATTATATTCTAATTTACCCTTTTTCTTTATGTATATAAATTCAAATTAAATGAATAGTATTAAAATGGCATTAATGATATTTTATAATAAATAATATTTTATTAAATGATATAAATTTAAAAAAAATATTATATTCTATAAAATTAATGGTATATAGTTGTAAACATCATTAATGGTCCATTTATGGGTCGTTTTTTATTTTTTAGTAACATTATTATTCCTTAAAGGGTATAAACCTTTAATATTATGGTAATTGTCAAAAGGGTTAACAGATGGTTAGAACAAAACAATAAGGGTAAACATATGATCCAAACATATAAAAAATTATTATATGAGATTTTTTTTTGACTCATACTCATATTATATTTAAATATTATCAATTTGGATCCATTTTTACATAAAAATTCATTTATATTAATTTAATATTTTGAGAAATTTTATTATTACCCCTCCCCTCAATTATAAAAGGGCACCCCTAATTTCACTTATTCACACAACATTAAGGCTAATATATTAAAAACGTTTTATATTCCAAAACTCCTTATACAAATTATATAGTTTATTTTCTTCCCAAAATACCAACCCTATATCCCTTAATAAGATATCAAAAGGAATCATTTCAAATAAGATATAATTGCCTTAACCTATGGCTTTATTTTTAATTATTAATTTACCACCTATAAATATAGTATATTATGTAAAAAATAATAAATTCAGTATCTTAAATATAGTTAAATTTTTTTATTATTATGAAATCATCATTATAAATACTATTTCCCGTCAAAAAGGAATTGAAAGTATCGCTCATATGGACGTGCGGCTTATCATCTCCACATAGGGATACAATTTATTTTTCATCACCATATTTTATGGATGGGTATTATCATGGATTTAATATTTATATATTAAATTTATGAATAAATTAAAAATAATAATAATAATATCATTTTTACCTTTTTTCCATCCAATTCTTTGGGAAATGATAATGTTTCTCATGTGTATGTGTGGGTAACCACCTCCATGAAGCGATGTGATTCGTTTTTCATTTATATTTTACATGAATGGTAATTAGGATGAATTTTATGAATATATATGATATATATGATATAATAATGATATTTTAAAGGTAAATAAATATTTACCTTTATTTCATTATATCCACTGCAAAATGAATACAATAGTCATGAATATGTACGGTTTATCATCTCCATGAACGGTGTAATTCATCTTTATATCCATAACTTTTATGGATGAATATGTAAATATAATTAATTAATGTATATGATATTTATAACATGATTAACATTTATAATATTATGTAATGATGATCAAATTATAATGACCAAAACTATCAAACCAAAACTTACATGAAAAATGAAGCAATTATCACCCAGAATAGTGATTTTAATAAAAAATTATTAATAAACAGTAGATGAAAGCTTAAACGTAAATCATAAATTTTTTAATTTAAATGAGTATGTTTATAGAATAATATTTACAACATACCTACATTTATTATACATGAGGATTGAAATTGTATGAAGGAAGTCAGACCTAAGGTAAGGGGTTTTATATTACAGTCTCATTATTTATCGAGATTGTTTATGATTAAGATTTGATGATGAAATATTATGATAAACCTATAAAAATACACATTAATTTTCTTATCCTATTATTATTTATTTAAAATACATGTTTCCTTTTATTTTACTCTCTTTATATACTCAAGATTTTGAAAATATTTTTTTAAGGAAAACTAACTTCATTTCTCTCTTCGGTGAAAAAAACAATTATTCCTTATCCATGTTTTAAAAAAATTATTTTTCATATTAGGCTATGATATTTTAATTTAATTTTTATCCATGTTTTATTTTTTTTAAATGGATTAAAAGGAACCTTCTTTTCATTATTTCAAATGAGGTACTTTGTGACTTTCTCCAAAACAAATTTGTAAGGAATATTTTTTTAACTTATACAACATGAATGTAATTTCTCACCACCCTTGACTATAAATTTTTTTAAGATTAATTCAAAATTTCCCACGGTTATTTTAAATGAATTTTTTTCCATAATATTTTAGAAATTTTTAGATTTAGATGAATTGATTTCAAAATGGAAAGGTTATTTTTCCCAAGAATCTTTTAATGATATTTTTATTATTCGATCACAATAAACTTCAATGTTGATTATGATTTACTAGGAATATGATCAAATAATATCATACTTATTCTTTATATATTTGTTTTATGTTTATGATAGCATGATTTTTATGAAACTTGTTCCTTTTCCATGGGTTATGATATGATAAAATTTTTATGAAACTCGTTCCTTATCTATGGGTTATTCTATGATAAAATGTTTATGAAATACATTTTTTTCATGGTGGTATGATGAATGATTTATGATCTTGTGAAAAAAATATATATGATTTTTATTATGATGTAGGTGGTACCAATATCTCCCTCCAATGCATTGGGTAAAAATTGATATCTCGTGATATAAAAAGGACTCTAATGGGGAGTGATCCATGTTCGGTAAGGGTATTTATCCACTATGATGGTCTTGGGGGTGAACCTTGACTACTAAAATGGTTTGGGAGTGAACTCATTCCACTATTATGGTCTTAGAAAATATCCTTGACTACTAAGGAAATGATTTTATATGATTATGTGTATTCCATAATTCCATGTCATATGCCTATATTATGCTCTCATGGCTCATGTTCTTTTATTTCTTTATGATTCATGTCTTATAAACTACCAATAATTATTACATAAGTCAATATTATGATATATGATATGTAGTGTATGGTTTTAAAATGTAAATATCATGTTCTCATATACTTTTCGCATTCTATTATTATATAATCATTAATATCTCCATTATTTACCCTTACTAAGAATCAAAGATCACTCTTTCTTAAGTTTCCTTTCCCAATTTATAAGGAAAGGTTTTATGTATAAGAAGGGTGATAGTTATAAAAATATAATTGGTAGATGATTTATAACTATTTTGGACCAGTTTTTTATGTTACTAATTTTCCAAATATACTATACCTATATGATTCTATAGTGGATCATTATGATATGTAAAGAATATTCATCCACTTAGATATAATATTTATGTGTGAAAAGCTAAGGTTTATATAGTTTGTATCAGAGTAATTTTTAATGAACCATTGGAAACTAGGATGAGAAAAATTTAGTGATAACACTAGGGATAACTCTATATATTGGATAAAATCCTAAAGTTTTGGTATTTAACATGAATCAACTAGGCTAAACCTAAGGTTTCATAGAATAAGTTGCCATAATTTTCACATCCTATAAGAGATTTTTCATAATAATGTGGTTTTCCATAATGATTATTGTTTCTCAAACTATAATTTTAGTTTTAGTATATGGATGGAAACTGAAGGAATCATGTTTATGATGAATGTAATGGACAATGAAATGATTTTCTTCTTGAGTAACTGAATGTTATGGGATATGGGATAAAAAACTTATTGTTATGCTCATATAAATCTATAAAGATATAAATCATGCTAAAATTCCAAATAATCAAAGGAAGGAACAATATTCTATTGATTCATATATGAGGAAATTTCTAACTTTTTTAATGGTTTTTCTAATCCACTACTTTCTGAGAAATGGATCAGTACCATTGAAAAGATATTTTCCATTCTCCAGTTTTTATAACATGAAATTTCATTTTGGTTGTCTATTGTTTTAAAGGAAAAGCATATCAACGGTGGACTCTTATCAATAATATGAACCAACATAAATAAATTGACACTATGGAGTGGTATGAGTTTAAAATCCCATTTTCAATAATTAATTTCATCATCTTCTTTATATGAAAATGGAGAAGTAATTCCTTTAGGGAAAGAATAAGGATGATGAATCTGTTGGTACCTATGAGGAAAATTTTAGAAGACTTGTGAGGTGGGATTCTTGTATTATCATCCAACCTAAAATTAAGGATAATCAATTATTCAGTGTCTTAAAACAAAGTCTCTAAATGGAATTATCTATAAGGTACTTTAGTTGATATTAAAAAATTATTCTATATACTATCAAGGTAGAGATGGGGATTGGATTTACCCATCAATATCATGGTTTTTATGAGAAAATAAATATGTAATTCAAATTAAATTCTAAAAAAATGAAGAGAAGAAGATAATCCTTACTTTATGGTCAATGTGTGGAAAGAAACATGGAGGAAATTGTCTTAATGTAAAAGGTAAATGTTTCAAGTGTGGAAAAGAAGTATATAGGGAAATAGAATGTCATAGTGATGGGAAGAGGTTATATAATTATGTGAATGGAGAGAAAGGTCCACAGAATTCACTACTCACACATTGGTTCTATAAATGCAAGGATTTTGGGCATAATTTAAATAAATACCCAAATCCAAGGTCTAATGAGGATAATAATCCACAACAACCTTTGATGAAAAATTAAAAAGGTAAATATTATGTAATCACAATAGTTAAATTGAATCATGATAATTAGTTCACATTTATCCTTCACTCTAGGGTTAAGGATTTTGATGTTGGAGTTTGTATGAATATTCCCTATGAAAATCTTATTTTTAATCACTTGGTGAAATTTTATGTGATTATGATAATTTATTAGCTATATGTACATAGGTTCTAGAATAAATAAATCACATTTGATATTTTGATTCAACTTATGATCATCTATTGGTGAAAGGATGTACCCAAAATTCCAATGGAAATGTTTTTGGTTAATAAATGATCTTATTTAAGGAATAAAATGTGAATTATGTTTTGGAAGCATATATGATTACATTTTAACTTTATTTTGGGAAATGATAAGGTTATATACATTTTGGTATGATACTTTATCTATGATTAAAATTATTTCAACGTGATCATTAAATTGGTAATGAAAGGATATGAGATCAAATCATTCCAATCTTTGGGATTCAATTTTGGTTAGTCATATTTTGAAGGATCCTTATGTTAAACTATTTATGGAATAGATTAATTTTAACCTTGGATGTTATTGGATAACTTGTGTTTTACATTTTTTTCTTGGTAAATATTTAGAGGCATAAGGAATGACTTATGGATATTATTATTCGTTAAAAGTTAATTTTAGTGCTTCGAGTAAAAAAAATTAATCTTGAATATTCATTTATTGAAGTAAGAGATGAAGTTTAAATTGATAAAATAATTTATGTGCCCAATTTTTGTATACCTTTTCATATATATTATTGAGTATTAAAACATTTTTTCATCAAGTAACTCTTGGTTTGTGGATAAAATGCTTTATTTTGGTGTTCACGATGATTTTCAGGTGTTTCCTAGCCAAAGACACAAATCAGGAAAGAATAAAACAAAAATTAGAAATATACATGGTGTGTATTTCTTACACACACATGTAATATTTCCCCAACATGGATTGGTAGGACTGAATACACGCCCAAGTAGTTGGCCATATAACACACATTGTGTAGTTAATTTTTACATGTCGTGTCCTACCTTCTAGAAGTGCTTGGTGGATGAAGACCAAACTACATGCCATGTGAGGCGGCGGTATACACCGTGTTGTCCCACCAATCAACTTTCGATACAGTCAAGTCAAGGGAGGGTGTGGCCTCTTACCTACCGTCGGAGACAAGTGCACCAAAGCGCATTGATGGATGTACACAGCGTGTACTTTTGGATACACTCCCTATTGTTTATTTTTCTATAAATAAGTGGGTAGTCCCTCTGATTTGAGGTGGATACCTAGGGGGAGGTGCTGCCACTCTGTCGTTCGGACCTCTCCAAGATCCATTTCCCTATTTTCTATTCCTTTTTCATTTTTGTATTAGTGTAATTCTACCTTT
The DNA here is from genome assembly GCA_963277665.1 of Viscum album. Taxonomy (NCBI): domain Eukaryota; kingdom Viridiplantae; phylum Streptophyta; class Magnoliopsida; order Santalales; family Viscaceae; genus Viscum; species Viscum album. Next base: position 2,106,049,750 of record OY728145.1, on the reverse strand, counting down.
AATCTATTCTTCCTCTTGTATCCATGGTAGGGATTGAGTTTTTACTCAATACACACACCATGACCATGGTCATAAGATGTTAGTTTTCTTTGTGTTGGGGTTGTAATAATGGTTTTGCGTGATTTGAAATTCTAATTCCAAAGTGTTTTTTATAATGATTTATTTTTAAAATTTATTCAATAAAAATTGAACCATATTTTACTGTTGGGGTCATTTTGGACCAAGAATGGCACTAATGGAGAATATTGAAGGAGTTGTAATGAGCTAATCCATGATCATTGGATGAGTCTATTGTTGCTTGCTGAAGGGGTAAAGAACCTAAACATATTTAAGTAAGTAATTACTGGACCAATGAATTAACCTTTAAACATGTAATTGTTTGTTTTCGGAACAAGAAACACCAATTTAATTGAATCCTCTTGGTAAAAAACTTCCATTAATAAACTCAATGCTAAAGAATGAGGACTACAATGAAATATGATCATAATTACAACCTTGACATGATTTTCTTCTATTTTTTATGCTCTTCTTCTATTCTTATCTTGGTTTTATTTAAATTTTTACAAATGGTTTCACTTATTAAAATTTTCCCTTCACTCCTCTTATCTGGATAACTGACCAACATCCACCAACTTGCACTGGGCCAATTTATTTTCTATACTCCCCATGGGATCAACCCTGACTTCCAATATCTACCTAGTAGTTGGTTCAGAAGGGAACAATAAAATTCTAATTTGATACTGCTTCTTACGATGGGAGTGGTGGTCAAATTTTGGTTTCATTTTTGGGGATACAGAACGAACTAGTGCACGTCTGAGTAGAGGTCGGTTTCCCTATATTTTTCGTTTTTCTTTTTGTTTTATAATTTCTTTTTCTTGGGAACCTCAACCCCACATCCCATGGATTATTTTCTGACTATGGAGTGGAAAAATTCACTAGGATAGGTTTTTTATCTGCATGATCCAGTGCAATTGTACCCCTACCTAGAGGATTATTGTCTATATATGGATGATGGGATATAATACAAGGAATACCCTTGTTCATTATTCACCCCACAAATTTCTCCTCCTTTTCCAAAATCATTTGTGGATAAAACCAAAAGACTATTATCAATGATGGAATACTTTACCATATGCCAGTCGAACTAAGCTAAGAGGTTAGGGTGACTTGGTGTTTTGGTCGACCAAATTTTAGATATAATCAATCGTATGGAGCCTTCGGTTGAGTTTAAGGATAGGTTTTCTCATTTTATTTAAACTGAGAAGCCATGTTATGATGTGAACCCCACCTATAATTCATTAGAAATTTTAAAAGTTTATTTTCAAAACTCAAATTTCAAATACGGGTACATATCATATCATTATTATGCTAAATTTGATAACAATTTAATTTCAAAACCCTCAATTGGCCATATCTACCTGTTCCAAATATTCCCTTCATTTATTTTAAAGTATTTAGTGTTGAAAAGTATGAACCTTAGGAGGTAGAGGATATACCATATCAAACTAAGAAAAACATCCACCTTCAGCATCTGTTTTCCATGGAGTCGGGCTACTACAAGACGCCGCTCATACCACCTGAAGGAGACGAATCATTGAACATATATGAGGGAGCCAGACATATGTGGTGGTTCACTCTGCGAAAGCCACATCCATGTTCGTATTATGGTTAAGTAACCCGAACTCAGTTCAAGTCAAACACCTAAAACAAAGGAACTTCCTGAGAGGCACCACAGTATTCCCTTCTTCCTCTTTCTTCCTTTTCTATTTTTAATAAACACATGGCATGTACTTTCACTCCACACTCCGTGTACCTTCTTCTCCTCTATCCACAGTTAAAATAAATAACAAAAGGACACTACACATCGTGTATACACTTAACATGGTGTCCACTTTTCTTTTTAGAGTGTATTTTAATAAAACTCTTTGAATAAGTATATATTAGTTAAGTTAAAAACCAGGGATGAGGCTTGTGCCAATGGCAAAGGTGTTGGAATGTATCTGAATCATTCTCGGTTCGAATCACTCCATGTTCATCTTTAGTATAGGGATCATTCTTTTTGATCTCATGCTTAATTAAAAGTCATGTGAGGTATTTTCAAATAAATTATAAGTTTTTCAAAATAGAAGAAAACCCATTATGGGGATGGATTTTCTGACCAGGTTTGTAAATCGGTTCCCAAAGACTGAGGCTCAAATCCCAAAAACCAACCCATTTCCACCATTTCTTGTATTAATAAAACCACATGAAGTGTATTTTGATATACATTGTGTGCATTATGTTTTCAATGATAATTTAAGCAGTTTTTGAAATAAAAAAATACATGCGGATGAAGTTGGAAGATTGGAATATTCTAGGCTCTTGATTCAAAAGAACTGGGTTCAAACTCAGCTAATCTCCTTGATTTAGCCCTTTTATTAAAATTAAAACCACATGCCATGTGTTTTCTTTATCTTTTTTAAAACTATACCCATACTTTATATATTAACGATAACTAAAAAAAGGCAGCACTACAACCTTCGCTCTAGTGGTTGAGAGCATACATTCGGAATGGCCGATTGCCTGTTCGAATCATTCCCCAAGCACCAAACCAATGGTTGTAGTTCTCCTTTTCCAATTTTAGAACACACGACATGTAATTCTCTAATACATTACGTGTATAGATTTATTCTTTGTAAATAATATATATATTTTTTTATTATTAAAATTAATTATTATATAGTTTACTATAATAATTATATTATGCAATTTATTTAAAAAAACATACATGACGTGTACACTTTATGAAATGCCATGTACTACGGCTATAAAGTTCAGGAACCTACCCAGATTTATCCTGTGTTGCATGACCCCCCCCCCCCCCCCAACCTCCTTGTTTTCTTCTCCAACACGTTGTCCGCCCTCCCCAACCCCAATTTGATGATTCTGTGTGTTTTTTTCCTTGTTTATTTCACATTTTGATCCCCTCTCTAGGTATGCCTTTCTCTGCCCTTATTTCAAGTTTTCATAGGCATTTAGGGTGTTTTTTATTCGGCTGACCATTTGGGTCTCCTGTGTAGTACACGGGGTGCGCGATGAAAAAACACCATGTACATGTTGTACATGTCCACACACATCCCGTTTTCACCATTTGAAATATACATGGAATGTACATTCAGTACACACCATGTACTGTGCATGCCCTCGCTTCTTAGCCTAGAACATGTTCTCTAGGACACGGTCGGCCGTATCCTCTGTCCCTTCGTAGGAATCAGTATGGATATCGTACACGCCTTGCACACCATGTTGATCCACATGGCATGTACCCCTTTAGACACGGAATATATTTGTCTTATCCCTTGCCGGTTTTGAGCTGTGTCTGGCCACCTACACGGGCACCACTCTATGTTGTGATACACGGCGTGTACACCTTGATACATTTCGTGTACTGGTTTTTACCCAACCACGTGACATTGTGGCATGTCTACCCAGAGTACACGGGATCTTATAGAGACCATAATACATGTCGTGTACCCTAGATCCACATATCGTGTTCTCCTTAAGTTTCTGTTTTCTAACATTTTCTTTATTTCTTCTTTTTATTTTTTCTTTTGTTTTTTTTCTTGTTTTTTAGCTATGGTAGGTGACGATCCCAGGAATGGGAAGCGATCCACTTCCGCTATAGAGGGAAAGAGAACCCCTCATCATCATATTCACCTTCAAAATTCTGAGTGGTCATCTTTAGATTTCCCAGTCTGATATCCCCCAGCATTGTTCACTGTTCCTCCTCTTCTAATGGTGCCTCCCTCCATGAAATTCGTCATTCTGGTCTCTTCTATGGCACCCCTCCCTACCCCCACTGCTTTCGCACCTTCTACAGTGGTTGAGAGCTCTGGTGGCATCGTTCCCTCTTCTGGATCTACCACTTTGGCACCACCATCCACTACAATGGTATCCCAACCTACGTTGGTAGCTCCACCCTCTACTGGACCTTCTCCATGGTAACTTAGGTATCCACTGCTCCACCTACTTCTATTACATCTGGCCCTTCTACCTAAGCACTAGTGGATCCTCCTCAACCCATATCATTGCCTCACCTCCCTCAGCTACATCCATGCATGATCTTTCCTGAGGGTCATCTTATGGTAGATAGATTGCGGTGATTCTCCCACCACACTATCCACTTGAGCAGTCGCTGCCTAGACGTCAATGTTACTTAGCATCTTGGCATCTGGGAGAAGATTAAGGAGCTCCTTGGACATACTCATCTCCTCAAGATACTCTAGTTCAGCAGTCCTACTTATAGATATTTATTTTTGGAGTTCATTGTGACATTCGAGTTTGATGGTCCAGCCTACTGACAGATGCCCACCGATACCGCTACCCCTATTCACTTTCAGCTAGGTGGTCGCCTTTTTTCCCTTATAATGGATGATTTTGGCTGAGGGTGAGGCTTATATCCCCATACTACCACCCCAACTTTTGTCTTCACCCTTACTCTCCCTCGATGATCTGACATCATTGAAATGTGGCATGAGCTTACTGGGCATGAGCATAGGTACACCCCCACCTCATAGAAGAGAACGCTCATCATTGAATCTCCCCTTTGTTTCCATCACCGGTGCTTCAGATCCATCCTTTTTCCTCTCTATGATGATATGGGATTCATTTCTATCCGCGACATAGACCTTCCTACTTGTATTGTCAGGAATGACTACACTGACCTCCCTTGCCTTGCCACTTCTTACTTCTGCTCTATGATTCATGGTTGTCTGGGCAACCTGAATGGCAGTTTTTATGCCACTCAGTTGTCCCACCATATAAGAGTTTTTGAGCCATCTCTCCCTCATGACCCCTTAAGCTCTCCTCAGTATCTCAACTTCCTTATGCTTATCTATATGCGGATGGTTGAACACTGGGGTGATGGGTATGTGCTTGTGCAGGATGCCCTAGATCCTACCGGGGAAAGATCTGACCCAATTACTCCCTCCAGTGTTGCTACTCCCAACCTACCTCATCCACTAGTAGATGTTCCCTCACCTCCCCACCCCCTTCTAATATCCTTGATTATTCTTCCACCATCCCTACTTCTTATGTTCCTTCCACCTCCTCACCTCCACCCACACCCTCGCCTGATCTGCCAACAACCCTCTGCATGGCTGAGATAGACTGGTGTCTGGACCTTGTTCAGCTCCACCAGGCATCCCTTGCTCAGATGCAGACATGGATGGAGGGTATGTTTCTACTTATCCTCTAGCACTTGGGTCTTTCACTAACAATGACATCCCATACGTCGGTACCTTAATCCTATCCTCCACCTTCTTCCACAAAGCCTCCACTAATAGATTTGGCCATGGATTTAGTTTTTTTATCTATTACTAGCCCCACTGCTACCTATACTCCTGTGGGCGTGCTTCATTTGTTGGATTCTTCTGTTATAGATGATGCCTCTTTTGAGGTGACCCAATGACTGGTTTTTGGAATATTTATTTCCATTATATATATATATATATATTGTTCTATGCTTAGGATGTGATTTTGTAGGTATATTCAGTTTTTTTTCATTCCCTCGACCATCACAGGTACTCTGGAGTGATCTATTTCGACAGCTTATCCTATTTGTCAATTCACCATAAAGGGGGTATTTTTAAATGTTTATTTTTCATTTTTCCTTTAGATTTAATTCTTCCATTTCTTCCCATTATCTTACTCACATTTTTTTCCCTCACCTTCTCCTCTTCCTTGGTATTGTACTTTGGGGATCATGTGTTGTATTTAGAGTGGGGGGTCTCTAACTACACTAGTCTTTTCCTTGAACTGATTTAAGAGACATCATTAATAGTTGAAATATTTTAAACTGTGGAAATTTTTTTATTCATTATAATTATAAATAATAAATACATAAAAGGGAATTTTAGAAGTTACATGCTTGTTTCAATTTTCAAAGTATTTTTTAATGATTTCTGATATAGTTTGATTCTGGATTTAAAGTCTTATCTATTTATATTTATTAGACTGATCATTTGTACTCATGTCATTACCTGGTTGAAATTTTATTTTTACTCATTCCAGAGAGGTATTCTAATCCTTTTTGACATATTCTTTCTTATACCCTCTTTCTTGAGAGATTCTTGGGATATGCATATCTACCAGAACTTTATAGTTTTTCACTTCAAAACATGAATATTTTTTAATCACATTAAAATGATTGAGGAAATTGATTTTTTTCATCCCCTTTGACCTTGAAACCTACCCTATATCTGATCTTTGTAAAACCCTTATAAACCATGAACTAACTTGATAGGAAGCTACATTAAAAGCCTATTTTCCCTTCCTACCCTAATTATTTTATAATTTTTCATGATTATTCATTTGAGATTTAGAGAGGAATTTTTGACATTCATGGTATATTTTGGAGCAACCATGCATTTTAGTGTAGGGGATTTTATCACTTGTTCATTTGGGTATAAGGGTTTCTAAATCCACCATTTATTATATTCTTAGTGGTCCCTATAAAAAAACTAAATTGAAAAAAAAATACAAAAGAGGGACCAGGTTCATTCATGGTTTATGAGCCTATATTGGCAAAGGAATATCATAGTGATGATACCCTTTGAGATATCTTGATTGGGGGTTCATTTTCATTAAGATTTATTTATAATATAATGCATTATTTCTTAATAATTCAGCATTATTTTAAAACCTATGAGATTAATTTTCATCATTACCTACAAACCCTTAGCCTCAGAAACATTTGAACTGTATTTTAAGACCCCATGATTTTTATTATTTGACATTAGAAGTGGATAATGAGAACACTTGAAAGCCTATAGATAGAGTGAATATACTTAAGATTGAGCATAACTCTAATTAAATAATCTTGAGTGATGAGTGTGGTACTTTTGGTGAGTTAAATCATCAAGTGGAATGTTTATTTATGGGAAGTTAAACAATGTAAATGAAAGAGGATGCAAATTTTTAATTGAATTATATATGAGGCATGATTAGAATAATTTTGAAAATTGAAATATGTTTTGTTCCTTTTAAAATCCTCTAATATAAATTTAATATTTATCAGTATAATTAGTTGAATATTTCTCTTTTTAGAGTATTGATTCTATTGACTTTGATGTTGAGATTTTTCTTGAGGACAAGCAAATGACTAAGTGTGGGGTAGTTTGATGTACCCGATTTTTGTATACCTTTTCATATATATTATTGAGTATTAAAACATTGTTTCACCAAGTAACTCCTATTTTATAGATAAAATGCTTTATTTTGGTGTTCATGATGATTTTCAGGTGTTTCTTAGCCAAAGACACAAATCAGAAAATAATAGAACAAAAATTCAAAATATACACAATGTGTACTTCTTACACACGCCATGTACTATTTCCCCAACACAGATCAGTTGGACCGAGTACACACCCAAGTAGTTGGACATAGAATACACTCCATGTAGTTTATTTCTACATGTTGTGTTTTACCTTCTATAATCGGTTGGTGGATGAAGAATAGACTACACGCCATATGAGGTGGTGGTACATGTCATGTTGTCCCACCAACCAACTGCTAACACAGTCAAGTCAAGGGCGGGTGTGGCTTCTTACTTGCCGGGGGAGACAAGTGTGTCAAATCATGTTAATGGAAGTATAAAAAGTGTAATTTTGGCTACATTCCGTGTAGTTTAGTTTTCTATAAATAAGAGGGTAGTCCCTCGGATTTGAGGTGGATACCCAAGGGAGGTGCTGCCACTTTTCTGTTCATACCGCTCTTAGATCCATTTTTTCATTTTCTATTCCATTTTCATTTCTATATTAGTGTAATTTTACCTTTCTCCCATTCTTCCTCTCATATCCAAGGTAGGGATTGAGTTTCTGCTCAATCTTTTTACCTTGACCATGGTCATAAGAGGTCATTTTTTCCCGTGGTTGTGGTTTTAATAATGGTTATGTGTGATTTGAAATTATAATTCCAAAGTGTTTTTTTATTATGATTGTTTTTTACTATTTCTTAAATAAAAATTGAACTGTATTTTACCATTAGTTTCATTTCATACCAAGAATGACACTAATGGAGAATACTGAAGGAGTTGCAACGAGCGAATCCATGACCATTGGATGAACCAGTTGCCACTTGTTGAAGGGGTAATGAAACTAAACATTTTTAGGTAAGTAATTAACAGACCCAGGAATTAGCCTTTAAGAATTTAATTTTTGTTTTGGACCAAGAAACACCAATTTAATTGAATCCCCACAGTAAACAACTTTTATTAATAAACTCAATGCTAAAGAATGACAACTACAATGAAATACAATCATAATTACAACCTCGACACACTTTTCTTATATTTGTTCTACTCTTCTTCTATTCTTCTTTTAGTTAAATATAAATTTTTACAAATGTTTTCACTTAGTAAAATGTTCCCTTCACTCCTCTTGTATGGATAACTGACCAACATTCACAATCTTTCACTAGTCCAATTTATTTTCCGTGCTCCCCGTGGGATCGACCTCGACTTGCATTAGCTACCTAGTAGTTAGTTCAGAAGGAAACAATCAAATTCTAATTTGATACCACTCCTTTCGATGGGAGTGGAGGTCAATAACAAAAAAAGGATGATATTATATAATTAAATCTATTTAGATCAGAGCTAGATATGGTAATTTTAGATTAATTTAGATCCATTCATCAACACATCCAGACACCTCAGACTCTAAAGAAATGTTAAACTAATAATCATCGGTGTGACCTAGAATTTGAAGTTGGTGATAAGGTTTTTCGGTGAATCTCTTCATAGATTTTGGTTGTGAGATTTCAAAAGAATGGAAATTTGATCCATAGTCATATTATCCCTTTTGATATTCTCAATCGGGTAGGGATAGTATCTTATCACTTGGCACTTCCACCGATCCTCTCTCAAGTTCATAGTGTGTTCCATATATATCTCCATAGGAAGTATATTCTTAATCCCATACATGTACTAATATTAGAGTTTATACCACTAGAACATGATCTTTATTATAAGGAATAACTGTATAAATATTGGATCATATAGATAAAGTGATAAGGAATAAAACTACTAACATGATGAAAGTTCTCTAGAGAAGTCACAAATTCGAAAAACCTACATGGTAAGCTAAGAATGTATTGAAACAAATATGTCCTTATTTTTTGTATCATAGTGAATATTTTCAAGGGAAATTTTTACTTTTAGGGGGTATAATGTAACACCCAGAAATTTTAAGAAATTATTTTTTAAAATATGTTTAATTTCTTTAATATCTTATGTTTCACATATCACCAAGTTTAAACACACCATGATATATTATTAAAATATTATTATATGATCGTTATAACCTAGTCGTTATATTAGAGGGTACGAATAGGATTAAATAATTTATGAGATATATAAAAAGTTAATACTTAATAAAAATGTATTTATTAATAATTAGGAAATATGTGATCAATATTTTTTATAAAATTTATGTTATTCTTAAAAATAGATTTCCTTTAAAATGTTTTTTATCGCTTTTTGTGAGAAAATATTATATCTAATTTTTGAAAATTTTAAAAAAAATTATTTCATAAAAATAACTATTTTTCTAAATAATCATATAAAAATTATATCATGATGAATTTTTGAGAATTTTCTAAAAATATTGATTTTCTAATTAATAGTAAAAAATAATAATTTTTATTAAAAACTGTATTTTAGTTTCAGGCATGTAAAAAGTTTTATTTTTTAAATGGAATAAGAGTAAAATTATTTCTATTTTATTTTAAGGAATCCAAATTTCATTGGAATCAATTTTATGTATGAATTTAGTATTAAAAAAAATAGAAAACATTATTATCAATAAAAAAGAATTTTCCTAAAAAAACTATTTTTATGCATGCAATGTGTTTTTAACTTAATAAATTAAATTAATCACTATGTAAGAATTATTTTAATGAAATATATTATATATTCAATAAAAAGATTTAAACATTATTATAATATTTTTACAATGCATAGGATAAGAATAAATCTAGTTTTATGCTTTAAAACAGTATTTTTCTAAAAATGGTTTTCATCACGTTCTATGCAGTAATTTTAAAATTAATTAATGCCACTTATAGGTATTGGATTTTGATAAAATGGATTCCATATTTGGAATAAAGAGTATAAAATTTGGTAAATAGGCCATTTTAATTTTTTTTCAATATGAATTGTAACCGTGGTAAAATCTATCACCTTGGTAAAGGGTTAGTCTGGTTAATGTGGGTAAAAAATAAATGGTAAGGTCGTATTTTTTAATCGTAATTATTATTTAATGAATTTAATTCTATCCTTTTAAACTTATTCATTAAATTGAGTTTTTTAATGCACATTTTTTCTTAAAAATGACTTATATAATATTTAAATTAATGAAAGTTACAAAATGTCACTCTCTTAGTTTTAAATATCTCTTATATAAACACATAGAGATGGAATGAATTTATGAATGAATATAAATGTCTATTTTAAAATTAATGAAATTATTTTCATGATATAAATTTATTTCTAATTTTTATAAATTATTTAATTACCCTAAATTCTAATGCAACGCTTATACAGTATTTATTCAATTAACTGAAAAATAAAATAAATGATTTTAAAAATATTAAAAGTGATATAATTTGAATGATTTAAGATTTACCACAAATTTTATTGATCTATATGACATATTAGGGAGATTTAAAATCATTATATTCTAATTTCCCTTTTTCTTGACGTATTCAAATTCAAATTAAATGAATAGTCTTAAAATGACATTAATGATATTTTATAATAAATAATATTTTATTAAATAATATGAAATTCATAAAAATATAATAATTGTCTAAATGAATTTTTTATTGTTTAAAACATGATACATATTCCATTTATGGGACCTCTTCATTTTATAATAACTTTAGTAACCCTTAAAGTTTAGAAAACTTTAATATTACTCTAATTGGTCCAAGGGTTAACAAAGGGTTAAAATGATAAGAGTAAAAATGCGATCAAAATTGTCCAAATTTTATTTTATGATCATATGTAGACTCATAATAATCTTATATTACAATATTATAAATTTTTATTCATTTAGTGATCAAAATTAATTTATATTAATTTAATATTTTAAGAAATTCCAAGAGTGCCCTTCCCCTCAATTATAAAAGGGAACCCCTCCTTTCTCTTCTTCACACCAAATTGAGCCTTCTAGATCAACCAAAATCAAAAAAATTATATAATAAACATCCCTATATATATTATATAGGTTCTGTTCTTCCCAAAATACCAACCCAAGAGCTCTTAAGAGGAGATCTAAAGGAGTTGTTTCAAATAAAAGGTAATCGCCTTAACTGATCACTTTATTTTTAATTCTCCATTTAACTCCTCTAAATCTGTTATATTCTTAATTAAATAATAAAATTATTCCCCCTAAATATAGTTTAATTTTATTATGATTATTAAAACACCATTATACAAACTATTTCCCATCAAATAATAATTGTAAGTATCATTCATGCGTATGTACAGCTTACCGTCTCCATGTAGCGATACAATTCATTTTTCATCACCATCTTTTACAGATCGGTATTATGATGGGTTTAATATTTTTATATGATATTTCTGAAACAATTATATTTTTATGATTGTAATATCATGTCTACCTTATTACCATTCAATCCTTTTGGAAATAAAAGTGTCGCTCGTGCATACGTGTGGACTACCACCTCCTTGAAGCGATGTGATTTGTTTTCATTTATACTTTAATTTGATGGTAATAAAGATGAATTTTATAAATATATATGATATATATAATATATTAATAATCTTTTAAATTTGAATTAATATTTATATTTCTTTCATTACATCCGTTGAAAAATGAAAACAACATTTATGCATAGGTATGGCTTACCATCTCCATGAATAGTGTAATTCAGTTTTCTATCCCAAAATTTTATGGATGATTATAAATATATATATATATATATATATATTATTTATAATATGGTTAAAATTCTGGATATTATTTAACTATGATCAAATTACAGGTACCAAAACTACCAAACCAAAACTTACAAGAAAAACAAAACAATTATCACCCAGAATAGTTATTTTAATAAAGTATTGTTAATAAATGAGTGATAAAAGGTTAAAAAATGAAATATGGTTTTATATATATGATTATGGTTATCGAATAATATATATAATAAATATATATTTATTATATACGAGTTTTTAAAAAATATGAACGAAGTCATACCGGGGCTAAGGGGTTTTATGTTACAATCTCATTGTTTATCGGGATTGTTTATGATTACATTATCATGATAAAATATTATGATAAAACTATCAAGATACTCATGTATTTTCTTTTCTTCTAGTTATTAATTTGAAAAAAAAAATTCCTTTCATTTTCCCTACCTTGTATACTCAAGAGACGGAAAATATTTTTTTAAGAAAAATTGTCTTCATTTCTCTCTTCAGTGGAAAAACTTTTTTCTTCCATAACCATGTTTTTTAAAAGTGATTTAAATAATGTTTTTACTATTCTATTATGATTTTTCAATTAATTTTTACCCATGATTTACTTTTTATAAAAAAATTTGAAATGAATCTTCTTTTCATTTTCCAAATAAGGTATGTTTTGACTTTTTTGACAAATGTATGGAAGGAATTTTTTTTTAACTTATACAATATAAATGGAATTTACCACCATTATGGACTCTTGATGTTTTAAAGATTACTTTACAAGTTCCCATGTCTATTTTCAATGAAAATTTTTTCCATAATATTTTGTAAATTTTTTTATTTTAAATAAGTTATTTCCAAATGGAAAGGTTATTTTCCCCAATAATTCTTTAATGGTGTTTTGATTCTTTAATCACAATAATTTCCAATATTAATTACGATTTACTTTGAATATCTAAGTACACAATCCTTATTATTTATCTAGATATTTTATGTTTATTATGGAATTATTTTTATAAAACCCATTCCTTTTCCCTGGGTTATTCTATAATGAAATGTTTATGAAACCTATTCCTTTTCCATGGGTTATGCTATAATGAAATGTTTGTGAGACTCATTTATTTTCATGGGTTCTAATATGATAAATATTTTTTGATCTTTTGGAACACATATGAATGATTTTCATTATATTATGGGTAGTACATATATCTCCCTCCAATTAATTTGGTAAAGATTGATATCTCATGTGATAAATTGGACTGTAATGGGGAGTGAACCCAGTTTAGTAAGGGACTTTATCCACTATTATAGTCTTGGGATTTAACCTTGACAAGTAAGATGGTTTGGAGATTGAAACCATTAAACTATGATAGTATTGGATAAGATACTAGACTACTATATAAATGTTTTTCTATACTTATGTGTATACCACAATTCCATGCCTTATGCCTATATTATTCTCTCATGGAACATTATCTTTGATTCCTTAATGATTCATGTCTTATAAACTACCTATAATTATTCCATCAATCAAGATTATGATCTATGATATGTATGGTATGGTTTTTAAATGTTAATATCATGTTCTCATACCCTTTTCTCATTTTATTATTATATAATCATTTATATCTCCCTTATTTACCATTATTGGGCATCAAATCTCACCCTTTCTTATATTTCCTTTCTAGGTTATGAAGAAAATTTTTATTTATAATAAGGGTGATAGTTATGAAGATCAAAGTGGTAAATGATGTATAACTATTATGAACTATTTGTTTATGTTTCCATGTTTCCAAAGATACTAGACCTATATGATTCTAGATTGGATCATTATATTATGTAAATAATATTCATCTACTTAGATATAATATCTATTTATAAAATTTTAGGGTCATTATAATAGGGATTTCATGTCCATATCATATAGGATTTCTTGAGATAAGGTACTCAAGATGTAATTCACTACTTGTCTTCATATATTTTTCCACCACATATTTAGTTAGGATTTTTTTTATTTTTGGGTGAAATAATCCTTTGATCCGAGTATTTAATTTGGGTGTTTTAATGTCTTAGGTTCTGGTGTATGTTGGGATTTCACTTCACCTTGTTGCTCATGGATTATGCATTGTGAGGTCACTCTGTGAGTTTGGCATCAGTTATATTGATTTTGTTTTTTGGTTTTAAATGTTTTGTTTATTATTTTTTTGGTGTTTAATGATTATATATGTGTTCATGGAATAAAATGTGTTCAGTGAGATCTTGTTATGGTTTTACAGATCACTAGTTGAGGTTGGAGACCTCTACTTTATTTGATTCTCCTACTCATTTAGTTTTTTTATATTTATATGCCATCATTATTATGTTTGTACACACAATTCATGAATTTTGTGATATCATCCATGATCTAAGATGGTTTCGCATTAACCTAATAATAAACATGAACCACATGGCATGTTAAATGGTTTAATGGTGTTTCCTTAGTCAAATGATATTTGGTGACCCTATTTATTTATTTCTTTGTGGTGTGTGATGGAATTCAAAGAGAGAGAAAAGATTTATTTTTAAACTATGTTTTAAAAATTGTGTGACTCAAATGAAATCTCAAGGGAAATTGGTGATTTAGAAGTGTATTTTGAAATGGTATTTCAAAATGGGAAAGGGGTTTTCTAAAGTGTGTATTGATGGATTTGTCCAAGGGCTTAGTGTGAGTAAAATAGAATATGATGTCATTTCTAAATGGTTTTAAAATGTATTTTTTCTTGGTTTTAACATGAAATTAAAAATTTATTAATTGAGTTTTTTTTCTATTTTAACTTGTGAGGGTGATTCTTAGTTTTCTAAATAATGGGTGATTTTTTATGTTCCATTTTTTGTATATTTATGTTTTTATTATTTAATATTGATGCAGCAGTTTTTTTATTTCCTATAATTTTAATTGGTATCAAAGTTATGGGTTGGTTCAGATGGATGAGATAGAATCCTTAGAGGCATGAAATGGGGGTTGGGATGAGTTTTAGGTAAGGTTCATTATCTGGGTGACTACCACCCTATCCATGAGTTTGAAAATTGTGAGGTGGTTTGTGTGGCATGTTTTCTATTAATTTCATGTGCTTGATGTTGTACTTATCATATGTGATGGATGTAAATGGGAGAGAGGATATTGAGGAATGACCTCTCCATGGGTTATACTGAGCTGGTAACACCCCCATTGAAGATATGTTATCCTAGTTATGTGTGAATTTATGGGCCAAAATTGAGTGATAAACTGTGTCTTGAGATAGGATGTGTGGTCTCCCTTGAGTAATAATGGTTAGCCAGGTTAATTTGTGTGTGTCATACCATGAGTGATAAGTGATGACCTTGATTTTTAGAATATAACCTCCCTTGAGTGAAAAGGGGTTATTTAATACTTTTGGACACCCTACCTTGAACCTTCAGGTAGAATTCAAGACTTGGCATGTGACCACCCTTGAGTGAGTAGGGATGGGTTGAGGTTTAGCATGAAACCTTACCCTATATATTTGTGTAGTGTTAGAGATTCATTCTAACATACTACCTTATATCATCACATATAGGCTTGGTTTGTGGTATTAGGTGGCTTATTTTATCTAGCATAGAGCTAAAGTAAGTATGGTCAGGTGTCATGGTGGTATGTTCAGGACACGATGGCCTAACTTGTATGATTATGTGTTCATTTTGTGTTATGTTTTCTAGGTGAGAGTATTTCATGAGAACCAATACACTCCTTATATATTTATTTCATGAACATATACTTAATCATAATATCACTAAATGTTTCTAAGGCATTGGGGATTCCTACTCGGTCGTTGGGCTCACCCCTACCCGTAAACCGGACATGGGTTTCGATGTAAATGGTTAGACCTTCCTATTTTATCCTATAAAAATAGGTATATATTGGAGATGGAAATTAGGTATAGGTCTAGTAGGTTTTGGAGACCATGGATTTGGAAGGTCATATTATGTTGTCTGGAATAGATTTCATGTAGTTTACATTTCATTTTTTCCATCATGTTTTGGAAAGTGTTCCATTTATTTATATAAGATGTTTTCATTATTGTCTATCTCAAATTTCTACACTATTATGTTTAGATGCATCATTTAGATAGATTAATTTCTTTATATTCTATACTTTAGGGGACCTATTGTCTCCCTATTTTATGTCCACATGTTTTGGGATGTTAGTTTGATGAGTGGGTCATACTAAATTTTTGATAGATTTATATATAACCCATGAGATTTATTTTAGAGGTCATATTTATAAAAACGCAAACTTTTATAAATGAAATTCCATTTTAGAATGAATAAATTACTTATTAAATAATATAGTTACAGAAAACACAAGAACTAATTTAGTTATTTTGGACCGTTATAAAATATTGAATATCTAATTTAAAAGACCATTAAGAATCATAACTATTGATAATATAGAAATTGTACAGTGGCAATTAAGAATAGTTTATATTAAGGGTTATGATAAATTATAATTGGAATATATGGAATAAGGGGTGGCCTCAATAAGTAGGATCATACCATATGAAACCCATTTATTGGAGCTTCTAAGGGAGATGGAATCAATAGGATTTTCCCTTGACCAAGCCCAATCTGAGATTCAAAAACTAAAACATGAGAAAAAAAATTTATAGGATAATTTAAATCTTATCAAGATTATATCTCAAACCACATTCGTCAAATCACCCCCAAAAAATACCACCATCACACACCTTACCCTTAGTGCGTACACTGGTGTAATAAGGGGTTATGTATCTATACCATAGTAGTATGAATTTCTATTTTTTATTTTAAATAAAACAATAATTATACTTATCCCTTTTATTAATACATTATAAATGATTATATAATGAGTGATAAAAAATAGATTTTGATAAGAATAAACTAAAATAGTATTTTTGGAAAATATATAATTTCAATTAAAATATTCTTTTGATAAATTCGATATTTTTTGAAATAAATTTTATTTTAATTAAATTTTACAATTAAATATTTTTTAGTTAAATATAAATGATAATATAATTTAATGAAGTCCAATATATTTTTTATAAGGTTTAGAAAGATGTTAACGTTGTAAAAACTAGTATTTTCCATTAAATAATGTTTTTTAATTAAAAGTAAAAAATTATAATTTTGATAAAATTATTTAAGTAAAATAAATATTATTTTTTGAAATCATTACAAAGAAATTATCTAATGGTAAATTTTTCATAATTTTTCTGTGGTGGTTGAATTTTTAGGTAAAAATTAAATATGTTATAAATAGATTCTGGATTATAACATCATAATAGACCAAAAGTGATGTAATAAATTCCATAAAAGGAATAAATGATCAAATATATATTTACCCATTGAATTAGTTTTTTTTAAGTTATTTTATTAATTTTATAATCCTTTATTGTATCCTTCAAAACCCATACTATATTTTTTAATGTTTTAAAATTAATTATTTTTTAATATAACTCACTCCCACCCCAAAAAGGGTATTATTTTAATATTTTTAGTTCTTAAACTTAAAAAATATTTAAAAACACTCCTTTATGGTATAAACCATGGGGAAACCAATTGGAAGGTTTTTATTTTTGATTATTTTATCATATAGAGTCTAAAACATATGTTTATAAATTAATAATGAATTCTCCTCTCTTTTTCTATAAATACCCACCTAAACTCTCACTCATATTCACTAAAAATCCATTGATCATGAATTTAGTCTCTATATCCATCTATAAATACCTCTCAAGTTATTTCCCAACTCGTAATAATCTCCTCCCAATATTTTAGAATCCCCCTCTCAAGGTATGGGATCCTCTTCATCCCCCTCATTATTCAAGTAATTTCTTTGTATTATGCCTTTTGATTTCCCAATGTTTATGTTTTAATGTGTTTTTTCACATACCTTTAATTTACTTATAATTGTAAAGTAATTAGAGTCCACAATTAACTCTCATTAAACCCTTCCTTGGATCTTTATATACACTTGTTTTGCTGCCGAAATTATCCTATGGTTTTCTGAGCCAAAGTTTTATATTGTGAATACCCATCCCAATTTCCTATCAATGGTATTCACCTAGATGTAACTATCCTTAATTGATTTTGTAATACCATTTATCTAACCCATACTCCTTAATCATGGGATTAAAAGTGATTAAATACATTCTTATTTTGTATAATCTATGTAGCACACAACTGCATGTACATAATATGAATGTGATGGGTGGGTCTGTAATTATATATCCCTTTAATGCATTGGGTAATATTTTTATCTTATTAGGTGCCATGTATTTTTCATGGTATTATATCCTAATAACACTATGGTATAATGTATCAGTGGTTATCCAAGGATTATGATTATGATTTCATGTTTTATGTTGCTTTCATATTCTTATAGTACCTTGATATTATCATCTTATATCATGCATCAATGCTCATGTTTATTATTCTCAACCCTTTTATGTCACCTTGATATTTCTATTGACTCATATGTATTAATTTCATCATTTTATGCATTTATTATTCCCTTACTGGACTTTGTAGATCACCTCTTTCTTATGTATATCCCTATGTTATCTCATGCAATTTTAGAAGAGTGATGGAATTTTAAGAGCATGTTAGGAGTTTTAAATAATGTTGTTGTATCCCTTTTTTAATTTATTGTGTTATGTATCTAATTTACCAAAGGTACTAGACCTATCGGTCTTATGGGATTATATTATGTGCATGTTTATGTAACAAATCATGAAATAAGGTCTATAAAATATATGGGTTTTCATAGTTGGTATTAAAGGCAAGGTCTAGTAATTTTTAGGGATTAGGATTAGAAAAGCTTAGTATAATCCTTAAGTATAATACTAAATAAAGGAAAATATCCCTAAATTTTGGTAAAGTATATATTAAGTGGTTCCCAAGAAACAAAATTCATTTATGGATAGTACATTTGGATGTGACTCTAGCACAGTTTTACGTAGGGGTAATAACCCTGAAAAGGTCACATTGGGTATTAAATCGATCATCACCTGGTACATAAGAAAATTCATTACTTCACACCTGGTTTAAAACTCCAAGGGATATGCTTTAGTAAATTCACAATATCTTTAAAAATCATTATGAAGGTAATAAAAATTCCCATAAATTTTTTTAGGAAATAAACCATGGATAACTTAGATTGAAACCTATAAATTCATAGGTAAAGGAATGTATATAATTTATGAGTTATACATTAAATTTTCTTGGTTTTCCTTTTATGTGTTTAATATTTTAAAAATTATCATCCCCAATTTTCCCTTTATTTTTAGTCAATGGCTAGAAATAGAAGGAACTGAGTAAACAACCTATGATATGGGTAATGTGACAACTTCTCAAATGAGATTCCCAAAATAATGATATAAGGGGTAGAGAACATCATGAAATTACTACGTCAATTGACTTAGGTTTTGAATATAATCATTAATCATGGTTAAAACAATACCCCCCTAATAAAGATAAATTTTTTATTGAGAAATTTCTGTGAAAATAGACTCTGAATTTTAGTGAATCTTCTGATCCATTAATCACAAAAAAAGTTGATAAACTCCTTTTAAAGGATGATATTTTTTACTTAAATTCTCTAAACAGGAGAGGGTAATGTTGGTTATTTATCATATGAAGGTATAATTTTTTCAATGGTGGATGTTGATCAAAAATATTAAGATCAATGATGGGATTGAATAAATTAATTGGAAAGAATTCTATAAAATATTTTTTTATAAATATTTTACTCAAACTCCCTGAATTAAAATGGAGAGGGATTTCCTTATCCTCAAGAAAAAGGATGAAGAATACATCAGTTCATATGAGTTGAACTTAAAAATACTTTCATTATATTCCTTCATATTTTTCATTAACCCTAAAAGTAAATTTGACCACTTATTTTGTGGTTTAAAGAAAAATATATTAAAATATTTCATGATTCAATACTTTAATAGCTATGAAAAAATTTTCTGATGTGCCCTCAAAGCTAAAATGTATATTGGTGAATCTCAAGGGTTTCATGGATCAGGACATAGGAATAAAATAAAGGATTTTAATTCTAGTTGAGATATAGATAAATCTCATAACGGAAAGAAAGTTCGACATCCTACTTGTCAAAAATGTGGGAAGAATCATCCCAAAAATTTTCTAAAAGGGGAAAGGAAATGAGTTGTGTGTGGGAAAGAAGGTCTCCTAGCTAGAAAATTCCAAAAGTATAAACCCACTAATGTTATGGAATAAATGAATACTAAAGTAAACCCTCAAAATATTTTATAATGTTTCAACTTCAAGGAACAAGGAACCTATATGAATCAATGCACTAAGATAGGGGTTATTGGCGATAACCTAGGATAATAACCTCTAAGGCCTAGATAGAAAGGTAGATATTATGCCATCATAACTAATGAAATGGATCTTGAAAATGATGTGGTGATAGTTATGCTAGTTATTCATTCAAGGATAGAAGATGTACTATTCAATTCTAGTTTTATATATTCTTTTATATCACATAATTTTAGTAGAAATACTCAAACACCACCTCAAAACATGTAAGTTGTACTATCATTGAAAATAGAAAATGGTGAAATTATTGCATTCCAACTATATAAATCCTCCCCTATTAATATTTTCATGATTAATTTCCCATATAACCTTATAATACTCTATTTAGCATAATTTGATGTAATATTGGGTATAGATTATCTTTCTTTTTTATATATCCAATATAAATTATTGAGAAAATGAAATCACCCTCTATATTGAAAAACACCATCTAATTCTATACAATTGTAAAGAGGAGGATGAATCTCATTTGGGTTCATTATCTCAAGTATAGATATTTTTGCCTTATAATAAAGTATGTCTTTCTCGAATTACTGAGACTAAATAAAATATCATCATTGAATACATTCCCATTATGAGGGAATCCACTAATGTGTTTCCCAAATAATTGTATGGTATTCCTACTAGTTTAGAATTTGAGTTCTCAATCAAACATATACCCAGAGCTTTCTTAATATCTAAAACTTCATATAGAATGTACACTGTTGAAATTTAAGTGTTTAATAAGAAACTATAGGGTAATATATATAAAGATTTTATGTTCTCATGTGATTCACCATGGGTTACATATATCTTTTTCATCAAGAATAAGGATGGGCCAATACACCTCTACATTTATTATCATGATCTCAATAAGATCATGATAATGAACAAGTATCCTCTATCATGGTTTGATGACTTGTTTGATTAACTGTGTGGAGCCCAGTACTTCCCTAAGGTAGATATTTAGTTAAGATATTATCAAGTAAAGGTGAAGAAGTATGATATCCCCAAGTCTTATTTTCATAAAATGTATAGGCACTATGATTTCATAGTGATTATATTTGAAATCACTAATTATCTAACTATCTTAATGGACTTAATAAATACAGTATTTAGAGAATACCTTGACAAATATTTGGTAATCTTTCTAGATTATATTCTTATCTACTCTAAAAAATAGGAACATGATGATAATTTTGATGCTATACTGAAGACCCTGATAAAGGAAAATTTATATGAAAATAAAAACAAATGTGAGTGTTAAATGGAGTGAGTAACATTCCAGGGGAATGTTATCACCAAGAAATGGATATCAATAGATAATTTGAAAAAAAATTGAAGTATATCCCATACCAATATATTTATAATATATCCATAGTTTCATTGGATTAACTATGTATTATCATCAATTTGGGAGAAACTTCTCATGATTGTCAAGTCCACTAACCATGCTAACTCATATGGGAGTAATGTATGTCTGAACTGATGAATGTGAGGATAGATTTAAATAGTTAAAAAATAGGATAATCATGTAAAATATGCTCACATTACCCACTAGCGGGAAAATATTTTATGATCTACAATGATGCATCCAAAAATGGATTGGGTTGTGTTCTCATACAATAAGAAAAAGTGATAGCCCATGCCTCCCACTAATTAAAGATCCACGAGTAGATATACCCAACCCATTATCTGGAATTTGTTTTAGTGATCTTAGTATTGAATATTTAGTGACATTATCTCTACAGAGATAAGTGTGACATATATATGGATAATAAAATCCCCAAGTATACATTCACACAAAAAGATCTCAATATGCTCCAATGATTGTGGTTATAGATTATCAAAGATTATGATTGTTCAATCCATTGCCATTATTGGAAGGTGAACAAAGTGGAAGATTATATAAGTAGAAAGGATACCATAAACCTGACAATGATTAGGATTTAAAGAGATCTAATTTTCTTAGACATTAAATGTATGGACATGGGAATCGTAAAAGGAAATTCATTCTACTGTGCTCAAATAATTTCTTAACCGTTCATTATTAAGAGGATCAAGGAGGCCCAAAAATATGATGAGGAGATATAGAAAAATGTAGTGAATATTTTTTGAGTTCAAATTTACTAGATATGGAGTTATAAGTTTTTGAACCCAAATATGTGTCCCATAAAAACCATATTTGAAGAGGTAACTTCAAGATTATTTGAATTTATCATCCTTATCTATTCATCCAGGAAGGACTGTGATGTATAGAGATATGAAATAAATATTTTGGTGGTATAACATGAAGATGGATATTTTAGAATTTGTATCTTGATGTTTGGTATGATAACAAGTCAAGTATGAAAAATATAAGTCCAAGGGTATGATTCCACCGTTTCCCATACTGGTGTGCAAATGGTAAAACATAACCATAGATTTCTTTATAGGAATTCCCATGACATCTAACAGAAATAACTCCATCTGGGTGGTAGTCGGTCGTTTTACAAAGTCATCACATTTCATTTCAATCAAGGAATATTTTTATCTTAAATAACTCACCAATATATACTTAAGTTAAGTGTTAAGACTACATGTAGTTCCACTCTCCATTATATCTAATAAAGATATAAGGTTTACCTTGAGGTTTTGGAGAAGCCTTTAGTAGGAATTTGATACAGAGATGAGTTTCAATACTATTTATAACCCTCAGATGGATGGTCAGTCTTATATAACTATTCAAACTCTAGATAATATATTCAGATCATGTTCAATGGATTTCCAAGGATGTTGGGATCAACAACTTCCCCTAGTGGAGTTCTCATATAAAAATAGTTTACATTCTATCATTAAAATGGAACCTTATGTGGCTCTATATGGGAACAGGTGTCGGAATCCAACATGTTTGAATGAATTTATATAGAGGAAGCTTATGGGACCTGATATTATTTAAGAGATTATAGAAAATGTTCAAATCATTCAACATTATTTGAAAACCATGAAAATTCAACAGAAAATCTATGCATACATTCACTGATGAGACCTTGAGTTTGAGGTCGGAGATAAATATTTTATTTATATATCACCATGGGAAGAAGGGAAATCTTATTACTAGATACATTGTCCTCTTTTATATCCTTGATCACATTATAGTTGTGTCATGTCGAATATAACTCCCACCTAAACTATCTCAAGTACAAGATGTGTTCCATGTATCCCACTTGAGTAAGTACATACAAAATCCCTACATGTACTGAATCCTAAGCCGGTGCCTTTGGAGAATGAAATTTCAAATGAGGAGCATCTTTTGAAGATATTATATCGTAGAGACAAATTTATATGAAGTAAGACAACTCACCTGGAAAAATTTTTGTGGTGGAACAACAAGTTTGAAGAAGTAACGTGGGAACCATAAGAGGTGATGAAATAGAAGGATGCTCGTTTATTTTAGTGTATGAAATGAAATTTTGAGGGTATAATTTTTTAAGGTGGTAATAATGTAAAAACCCAAACTTTTATAAATTAAATTCCCTTTTTGAATTAATAAATTCCTTATTATGTAATATAGTTATATAAAACACATGCACTACTTTGGTTATTTTGGACGATTATAAAATATAGCCTTCCATATTTAAAAGAATAATAATAATAATAACCATTGATAATATAGCCTTTGTACAGTGATCATTAAGATTATTATATATTAAGGGTTATGATAAAGTATAATTGACACATATGGAAGAAGCGATGGCCTCAACTAGTATGATCATACCTTATGGAGTCTATTTATCAGATCTTTCGAGAGAGAGAAGGTGTCACTAAGATTTTTCTTTGACCAAGACTGAGATGAGATTCAACAATTGAAACATGAGTGAAACCTTTTAAGGTATAATTTCAAGCTTATCAAGATCATGGCCCAAACCATGTTCACTGAACAACCCCAAGAAAGAACCACCATTGAACACCTTAACCTTAAGGTGTAAACTAGTGTAATAAAGGGGTTATGTATATAGAACCTAGAATAATGAATTTTTATATTTTATTTTAAATTAAATAATGATTATACTTGTCCCTTTTTATTATTACATTATAAATGATTATATAAATAGTGATAAAAATTATATTTTTATATGAATAAACTAAAATTATATTTTTGGGAAATATATAGTTTCAATTAAACAATCTTTTGATAAATTCAATAATTTTTTAAATAAATGTTATTTTAATAAAATTTACTTATTAGATAATATTTATTTAATTATAAATGATAATATAATTTAATGAAGACCAATGTAACTTTTATAAGGGTCAGAAAGCTGTTAGAGTTATAAAAACTAATATTTTCTAGTAAATAATGATTTTATTTAAAAGTTAAAATTATAATATTTTCAAAATTATTTTTGTAAAATAAATATTACTTTTTAATTTTTCATGATGAAATTATCCATTGGTGAATTTTTCACAATTTTTTGAGATACTCGAATTTTTTGGGTAAAAAATAAATACAGTATGGTGAATGGGAGGTTATCCTAAGAAAACTATGTTATGATGACTTAGTAGTTATCCTTGGCTTATGCTTATGATGTCATATTGTATGTTCTTACAAAATTTCTATGCTACCTTGATATTATCATCTTATATCAGGATTTTATATTCATATTTATGAGTCTCGTCCCTTTTATATTACCTTTATATACCTATTAACTCACATAAATTATTTTCATCATGTTATTCTTTGATTATTCCCTTATTGAGTTTTATATCTCACCCATTTTCTTATGTACATCCATATTTTATCCAGTATAGTTTTAGAAGAGTGATGAAATTTTAAGATCATGTTAAGGAATTTTAAATAATGTTGTTATATCCTTATTTTAAGTTATTTTTTTATGTATATAATTTCCCAAATACACTATACCTCTTGATCTTCTTGGATTTTATTATGTGTTTATTTTTGTAACTAATCATGAAATAAGGTTTATAAAAGGTATGGGTTGTCATAACAGTCTTACCAAAACTATGTTAGTCCCTTTACACTAGTAGGAAGACTCTATAATATGAGTATGTGTGTTTGAGGTCATGTTGTCCCCTCTCATTTATGTCATTTTGTAAATCTATGTCAGGTTGTTACATCATACACTTTTACATTTGAGACATCATAAATATTCATGGTGTGACCTCAACCATTATTTATGATCAAGACTCTCTCTTTATTTCATTATTTTGGAAATGGTATTCTAAAGGAGATGTATTTTTAGCTGAATTTTATCACAATGTATCATCCAAAGATGGATGGTCAAACTAAGTGGGTCATCCAAATCCTCAAATATATGCTTCAATCATGCATATTTTATTTTGACGGTTCATGGGAGAATGATATATCATTAGTTTAATTTTCTTATAAAATAGTTATCAATAATAAATTAATATGGGTTCCTTTGAGGCTTTGTATGGATAACCATGTTTATCTCCTCTCTATTGTATGGAATTGGGTGAGTGCGCCTTGTTGGGTCTGAGCCTCATTCAGGATACAACATAGAAGGTTTTATTAATATTAAAATGGTTGCATATAGATCATAGTTATCAAAAATATTACACTGATCATAGGCATCGTCCATTATAATTTGATAATGGTTATCTGGTACTTAGTTAGGATACCATCGGCTGGGGAGATCGGGTAAGCTGATGCCATTTTATGGAAATCCATTTGAGATCATGGAGAATGTCAAGAAGGTGGAATACAGGTTGGTTTTACCACCTCAAATGAAATGAATTCATTATTTTTTTCATATATCCCAGCTAAAGTAGTATCACCTAGACTCATATCATATGATTGTGTGGGAGTATTTTTATGTGGATCTTAACACCATTGTTGTTAAGAATCCTTTTCATATCATGAATTTTTAGAAAAAGGTGTTCTATGGTAAAGTGATTCCATTGGTTCATGTGCTATGGTAGTGTAGTGGAGATATAACTTTGATGTAGGAGAATGGGTAATGGATAAGGTATTAGAGACCTCATAGTTTCGTGAGTTTAGAACCTTAAGGACTTTATAGGGATAGAAAATGGAATGGTGGGGAGAATTTCTACACATGAAAGGTCAATACTATGTATTTATTTTGGGTTATTATTTTTATTTTATTTTTCATGGATTTTTCAGGGGTCAAGAGTAAATATATGAATTTTTGGTAAAACAAATTAGGGTGTATAGTTAGTGATAATCATTCACCCAACCACATGAAAGGGAAAAGAGGGATTCCGGTGGGGTGACCGTAGTTAGAGTATGGTTTACCAAACCATTTAGTGTCTCTAGGTAAATATGTGGATCTTTTGTATGTTTAATGGTTCCCTTTATGGTGGATACATGGTTTGGTGTAACTATGCTTTCAAATCATGTGGTCTTCCCTATTTTCTTAAAAATAAAATAATCACCTTAATGCCCCTTTTGAATTTAAGTCTCCCTTTTTCCCATTTCTCCCCAATCATGTTAACCAGCCCCTCCCATCCATGGAAGCTTCTCTTCCTTTTTCTTCTTGGTGATTATCTTTCAATCATAGTGGATTTATCTAAGGTAATTCTTGATATCTATTAAATTTATCCTCTTCCCTTCCTCTATTTTTATATTTAACCATTTCCTTTAGATTTCAGAAACCTAGATGGTTATGGGGCCAAAATATAGGGTTAGTGATGGGTGTGATATTTTAATTAAATTTATTAATGATTTAGGCTTATGGGGATCCCCTATACTTGTTTCTTATTGTTTTAAATGATGTCATTGAGTTTTACACCATTTTGAGGTAGGAGTCTCTACCTAATGGATATTTCCCTTGGTACACCTTTGGTTCCTGGATTTCCTTTGGATAAAAATGATTAATTTTGATTGATATGAGTAATTGAGGGTTGTTTTAGCATTTTTATAGTGATTATTGGATTGTGTTGGATTAAAGGGTGTTTTAAAATGATTGTACTTCAAAATAAATTTTATTAATGGGAATTTTTTGATAAAATATTTTAAATGAAGTTTTTTATTTCAAATGATTTTTAAAGGATGTTCTATAAAGTATTTTACCATGTCATTGATGTTCTCGTTATTATCAGAAATTTTGATTGTTCAATTATGATTATATTGTCCTTGTTATTGATAGATGATAAAACATGTGAGGCCTTTGGTGAGTTGGTAAATCCGATGACTGCATCCCTAGTTTAGATTCTTCTTTAGCTGGGGAATGTTTCCAAATTAGACAGTGTGAGCAAACAGGAAGGATTAGTACCCCTGTCTGAATAATAGTTATATTGCATGCATATATTTTTTAATATAAAATTCATTCATTTTTTAATTAAAGTGAAAATTATTTCTTATTTATTCATTATTTTATTCATTTAATGGAAAGTAATTATTTCAAATAATGAAATGTAGAATAGTGGAATCTCGAGACACTTCATGCCATAGCATATCGCGACATAATGCAACACCAAAATATTATGCTAATTATATTTAAAGGGGTATGAGATGATTGGTACCCATTCAATGAACCATTAATTAAAAATTTGATTTATGTCACATAAAATTCATCCAGTTCATGAATCCCATCCATGTATTGAATCAAAGGAGATTATATTTATTCACACCATGAAAATTAGGTCATGCTATGAATAGGTTGATCTATACATCTACCAAAATTCAAGTTGACCCATAATGACATGAGAGGATTTATAATCCTTTAAAGTTAAATAAAAATAGTTTTAATGGTTATGTTTCATCATTCATATTATGAAATTCATATTAATGTAGTTAACCCAAGTCAAAAATAGAATTAAATATGAGAATTTTCAAAATATTCGTAGAATTTCATTTCACCTTGACCGTGAACTCATGGATTTAAACCTACTAATTAAATGGTTGAATTTATGGATATTTAAGAAAAAACTTGGGGGATATTTTATTATAAATTGAAGGGAAGGTTTCTATTTAAAAGGAGATGAATATTGGAGCCTGGGGTGAGGTGTTTCATTGTTGCATAGTTCCTTACTGGGCCATCATCACAATTTTTATAGGATTTTACTTTCTATTTATTTTCCCACCCTCTCATGACTATCTTGAGGGGTGATTTATTTTTTTTGAACATGTAATTGAAGGGTAATTTTTCTAATATAATTTTTGGTTTCACGATTATTTCAAGTTAGTATTTCACATTTCAATTCTCTTCATCCCTTATCTATTTTATTTTTCATACATGTCAACTGCATGATAATTAAAAGAGTGATCTATATTGTGATACCATAATTAAAACTTTACCGTGATCATTTTGAAGGAATTGGTTCTATTTTTAAAATTTGTTTTGGGTTACCTCTCTCACAAACTAAATGATGTACATGGCCATTAGAAAAGGGGTATTAAAGAGAGGGATAGTGATCACCTGAACTTAGGGGATTGATTAAACATAATTTCAACAAAAACAAGAATAAATAATTACCATTAATAATATTAGTTCATGATCCTGGATGTTATATGTTTCATATATTATTTTTTCTACTTTTCTCCCTCTCTCTCTCTCCAAATACAAATGCTCATTAGTTTATATTTTATTTCTAAATTCATTCATAATTATTGATATTAATTTATAAATTATTATTTTCTTCACATAATGTTTATGGTATCTACCTTGGTACTTACAATATCCTTTACTAATTAGTTTTAGATTTAGTGAGTTTCAGTTTCATGAATTATAAATATCTAAATTTTTTATCCCTTCTAGAATTAATGATTCCCTCAAGTGGTATCAGTGACTATGTGAACTCTTAAAATTTATAGGTTCATGTATTCTAGTTGGTGTTCCTTTAAAAAATTCATATTTTCCCTAGGCCTATAGGTTTTATCTTATGTCATGCATTTGTAAATTTATTAAGATAAGGTACTTCTTATTTACAAATTAATTATTTGATCTTTATGTTATTAATTATATGTTTCCCTATTCCTTATTTATTATTTATTTATTTATATTATTCTCACATATTATATTTTTTAAAATAAACCAAAGATTTTAAATAAAAAAATTTAAAGTAAAATATATTTCATATTATTTTCAAACTATAACTAATAGGTGTATTTTGAAATAATTTGTGTAGATTAATAATGATATCCTACTAGGATTTTCCTCACACCCTTCATATATCCATGGGGTATATACAGACTAGGTTTTATAGGATACTAGTAAAATAAAGGGTGTCATTAAATTTGGTGGATCCTCATGATACTCATCATTCTTCCTTGGTATGGTGGTGGTGGTGATCATGGGTCATTAAGAGTTTGGATAATGCATGGTATTTTGGGCTCCTCAGTGATATTTGAGTTATTTTGTATTGTCTAGTTTTTCCTTGACCATGTTTGGTATATTTTGTATATGGATGTTGTTTATAACTTTTTTTTCTTCTAATTATAATATTTTTATGATTTATGTATTAATATTATTGTATTATGATCTATTTTTTTATGTATTTTAAAACTGGTTATTCTTGCACATGGACATCCCATAAATGGATGGGTAATTTTGGATTATATGGTTGAATCATTAAGGTGTTTATTGTTTTCTAAGGGTGAAAACATTCCCAGTTATTATATTTTGGATACCTTGGTTCTTATAACCAGCATATGGTGATTGAGAACACACTTTGAGCCTTATAGTGAGCCAGATCATGTGATGTGTCAGGTAAACCTAGGCTAGTTCATTACAGTTCGTGATAGAGTGGTATCAGAGCTTTTAGTTAATAGATAGAATAGATATCGAGGATGGAAACTGGGTGGATTGTATGGTTTATTAGGGCAACTGTGTCAATTAGACTTATCATGTGATGTATGCAAGAGAGATCATCTAAGACATAGAATTTTAGGGCCCATTGTGATCTAATGCATGAACCTTAAGATTACTAAACATACTAAGTGGAGTGATGTTTCTTGTATTATAATGACATAGGTAAGTATTTGGCATAATGATTTTCTATTCCTTTGATTAAACTAGGTATATTATGGGAAATAGGTTGAAACCTAATTAATTAATCTTAAGTGCTCCATATTCTGGGATTAGGGAGTCCCTAATAGTTTTCTATTTTGAAGGAATTTCTCCAGAAAAAAAAACCCATAAATTATGTGCTAATTATTTCTATTAGTCCAATCCAACATATATAATCAAGTTTGAGATTGATGATGGTGATTCTTGGAAAAATATCTTTTGAGAATTTCAGCACTATATTTTACAAAAAGTATGAGGGATTTGTTTCATATCAGGTGACTGAGAATCAGTTTGAGGAGTTATATATTTCCTTCAGCTTGATTCATATATAAAGGGAGAACTTGATTATATTGGTTGTCAGTATATTATTTTTATCTACCTGAAAATCGTGGTTTTTTTTCCTCAGAGATCATGAGGATTCGGTAATTTCATGGGAGAAATTTATTGACCAGCTCAAAGCCAATTTTCTTTCATCAACCAATAAAATAGATTTTTAGCATGAGATTATTACTCTATTTTAGGGGATTTATAGAATATGGTAGTTTTTTATTCAGTAAAAAAACTTATTTTTTATTATTTGGACCTTATGTCGAATGATCAGTCTAGGGGGAGGCGTTTTGAGAAGGATTTTCATCCAGAGATCTAGTGTTAGATCACCCCATTCACATTGTCAATGTATCTTGAGGTATTGGAGAAGGTAGATTCCATTTATTGGATGGTTTCTAAGACCAAATCATCATGGGAGTATAGTCATAGAGACTCTCATAGGATTAGATCTATGACCAAATATTCCCGATTTCCTGGTCAGAAAAAATATCATACAGTTGGGGGCAGCACTAGCCATATTTAGCTGATTTCACAGTGGATGGAATCTCTTGAACCCCTTTTTGGAGATCTAATGTGGTTTTATTTTCATTTGGAGGTCATGGTCATCAAAATATTTATGACCTAAACTTCATTGATTATCAATGTAGGGTCAGCATCCCTCTTTAGGAGTAATCATTTTAGTAGTTTCCTGTAAGTAAACAATAGTAGTAGGGATCCATTTTGTGATCAATTAAGAGGGTTCGTGGTAGGTAGAGGATTTCCCCATGATTCCCCTTATCTATAGGGATACTAATTAGAGCATGTCCACAGAGGTGTTCTCTGTCATGGCTATAGAGGTTGTGAGAAGGATAGTTTCAGATGCATTCCTAAGAGTCTCCAATGCTAGGTGAGTTAGATTTTATGTGAGGTATAATATACTTATATTATTATTGGGTGTATACCTTGTTCGATTTATCAACTAAGAAATTCCTTATTAAACCAGTAATGGTTCATTCTTTGGGAATTCAAGTGAAAAAATTCTGGTTCCCTTAGCATTTACTTCACTAATTGGAGTTAAATTTTACTTGTATGGTGTTTTTAAATATTGTGAGTTGATGCTAGGGAGGCATCTCTCTTGGAAAGATTTCATATGTTTTTTGATATATCTATATGAAAAAATCCTCAAAATGGAATGGTTTTACTTGATGAAGGTTAATTTTTATATCTTCTAAAGGTAAGTTTTATTCTATATTGTTGATAGAGAGCTTTTCATGTTCATTGGTGAGAAAGATCCTTGGATGGGTCTATGTTATGTTGATACCTTTCCTTCCTTGGTTGCTAAGAGAATGTTGAGTTTATTGGATGATCAACTATAGGTGTTTCCCATAGTCAAAAAAGAGTTCCCTTATGAATTTCTAGAAGAGTTTGTGTCACTACACCCTTGACATGAGATCAAGTTTGGGATATATTTTTAGTTTAGTTTATCACCAACAATTATATCCCTATATAGGATATATCCTTTTGGATTTTGGGAGATATAGATTTATATTTATGACATTCTACATAGAGGTTTCATTTTTTCTAGTGTGTTGACTTGGGGTGATACGGTTCTATTTTCAAATAATTTGAATGGAATTTTGTGATTATGCATTGATTATCATCTCTTAAATCAACTAATAATTATAAACCATTTTTCACTTTTATTGATTGATGATATGTTCAATTCAGTGAAGGGATCTAGCTAGTTCTCGAAGATCAATTCTTGGTTGGGATACCATCAAATGTGGGTGAAATATGAGGATATTCTAAATATAGACTTTGGATATCATTATGGGAACTACAAGTTCATGGTGATGCCTTTCGATGTCACAAGCATACCTTTCATGTTTATTGGGCTAGTGAATTCGTTGTTTTTTAAATTTATATATTATTTCATGATGGTTTCCATTGATGAAATCCTTGTGTATTTTGATTCATAGGAGGATCATACAAATCATTTAAAAGTTTTTTTGGGGATCCTCTGACACCATTGGTAATTTTGGAAGCTATTAGAATGTAAGTTAAGGGCCCTTTAGTTCCATTTAATGTGTCATGTTGTGTCTCAATGTGGAGTAGTTACAGATCCGTTGAATATTGAGGTGGTTATTTCTTGGATATCCCCCTAAAATATTGGGTAGGTATAAAGCTTCCTTTTTCATTGGGGATGTTATAGGATATTCATATATTTTTTTTTCAAATTATGAATCCTATGAAAAAATTGACCATGAATGATCATGATTTTGTGTGTAATGAAAAATTTTGGGCTACTCTTGATTATTTAAAAGAGAATATAGTCAGTTCTCATGTTTTTCATTTTCCAGAGGATGGATTTGTGTTTGGGGTTTATTGTAATGCTCTATATCATGGATTGGGTTGTGCTCTAATGCATCAAAGAGCAGTAATCTCATATGGTTATTAGTAGTTATGACCTCATGATCATAACTATGTCACCCGTGATCTTTATTTTTCTATAGTGGTGTTTGATTTGAAGTCATGTTGGAAATACCACATTGGTGAATTATTTATGGTATTCACATTTCATAATATCTTTAAATATATCTTCTCCCATTAGGATCTAAACTTAAAAAAAGAGTTATGGATGGAATCCTTATAATATTATAACTTCCATATTTTTTATACATTTGGAAAAGGAAATTTTTTAGCTGGTTCACTGAGTAGGAAGTTTCATGGTGATATTATTTATTAGATAGGTGATACTTATAGAGTGATAGGAGATCTATTCATGATGCACTTGCACAAGGGAGAAGTTGATGGCATAAGAAATCACTATCTAATTTTGGTGCAGTCATCCTTGGTGAAACAAGTTGAGGAATCCAATATGGGGGATTCTAAGTTGAATGTTTGGTGAGATCATGTCATTTGTGGTGATTACTTTGAGGGATAGTATGAGGATGATCTCATTTAGTGATGCATGATGTAGTTCTCCATGAGTTCTACATTTATCCTTTGGTAGTGAAACTTGGTGTGGCTAAGATGTATCATTCCTTGAGGAGTCGGTTTTGGTGTTCTGAAACAAAGTGATCTGTTATAGAGTTTTGTGTATTGTTTTTTGGTCTACCAAAAGGTAAAGGATGTGAATTGTGTTCCTAGAGAGTTGCTTCATCCACTTTATGTTCCCTAGTGGAAGTGGGAGGAAATTTTAATGGACTTAATCACCAGTTTTCCTTGAGATCAAGGAAGATATTATTCTATATGGATGATTATAAAAATTTTAACTAATTTATCTCACTTATTATTAATTAAGTATTTGATATCATTTCATGTTTTATTAAGGCATTATTGTAGGTTCTGGGCACAGCGAAAGTGCATTGGTGGGTGTATCCAACTTTAATTTTTGCTTTAAGAATGATCAATCTGAGATCCATTATAATAATAAAATATTGAATCTTCGAAATAGAATGAAGAACTAAAGGAAGGAAGAGAGTCCTAGAACCATAGATAGGATCATCATATGTTGGTTATATTTAATTTAATTAAAATATGAGAATTGTCTTAATGTAATTCTCTCTTCGTTGATGTTTCTGGTCACGATCTGATTTGATCTGTCATTTCCTCTTAGAATCCAATTGTAGGATTCCTCTAGTGGTGATCCACATGTGCTCCACATATCTCTGGACATTGCCGAAGGAATCTCCAGGTGAAAGCACAGAAGATCCTTCACTTTCTATGTCTGCCTTCAATCGCATTGAGAGCCACTTGCAAAGCGCTCTCCTTGATCCGGTGGAGGAGGATCTCTCTCATTTCTTAAGGGAATTCTTGGAAGAAAATAATTCTCTCTTGGATTGAGATATTTCTCTAGATCTATTGTACACAACCATCAAAAAATGGCTAGGCTAATGAGGATTATATAATTGGTATTTTAATTAATTAGAATAATAAAATGAATTAATTTCCCAAAATAATTTATTCATTTCATTTAATTCTTAGAAAGACCCCATGTCTAATAATAATAGTTGACTATTATTATTACTTAACATGCACCCAGAAAATTACACATAATATTATTTAATTAATTAAATAATATTATTTCTCACAAATCCCCAGAAAAACTAAACGGTGTGTACTTTTGTTTGTCAATTTTCTTTATTTCCTCCACCACATTTATTAAACCTTGAATAATGGATATTTATTTCTTAAATAAATATTACTACATTACTCGCTAATAAATATATATTATTTATCCCATAATATATTCTCTAAAATAACTAGTTTTGAAATAAATTTGATCAGGCATCCTCGAATAATTATTAAACCACAATCATGAATAATCTTTATTCAACTTGTTTAATTAATATTTAACTGAGATACTTGTACACACTTAGTGTGTGACCCTCTAGGCCTCTTTCTCGGTGGCATTAGGTAGAGCCTGCTTAAATTCCAAGATTAGTATCTAGAAACATACCAAGGAACCCATAGAGAAAGAATTTAATGCAGCAATGACGTGTCACCTCCTACGAACGCTTATCGTGTAATGTAATCCCTTTGTCTCAATATCTCAAATAAAGCGGGTTTTATGCTAGTTCCATCAACCCATGTGCTCGATTATTCTTTTTTTGACTTTTTGGAATTGAAATTTCGCATTACTTACCATGGACATGGATGTATTTAGGCTATATCAATTCTATCAAAGGTCATAAGATATCTACTTCCATTATGGAACGGAAGCGATAAACCCTTTCTTGCATTATCTATTAATGCAGTATTACTCATGACGCACCCAACATATCCTACCTCACTGTGAAAAGTGTGTCGTCGCAGTTTTCGTCAATACTCTAAGTGTGTGAGTTGTAATACCCATTAATAATAATC
Source organism: Viscum album (assembly GCA_963277665.1). Lineage (NCBI taxonomy): Eukaryota > Viridiplantae > Streptophyta > Magnoliopsida > Santalales > Viscaceae > Viscum > Viscum album. The sequence continues at coordinate 2,106,014,257 of OY728145.1, read as the reverse complement.
TTAAAGTCTAAGGACCAATACACACATCCACTGATAGGAACATCCAATGACACTATGAAATGTGGATTTTCTACTAGCGGGTCTCTTTCACATAATATCCTCCTGGATATTACCAAGGGTTCACACCATGAGAAGGTGCCTCAAATTTTTATGAGTCCTTGCCCCTAATGGATTGTATTATTTGTGTCCCTCAAATAACATCATTCAACCATAGAACATATATTCTAGAATAGTGTAATGGAACTTCTGGGTTCTCATCATAGTAGGGATCTACTATGACCCTTTAATGCAACAGATATACTTAGGAAATTATCACATGAATTGTCATGTAGAAGAACAATCAAGATGTGATAAGGTATTTATTAATGAATAAAGTAAAAATTAGTTGGTTCTAGGCCACTAACTTCAATAGACTCCCACTTGGACTGAATCCAGCTACTAACAACCTTTAACATGCTAGCTCTCACATGATACTCATGCTTCTATTGAGATAGGCCTTTATTAATGGGGTCTACCACATTCTATTCTGTGGACACTCTGATCACTACAAATTCACCCCTTTGATATAAATCCATCAATAGGTGATACTTTCGGAGTATGTGCTTTGTCTGTTGATGTAACCTTGGTTCTTTTTCAAGATCCACCACTGTAGTATTATCACAATACAATGTGATAGTATATTTAATGTTAGGCACCACATCAAGCTCTTGGAAAATGTTCTGAATCCATACAGATTCCTTAACTACATCAAAATCTGCTATATATTCGGTCTCTACTATAGAATCGGTGAAAACAGGTTGCTTTGAACTCTTCCAGCTCACAACTCCTCCATTGAGACATAAAACATATCCAGATTGTGACTTCATATCATTATAATCTGTCTGCAAACCAGCATCAACATACCCTCTGATGACAATCTCCTTGTCTCCTCCACACATCAGGAATATATCCTTAGTTCTTCTTAGATACTTAAGGATAGTCTTAACAGCAGTCCAATGTTGTTATCCTGGGTCTGCTTGATATCTTCATACCATGCTCAGTGCATAGGCAACATCAAGACTGGTATATAGAATGGAATACATGATGGATCCTATAGCCGGAGAATATGGGATCTTACCCATTCTATCTTTCTCCTGTTGTGTCTAAGGACACATTTTCTTATAAAGATGCAGGCCATGTGACACTAAAACCAATCCCCTCTTGGATTGTTCCATACTAAATCTCTTTAGTATCTAGTTAATATATGTACCCTGACTTAGTCCAAGAAGCCTCCTAGATCTATCATGAATGATCTTGATCCCTAGAATATAGGTTGCTTCACCTAAGTCTTTCGTAGAGAAATACTTGTTCAACCTGTCCTTAACTGACTATAAGACTGGTAAATCATTTCCAATAAGTAATATGTCATCAACATATACTACTAGTATAATGACTGCATTCCCATTAAAACACTTATAAATACAAGGATCACATTCGTTTTTAATAAAACCAAATTCATTTATGGCTTCATCAAATCAAATGTTCCATGAACTGGATGCTTGCTTTAATCCATAAATGGATTTATGCAACTTGAAAACCCATTTGGGTTGAGCTGGTGTCACAAAACCTTCTGGTTGTGTCATATAGACAGATTCTTGAAGTTTCCCACTAGGGAATATTGTTTTGACATCTATCTACCAAATCTCGTAGTCATGGTAAGCTATTATAGCAAGTATGATTCTTATGGATCTAAACATGACAACTAGTGAGAAGGTTTCATCATAGTCAATTCCTTGATGTTGTCTGAATCCTTTAGCCACTAGCCTTGATTTATAGGTTCTAACTTGACCTTCCATGTCCAAATTTCTCTTGAATACCCATTTAAATCCAATAGGCTTTACATCAATTGGCTCATCGACCAGAACCCATACTTGGTTCTGATACATGGAATCCATCTCAGAATTCATAGCTTCTATCCATCTTTCATATTATGAGCTTTCTACTGCTTCCTTGTATGAGATAGGTTCATAATTGTCCAAAAATAATGATTCATCGTCCTCAGTGACTAGGAAACCATATCTCTCTAGTTCCCTTACCTCTCTTGAGCTCCTACATAGTACTTGTGTTTCTGGAACCTCTTCCATAGGGAGCTGTGGAATTTTTTCCTGTACTAACTCATGTATATCTTGATCATTAACTTTATCAAATTCAATATTGATCCCACTATCCTTTTTGAGGATGTACTCCCTATTAAGAAAAAAATCTTGTATGGAGACAACCACTTTCTTTTTTGAAGGGTTATATAGGTAATATTCTTTCATTTCCTTGGGATATCCTACAAAGATACACCTTGTTCCCCAGGGTACTAGTTTGTTTCCTGAGAAGACTTTAACAAATGCCTCACATCCCCATACATGTGTGTGTGACAAAATGGTTTTATTTCCATTCCCTAACTTTGATATAATTCCATTTTCCGCCTTAGTTGGTACTCGGTTTAATGTGTATGCTGTAGTTTGTAATAAATATCCCCAAAAGGATAATGGAAGATCCGCATGACTCATCATTGGCCTCATCATGTCCAACAAGGTGTGGTTCCTCCTTTCACTAACTCCATTCCCCTATGGTGTATAAGGAGGAGTGAGCTGAGATACAATCCTAGACTCTCATAGAAGATCGATGAACTCTTGGTTCAGATATTCCCCACTTCGATCCAATCGAAGCTTCTTTATCTTATTACCAACCTGATTCTCTACTTCATTCTTGAATTCCTTAAATTTATCTAAGGACTCTAACCTATACTTCATTAAGTAGACATATCCATATCTACTCAAATCATCAGTAAAAGTAATTAAGTAAGAATATCCACCTCTATATTCTACTGGAAATGGTCCACACACATACATTTGCACCAATCCTAAAAGCTCTGTGGCCCTTTCACTATGTCCACTAAAAGGTGGCTTGGTCATTTTACCTTGTAAACAAGTGCGAAATCTATCAAGTGTTTTTAGATTAGTAGATTCTAAATAACCATCTTGTTAGATCTTTGTCAAGTGCTTCTCATTTACATGATCGAGATGGTGATGCCACAACTGGGTGATGTATGAGTCATGTGATGTTGTTTCTTTATCAATTTCCAACACTTGGATTTCATAATTTAATACATAAAAATTGTTATTTAAATGCACCATACCATAACATACGTTGTTCTTATAAAATAAACAATCCTTATTTCTAAACTTGAAAATAAATCTATCCATATCCAAACATGATACAGAAATTATGTTCTTGGTAACACTAGGCACATAATAACAGTTATGTAAAACCAAAATCATCCTAGTTGGAAATGATAGGTAGTAATTTCCAATGGATAACATAGCCATCCTTGCACCATTTCCAGCTCGAAGATCCACCTCTCCTCTAGCAATCTTTCTAAATCTACTTTGTTTCTATATTTAAATACATATGTGATCCCCAAAAGCTATATCTAATACCCAATGTGTAGAAATGGAAAGATTACACTCGATAAAAAATTCACTTTTAGCATCCCCATGCTTCTAGGTGCAGTTTCTCTTCTAGTGACCTTTCTTACTGTATGAAAAACATACTGCCTCATATTCCTTTCCCTACCTATGTATCTTCCCCTTCTTGGAGGGGCAGTGCTTAGGGGCTTCAGACCATTTATGATTCCTTGGACCCTTTTCTTTATCCTTATTTTTCTAATTAACCATAATAACTCCAGGTTTGTCATGCCCCGTGTCCTTATCTACCTGGAGAATTAAGGTCAGAAGTTATGATAGACATTTCTCATTGTTTCTCGTGTTTTAGTTGATAATAAATCTATATAAGGTCTTGGGAAGTGATGATAGGATGAGATCTATACACAACTCATCTGGGAACTTAATCACTAAGATGTCCTGGTGTTAAATGTTTCCAATAAGCTTGACTACATGGGGCCCAGCTGGTGCAGACTCTTCAATCTTAGTTGTAAACAAAGCTTTGGAGATCTCATATTTTTCTTGTCTTGCATTCTCTTGATAGAGATCCTTAAGTTGATACATCATTCTATACGCATCCATGTTTTCATATATTTTCAAGATCTCCTTAGACAAGGCCGATAGCATGAAACATTGGATATATGTGGCATCATCCATATGTTTTATATAGAGAGATAGTTCCTCATCACTGGACTCTTTTCCAAATGCAACTAGAATAGGCTCTTCCAGTACATACAATTTCCTCTCATGGCGAAGGATGACGCGTAAATGCCTCTTCCATTCCTGTAAATTGGTGTTGGTGAAAGGTTTTTCTTCTCGAGTATAGTTCGAAATGATATGTTTAAAGTCATTTTTATTTCCTTTTATACAAATTAAGATGATCAAAGGTTTATTACTTTATTATGATAAAATAGAGATGAATAAATAAATTAATACTTATTAGTCTCCAATTATTTTATCGAAATCCAATAGCCCTCACTATTGACTTTAGAATATTCAGTTTCCTGAATATTCTAGTGTCAAGGATCCATATTTCTCTTTGCATTACCCCAACTAGGGTTGATCAAGCAACTTGAAGGGTTTTAGTTAGTCATTCTAAATGTCAACTGCATTAACTTGCATCTCCTTAATCTGGTGAGTGGACTCCCCAATCCTGAAATCCTTTTGTATTTCCTCAACCTTTTCCTCTTGGTCTCACCAAGTCCTATTGTGGTAGTCAACCCTTGATTTGAACCAGCTCAGCTCAACCAAAAACCTTGAATTATAATTCCCCAATAATTGAAAGCACCCCAACTAGGGTTGGTCAAGCACTTTGAACTATGGTTCGATTCTAACAAAGATTATGGAAGGCTATACCGACTTAATATTTATTTGAGGTATTTTATCTATGTAAATTTTCATTTTTATTATCTTTGATTACATGCTTGTCAATATTAAGTGGGATATACTTAAGTGATTAACTTTGTCTAAGATAATATTTACGCATAAGCCAGACTTATTTTAGTTCCATATTGCATGCTTGTTTAATTCATTAATTCTGTGATTGTGAAAACACACCCACAATAAATAAACCATGAAACTAACATAAATAAAATAAATAGTATGATCATGATCTTGTTCTATTGGTTAGTTTATATAGTGGTTGATAAACTTACCCAAGACCTAGGAGAGAAACACCTTGAAACTTCTGGGTTCGTGTTTACTACTTTCCACATATCCACCGTTGTATCTCATTGGATTGGTTTCACCTTGGATCATAACTTGAGCCGCCTCCACTATCTTGGGAGATTCATCCATTTCATATGATTTTATCTCACTTGCAAGTGACGGGTAAAATGGATTTTGACATAAAAGAAACCTTAGGCACGTGGGCCCTATATATTAATGAGGAGAAGGCTCACAGGCCAATAAATTTAATTTAAATAAATAAATTAAAAGAAACCATTCACATAAAAAGTCTTAGTCTATCTCATGATCATCCATACATGTAGTGATATTTATGTATAAATAAAACTAGCATTCAATTCTTTAATCATTCTTGTTTAAGATAAATCACATTCAAATCAATTAATTATCTTTAATTAATCGATCCTTTTATCTTAAACCCTTTTTCTAAATTTCCATGAGATTCTATTCTATCATAATTTTAAACAAATAAATTCATTTAAAATTATCTTTTTACATAACTTGTACCTTGGAGACAACCCGGTGAATTCCCATTCATAACTACCCAATGGTTAGAAATAAATATTACACAGATGTTAAATTAAACACATATATATAAAACACCTATCATGTGTTGTGCCTCATCTTTACACCCACACTATGGTACACATCTCAAGGGTTTATATAATATAATAATAAATTCAAATAAATCTGTATAATTTGGATGAGTACATGGCTCATAGTTCTGACTACACAGTGTGTACTTTTGTTCACCATCCATCCAAAGTACATGCTCAGGGACATGATGTGTAGATGTACCTTGGAAATCTTTAGAGTACACGACATGTTCAGTGGGACACACACCGTGTAGTATCTGTGTTACATGGTTTCCAACCGGGCAATCCATGTACGGGGTACACGGTCCAACCCTAACCTCAAGGGACTACATGTCATGTTCAATGGACAACACAGTGTGTAATTTGGAAACCCTATTCCACCTATTCCTGGTCAACACATGGAATCTTAAATACTTAGATAGGATCCATTGACACGACCTGGTTTGGAAGACCTCCCTGATGCATGGAACCTATACTACATAGAGTGTAATGCCAAATACACTCTATGTGTTCTGGTGTTGTATGACCATGAAGCTTTAGAACCTCCGGATGAGATCATCTGTTTTATTTTAATAAAAATTAAAATAAAAAAAATATTTATATAAGGTGAATGAGAAACAAAAGAGGAGGAATAGATTTTGAGATTCATATTTATAGAACAATTAACTTGAATTGAGACAACTAAATTATTAAATGCCTATATCACCAACGAAAAACTAAATAATTATAATCAATAATATGAACCCTCTGATAACACTTGTAGGTTCCAAGCACAGTGGAAGAATGTTGGTGGGTGTACCCAACTTTAATTTTTCCATTAACAACGATTAATCCAAGATTTTTCATGATAATAAAATACCGGATCTTCAAAATAGAATGAAGGAAAAAATATAGGAAGGGATTACTGGAACCATAGAGAGGATCATCATATGTTGGTTATAATTAATTTAATTAAAAGACAAGAATTACCTTGATGGAATTCTCTCTTCGTTGATGTTTCCAGTCATGATCCAATGGGATCTATCATTATGTCCTAGAATCCAAGTGTAGGATTCCTCTAGAGGTGATCCACACATGATCCATATATCTCTGGACATTGCCGAAGGAATCTCTTGGTGCTAGAGCGGAAGAGCCTTCACTTGTGATGTCTACCCTCGATCACCTTGAGATCCGCTTGCAAAGCACTCTCCTTGATCCGGTGGAGGAGGATCTATCTCGTAGATTGAGATCATTCTTGTAAGAAAATAATTATCTCTTGGCTTGAGAGCTTTCTCTAGATACGTTGTGCACAACAACCAAAAATGGCTAGGCTAATGAAAATTATATATTTGTGATTTTAATTACTTAGAATAATAAAATGAATTAATTACCCAAAATCATTTATTCATTTCATTTAATTTTTAGAATGACCCCATGTCTAAAAATAATAGTTGACTATTATTATTACTTGACATGCACCCAACGAATTACACATAATATTATTTAATTAATTAAATAATATTATTTCTCACAAATCCCCAGAAAAACTACATGGAATGTACTTTTGTTTTTTTATTTTCTTTATTTCCTCCACCACATTTATTAGACCTTGAATAGTGGATATTTCTTTCTTAAATAAATATTACTACATTAATTGCTAATAAATATATATTATTTCACCCAAAATATATTCTCTTGAATAACTAGTGTCTAAATAAATGCGATCAGTCATCCTAAAATAATTATTAAACCACAATTGGGAATAATATTTATTCAACTTGTTAAATTAATATTTAACTGAGATACTTGGACACACTTAGTGTGTGACACTCTAGGCTTATTTCTTAGTGTCATTAGATGGAGCCTCCCTAATGTCCAAGGTTAGCATCTAGCAACATGCTAAGGCACCCATAGAAAAAGAAGTTAATGCCGCAATTATGTATCACCTCTTATGAACACTTACCGTGTAATGTAATCCCTTTGTCTCGATATCTCGAATCAAGCGGGTTGTATGCTAGTCCCATCAACCCATGTGCTCGATTATTCTTTATTTGACTTTATATAATTGAAATTTTCCATTCCTTACCATGGCCATGGATTTATTTAGGATATATCAATTCCATAAAAGGGCCTGAGATATCTACTTCTGTTATGAAACAGAAGGGACAAATCCTTTCTCTCATTATATATTAATGCAGTATTACTCGTGACACACCCAACATATCCTACCTCACTACGAAAAGTGTGTCTTTGCAGTTTTTTTCAATTCATCTAAGTGAGCGATTTGTAATACCCATTAATAATAATCTTAAAGTCTAAGGAACAATACACACATCTGTAGATAGAAATATCTAATAACACTATGAAATGTGGATTTACTACTGGTGTATCTCGTTCTCATAATATCCTCATAGATATTACCATGGGTGCACACCATGAGAAGGTGCCTCAAAGTTTTATGATTCCTCACCTCTAATGGACTGTATTATTTTTGTCCCTCAAATAACATCATCCGGCCATAAAACATATATTCAAGAACATTGTTATGGCACTTACGGGTTCTCATCATAGCAGGGATTCGCTATGAACCTTTAATGCAACAGTTATCCTTAGGAAATTATCACATTATTTTTCATGCATAGGAACAATCATGATGTGATAAGTTATTTATTAAATAATAAAGTACAAAGTAGTTGGTTCTAGGCCACCAACTCCAACGATTATCTAGGGTAGATTTTGAGGCTTCATGGGATTCGGAAGATGATAATATCTTATTGTGATCCTTGTTTCACCTATAGAGTGTGGAGGGGTCTCTATCAGGAATTTGTCTATCAAAAATGCCTTACAAATACTTTTTATCCAAAGACATATGGTCATACAAAATGGACTATCCAAACTTTGGAATACATGTTTAACACATGTGTTATATATTTTGGAGGTTCATGAGTGAATCACTTACCCTTTATAGAGTTTTATTATATTAATGGTTATCAATCCACCATTAGTATATCCCCATTTTAAGAGATATATGTCCAACCTTTTTAGTATCCATTTTCTTGTACTAATGTTGGAGAGTCAGGTATTCTCATACCAAAGTTAGTGCATAACATGATTAAGAATATAAAGAAAAATCATGAGTGGATGAAGGTAGTACATGATCATAAAAAGTGTTATGATGATCATATGAGGATGAATATGTAGTTAATTTTGTAGATTAGGTGTTATTAAATTTATCTCTTCATCATGGGTAATGGAGGTTTGGTCATGGGAGTAATATTTCTCCCTAGTTTCTTGGTCCTTTCGGGGTGTTGGCATGTATTGGAGTCATTGCATATTGGATAGAACTTACCCCATATATGGACTAGATCTATGATATATTTCATATGTCATAGATCTACCAGTATCATCATGATGATTCACATTTCATTGAATTGAGTGACCTAAAAATTTAAGATGATGCAACCTTTGATAAATGATCTATTCAGATTCGGGACCATCCAGAGAAGGTGGTGTGCAAGCATATTATTCCCTTGGTTTATGTCCTATAGTGGCACATTGTCTTGGATAAGTGTACATCAGGGCATGAGTCATAGTTATACACTCAATTTTTTTAGTTTTTTGATTTTTTTTTATATTATTTGTATGAACATGATTTATTTATGATACGATTGAGATATTATAATTATGTTCCCTTTCCTCATGATGTGTTGGTTGTTTTCTTATAATAGAGAGATTACTGAGAAGCATCGCACATGGTGTTTTTTATCCCTTTATTTTACTTCCAAGATTTTATTTTAAATTCTTGAGGAGGAGAATTTTTTTTAGAGGTATATTATGTAAGATATAGGTTTTTTGAATCACTCACTTTTCATTTTCTCAAACCTAGAGGTGTTGAGAGGGAGTTTGGAGGTGTTATAAAAGTAGAGAGTAGATTGTTTCCTATATTTGAGTTCACTATGCCATGATGGTGGTTGTGGAAGTGGTTTTGGTGATGCCTATTTCGTTGATATGTTTGTGTTAGATATTCAATGAGGTTCTTGGTGAACCTAGGGAGTGAAATTACCATAGTAATTGGTTATAGTGGTAGGAAAAATTCCATGTGTATGATGAGGATGGGATCCAGACTCTTGGTGGAGGGTGTGGTGTCATAGGGAGTTTAGTAGATTTTCCCTTTTATGTGTGGAGCACCACATTTGTGGGGTATTTATTTTTGGTGGATGGGGTACTCAGATAGTTTCCCTATGGGAAATGGGGATAGCTGAAATACTAGGGTTGATGGGTGTGGTTTTGAGTCGAGGTGAGGTCGATCTGAGTTAGGAGGAGCACAAATGTCATGACCCGAACCACCAAGGTCTAGCCCTTGACTACCCCAATCCCACCTCAAATTTTCCAAGGGCTAGTGACGAGCACCGAGTAGGCATATCCCACAAATGGGATGAATTATCCTAATGTACCTGTATACATGCACACATCTATAAGCCCACACAATACTAAAATTTAAAACAAATGAAACCAATGCATGCATACATCTATAATCCCACAACCAGAGTATGACAATAAAGTACTAAAAGAAAAAAAAGGTTCCAAATACAAGCCCATCCTAAAAATATAAATATTCCAACTTACTCCAAGGGAAAGTACTATGATAAAATGAAATCCCCCAGTAAACACATCGATCTGTCTAGATCAAGCTATGATCTACCTTCTATATATCCTCCTAGGACACTGTTGACATGGCCTTCATCTATATAAGACACAACAAGTGTAGATAGATCTCATACAGGGGTGAGTATAAAAATACCCAGTAAGACACCCCAAAACACTAAATATGAATCACCAAGTATAGTTAAATAAATACAATATATAACAATAAATGTATAATAGAAAACACTTATATATACTCAAGAAGGACATTGTGCCACCAGGCAGTCACCACCAAATACCAGCCATAGGATTCTACTCGAAGTAATGCTCATTCTAGAAGAATCCACTCCATGAGACATGTTATCACCAAAGTCTTTCATATAGAAGGTATAGATCACTAAGCCCCACCCAAATCTCATTGGTCTTAGAAGACCTTGATACTCAAATAGGGTTCATGCTTAGAACTGTTGGGGGACGCCAAGAACCCAATATGAATCAACCCTCTATATAGGAGATCATATTCCAAAGATACCACAAACCATACCAATATGGCCTACTAGATGGAGGATCAATGCCCTACTCAAAGAGGCCATGCCGATTCCAAAAACCCTACCTAGGGAAAAAATATGATAGAGGATCACAATCCAATCTCAAAGAGAGACACTATAAACTCTCTCTAAGACTCAACCTCCAGAGGGGATCACAAGCATGTGATGTGGATGTAATGTCACACTATACCCTAAAGGGAAAATAACCAAGGGAACTCACTCAACCATGATTGGTCCAGACTAAAGAAACAAAGGGATAACAATTCCCTTGAAGGGGATACATGGTGTGTGTTAGGGGTACACAGCATTTCTTTCTATCCCTAGGTCTGGACATGTGGTAAATCCTCACACAGTATGTAAACCTCAATATACACAACATGTGAGTAAAGCACATGGTGTGTAGAGTTTTCACAACACATTCTCATGTTGTCTATCCATGTTCGTGTATCTTTAATCATTCTTGTGTATCATACCATTTACACCTGGCTATGTCTGTTGTCTAAGTAAATGGAGTTCCACTGGCTGTGTACTTCTGGCCGTGTCTGTGTATTTTCTGAAGTACACATTGAGCCATCATGGAAGGGGTCACATAGTGGCTGACCATGTCACATGGCATGTGATACTTAACTCCAGATAAAACCCTATCACCATGGCTAGGGGGTTCCCACACAATGTATAATTCTAGATTACATACTATATAGATTTGGATTTTCCAGATCCACCAGATCTTCCTCCACATCATCTTGTGCGTCGTCAGAGCAATCGTCTTTTCCAGATCTTGTAGATCGGGGGTCAGTCGAGCCTTTCTATTTTCTATGGTAGGAATCCGAGTTCGAATATACTTGTAAAATTACACATCAAGACATCATTAATCATGCGTCTAACATCAAGAATAATGAAACTCACAAATCCATCTGATCCACTTCTAATTGTCCACCGTCTTCATCGCATCACGACCGCACTATTGATCATAAACCACACCCATGGTATTGATCCATTGTTATGAATAACAGTTGAACAACGATAAAATATCAGGTATTCATAAAATCACATGAAAAAAGAAATACATGTGATGAATGTGCATAAAAATAGGGGTGAAAATAGCAGGCTGTAACACATGAGGAACGAACCTCTATCTTTGTTTGTTCGGCCTTAATTCCTTTTTGTAGAAGAAGAAAAACAAAGAGGAATACAGCACAATAAACATAAATAAATCCATCAAATTAAATCTACCGATGATGACTGTACCAATTTTCTTCATGGAATTAATCCACATTTATATAGGATTAAATAATGGGATCGTGAACAAAAATCAACATCATACCTAGAGTTTGGATCGATTATTGATGAAGAATGGTTTTTCACTGTCATCGTTGATGAGATCCATGAACTATGTTGGTACAAAGATCCATGATCCGGTATTGATCCATAATCATTATATAAGAAATCTTTCCTCCAAAAGCTTATAGAGATTCAGGGTTTAGTTTCCAACCATGATGAAAAATCCATTTTCATATATTTAAAGAGGAATCAGGTAATTGCGTTGAACATAATAAAATAAATCATTTAATTAATTTATTTTATTAATTTTTCACTTGTGATAAACTTTTCAAAAATACCATGCATTGAAAAAGTTTATGTTGGTCATAGGGTAAAACCCATATTCTAAACTCAATGGTTCCTTTAGATTTGTGATCCAATCCTCTGTTTGGGAGTTATTCCACTTTTTCAGGTAAACTGTGTGTGCATATTATTTTATATATTTAATATATTTCTAACATTTATTTTGGAAACATCGGGCCTTGGAATCAAATTCCATCTTAGTTCTTGGTCTCAAAAATAGTCTATATGATATCCTAAAATAAAACACTAAAATTTAGATTCATTACATTCTCCCCACCTTAGTGATTTTTCATCCTAAAAAGAGAGAAACCTACTCAAAAAGATGATGGTACTGGGCTCACATTTGGTTCTCCTGCTCCCAGGTGCTCTCCTAAAGATTCATATACAGCCACTAGACATGGACTAGGGGAATCTATGGCCCATGAAGGATCATATCATATTGATCCTTGATCTTCATCGGGTATTCAGCAAAGGTAAGTCTATCCTCGATGTCCAGCTCACCCCAATAGATAACATGCGATGGTTCGTACACGTACCTCCTCAGCTATGAAACATGGAAGACATAGTGTACCCGGTCAACTGCGATGGTAGAGCTAAGTGGTACACCACCTTGCCAACTATACAAAGAATATGGAAAGGACCAATGAATCTCGAAGATAACTTTCTACCCCAGACAAATATTCTCAATTCACATCGATGTGAGACCCTCAGGAAAACATGGTATCCCTCCTCGAACTCCAGAGTTATCCGTCGTTAGTCCACATAAGACTTCTAACATGTTTGTGCAGTCTTCATCTTCTCCTAGATGATTTTGACCTTTATTGTAGTATCTTACACCAACTATGGGCTCATGAGTTTTGACTCTCCTAGATAAGTCCAATAAAGTGGTGACCTATAGGATATCCCATAAAAATCCTTGAATGGTGCCATACCAATGGTGGAATGGTATCTTTTCTTGTATTCAAACTCCACCAAGGGTAGATAATCCTACCAAATATGGCCAAAGTCCAACATGAAATCCCATAGCATGTCCTCCAATTCCTGAATGGTCTTCTCTGTCTAGCCATCAGTATGATGGTGAAACTCTATTCTCAAGTGTAACTAAGTCCCTAAGGCCTCCTACAGTCCTCTCAATAATCATGACATGAAGCGAGCATCACATTCTAAAATCATCGTCGAGGTAACTCTATAGAGTCATAATATATCTTGAATATAGAGGCATCCCAAACTCTCTACTAAAATATTCTCTTGAATAGCTAGGAATTGAACTGACTTGGTGAGTCGGTCTATGATCACATGATGGAATCATGTCCCATGTACATACATGGTAACCCCATCACTAATTCCATGGATATCCCATCCCATTTCCACTCTTTAAGCTCAAGGGGTTGAGCTAAACCCTATAGAACATGGCACTCATCCTTCACCTGCTAATAAGTGAGGCATCGAGAGATAAACTATGAAACTCCCTTCTTCATTACTAGACACCAAAGCTAATGCAATAGGTCTTGGTACATATTTTCTACACCTGGATGTACTTCCAAAGGGGATTTATGAAACTCCCACATCACCTCCTCTCATAATGTCAAATGTGCCATCATCCATCCTCTGAAAAGGATAGCATACACATTCAGAATATCCATCAAAAACATATCCAGTGGATATCTAAATACATAAGGTCTCATGGTTGGTATCTCTATTTTAAGTTTCCATGACATGCTATAAAATTGTTGGGTTAACAACCATAGACTGTATATATGAAGAACCATCCTTATCCACTAAGTACAAATGCAATGAGGTTAACTAATCTAATACCTTGGCCAATAACTGAGAATAATATCTCTTGTTAAGAGAATCTTCCACCAAGTTTTCCTTCCCTGGAGTATATAAAATATAAAATTCATACTCTTGGAGGAACTATATTCATTACCTATGTCTCAAGTTAACATCCTTCTATGAGAATATATACTTTAGACTCTTAGGGTTATAGTAAATGATAAACATCTATCCCATAAGGTAGTGTCACCACATCTTCAGTACAAATAATATCATTGCTAAATCAAGATCACGGTTCACATAGTTCTTCTTATTTGGCCTCAAATGATGTGAACCATAGGTAATAATTACCTACCTCTACATTAAAACACAACCAAGTATGGTTCATGATGAATCGTAAAGCACTGCGTACTCGACATCTTCCTCTGGAAATATCAAGATGGGAGAGCATGTAAATATCTGCCTTAGCTCCTAAGAGAACTACTTGAACCTTTTCATCCACAAAAAGGCTACCCATTCTGGGTAAAATATTTCAAGGGTTCCTCCACTCTAGAGAAATCGAGTACAAACCTATGATATTACCCTACCAACCCAAGTAAACTTTTCACCTAGGTAAAACTATTTGGTGGATCCTAAGAAAGCACTACCTCAACCTTCACTAGGTCTACTACAACTCCTACCTTTGAGATGATGAGTACCAAGTATACTAGGATGTCATCAATGAAGACCACCATGAACCAGTCTAAGAAAGGATGAAATATCCAGTTCATGAGTCTCATGTACATTTTTGGGGAGTTCTTCAGGATGAATGGTATCACCAAGTATTCATAGTGGCAATAGTGACATTTGAATTTCGTCTTCGATATATCCTCATAATTTTCTAATAGATAGTGATAGATTGATCTATTTTCAATATTCAAGAAAAATTGTTCCTCTCTCAACTGATAATATAGGTCTTTGATCCTTATTAGTGGACATTTATTCTTTATAATCACCTGATTCAAGGGTCAGTAGTTTACACATAACCTCAAGTTAACTTCCTCCTTGGTGAACAATATTGGGGATGCCCAATGAGAAACACTAGGTCTCACAAATTCCTTTTCCTACAAGTCCTACAACTATAGCCTCATCTCACAAATTACTAAAAGATCCATTCGATATGCTAGTGTAGATATCAGGGGCATCCCATGGTGTAAGTCAATGTAGAATTCTAGATCTCAATAGGGAGTTAAACCTACTACGTCCTTAGGAAATACATCCTCATACTCTTCCACCACCATAGGAAACTAATATCCCAAACCATCCACTAATTCAAGATTAATGTTGGACAACTTGTGAGTAATCGGTTACACTCTCATATTCCTGAGATCATCCTGATATATCAAGGTTTCATTTCCAACCACGGAGGAGAAATTGGACCCATCTGCACTGACACATCACATCCTCTACCTAAAATAGTCAATTTCAGCATAAAATGTGGATAATAAGTCCATACCTTTGATAACTTCATAAGGACTCATCATTGATAAAATGAGATCACATACAAAACTCTCACATCCAAGCATCTGATCACACTGTCAGAACAAGTTAACAATCATTGAGTCACTGCCTGTCGGAGTATCTAACTGCAAGGGTCGATCCAATGGCCCAACTGGAATCTCTATGTCATGAACCAGATAAGTGTAAAGGTAGAAATTAATCACACTTGTACCTATCAACACTGAATATAAATTATAAAGGATATAGATTGTACCTCATATCATCTTTAGATCCTTGGGATCATAGGCCTCCATAGCCTTCAAATGGCCTCATCCCTAACCAATATCGCCCTGAGCTAGCATGGACCACCTGGGGTGGTGGTGGTAATAGTTTAAGGATCCCAATATATCATGTAGCTCTGTCAGCCCCTCTGACATGTTCTCCACCTTGTGTACCACCCATCTCTAACCTCAAACTATGTATCAATGGTCCCTCAATTGTCTCTCAATTAGTTGTACAATGGCTCAGAAAATCCAAATTCAGATGTTCCCAATAATCGTAAGAGAAGCATCACCTCCCCATTGGCTGATTTGAGCCATCCTAAGATCCATAAACCACTAGTCCCATGTCCTATGATTTCTTCCAAAATTTTCTGACATGCTTGGATCCCTATGACTATTTTCAGCTACCTGATTTTGCGATCTCAACTCTTGGGTACCTGCTACCAGCACCCACTATCATTTTTACTCTTTTAGGAAGATCTCCACCACCAAGACCTGCTCAAGAAACCTAGAATGGATGTAAATGTAAATGGATTCCACTGAAACCTTTATGTCCTAGTGTATTCCCTTCTCAAGGTCCTATGCTCTGAATAATGGACCTCTAACCATATCCATGGAGTATCATGAGAGATCAATAAACCTCAATGAGTAATTATCCATGGTCAAACTACCCTTCTGTAGATGCAGAAGCTCATGAATGCATATAGATTGCAACATGGCTGGATAGAACTCATCTCTGAAGAGACACTCAAATTCTGTCTAGAATATATCTATCTCTTCATGTGACTGAGTCCCCAAGATTCGACATCTCCAAGTAGATCCTTCAAGAAGACTCACCATGTGGACCTCCATATAATCTTCAAGAATCCTCACTAGGAGAAAAACACTATTGACTAGCTCTAACAAGTCCTCATCCACCTGGGGGTCTGGCTCACCCTGAAACATGGGAGTTCATTTCCTCTGAAACTCATACAGCACACTCAACCTAAGTGAATCCTCTATTGGAACTATCAGCAATAGCTGCTACTCAATGGGTGGTGGTATAGCTAGTAAACCACTCAGAGGTTCTATCTCTAGTAAAGTCCCTTGTATTGATGTAAGAACCCTGGTTTCCATCCGGTAAGACTTGGAAATTTCTTTTCTTGGTGTTTTTTCAGAGCAGGGTGTTCAAACGGTGTGTGATTTCGAGTCCCGGTGTGGCTGGAATTAAATTTTAAGTACGTTCACACTATACACACCAAATAAACAGAATAACTCCTAAACGGTTTCTCGGATGGGAAAACTGAGGGAACCGTTGAGTTCGGAGTGTGCCTTTTACCATAGAGGGGTGTAAATTTCGCGGGCGCGGCCCTTCTGTGGAAAACGCCACCAGGGACGTTTTCGTAATTTAGCAGTCTCAGGCGTGAACTTTATAACTTCTAAACGAAGTCTCATATTAAAATTCCAAGACCTCCATTATGATCAGAATATGGATTTTAACCTAGGGGTGGCTTAACCCCGACCCCGTCGAAAGTTCGGGTACGGGCCTACAAGTGGGTGTTTAAGTGTGTTTCCCTACTTAAACACATCCACCCCTCCCCCTTCTTCCCCTTTCATTTCTCCCTGGAAGAAGCTCTCTCAACAAAGGGATCCACCCTCTTCAAGATTATCTCCTCACCTATCTAAGGCGGTTGTGGCTCCGGCGGACCGTTCATGAAGCAACGGGCTATACCCTGCGAGGTAGGTTTGTGTGTTTCATTTTTAAATTCTGCATCTACTTCGAACTCAAATATTAGTGTCGAATTGTTTTTTATTTG
This sequence comes from Viscum album, assembly GCA_963277665.1. Lineage (NCBI taxonomy): Eukaryota > Viridiplantae > Streptophyta > Magnoliopsida > Santalales > Viscaceae > Viscum > Viscum album. Next base: position 2,105,996,376 of record OY728145.1, on the reverse strand, counting down.
TCGATTGAATGCCATATATGCATAGGTCACGATCAAAGCTTTCCAATGAGTCTTTTGAACCAAATTTTTGAGTCCCAGGGTGTCCAAGGTGACCCCGAGAAGTTTTTCGGCCAAAAATCCCAATTTTCAGCGGTTCCAAGGCGGTCCGGCGGGCGACGGCAGCGGCACGGCGGGCTCCCAGGCAGTGGCGCGGCAGGCTTCCCAGGTAGCGGCATGGTGGGATCCCAGGAGGTGATGGGTGAGCGAGTGGTGGCCTAGCGGTCCGGGCCACGGGAGGCACGATGGCCGTCTTCGCCGGTCGGCTGCGGCGCGCGAGACCGGGGTCATCGCGACCCCGGGAGCCAGTCGAGACCCGCACTTTGCGAGCCTTGTGGAAAAAGGGGTCGGACTGGATCGTGTCGGTCCGGGTAAAGTTGTGCAGCCCACACGGTAAACCACGGGCCGCGGTGGACTGGGCGGTCTGGGCGACCGAGCCGCGGACCGCCGGTCTGAAGGGGGTGGACCAGCCGAACTGGTCCGACCCACCCCGTCTTCATCCATAGGTGTTTAAACGCCCCAAAATTGCAAAACAAATGTAGGATTCATGTACCATCTACGACGACGCGATCCTCGTCTTGAGATGGAGATTTTGAGATGGTCTCAAGGATTTTTAATTTCTAATACGGGGGCTCGGTGGTGTGACACGCCCGCTAAGTACTGTTTAGTGCCTCGCCGGGATTCTTCTTTCGGATGGCGCGAGCACATACGAAGTTCATTTTAGGCACCGTCAGTGTTGTTGTAACCCTAGAGTTGAGACTATGTAGTCCAGGGTGGTTTCAAGCATTGGATCCGGAGTTGAGGCATGGGCCCCATGGGCCGTCTTTTAAGCTGTGAGCAGTGTTTTGTGACTTTTTCATAAGACGTCCGTTCGGGGCAAATGAGTAGTCATTTTGGTGTGTTTTTTCATGAGCATCACAATGGCATAGTTCTCTCAAACTTTTTCAAGACTGATTTGTGGGCCCCACGAGACGTTGTATGGGTATAAAGTGGTGTTGAATAACTTTTTTGTCAGGAGTCCGTTTCAAGAGAGTAAATAGTCTATCTCGCGTGTTTTTTCACAATGAGTATAGTGGTTTAATCTGTTTGGGAATTTGGAGCCTCTTTCAAGATATCATTAAATGTGGAAAAATGAAAGGGAGTTGGTTGGAGGTTCCTTTGATGCACTCCAAACCAACGCACGGTAGCGATGTTAGTGACACCCAGAGATGGTATGGATAGTGCGGAGTTATTAGACCAGTTCTGGGTTTACCCTCTAGCGGGTTTGGGAAGTGGGTTACCCACCGGTGTATCAGGGTTTACCCTCAAGTGAGGCTGGGCAGTGGGTTACCCATTGACCTTAGGGTTTACCCTCCAGCAGGCCTGGGCAGTGGGTTACCCATTGACTTTAGGGTTTACCCTCCAGCGAGGTTGGGCAGTGGGTTACCTGACGACCTCTTAGGGCTTACCCTCCAGCTGGGCTGGGTAGTGGGTTACCCGATGACTTCTTACAGACTCAGCCCTTTCTATGTGGCTAGTCAGTGACTTTTCTCCATGATTACCATAGTGGGACCCTTGGTTGTTCGGTTTAGTGATGATACAGCTTTGACGTGCGGGACTGTTGGGCATCAGTGATGGATATCCTTAGAACTGTTGATGACTTTTCCTGGGCTGAGTTTGGAGATGGATATCCCCTAATGCACTCGTTCGGGTTTCTTATTGAGCATATATATATTTATACACCCTACTTTTGTTCTCATTCCTTGGGGTTTAGTTACTTTCCTTCTAGGAGGGGCGAAGACACGTGGGGTATGCCATGTTCTTTCCGTGTCTAGCTCCTCTTGGTAGGACGAGTCTATTTCCTTCCTTCTGTTGGGTTGAGATACACTCTCTCTATTTTACTCTTACACTGTTCTTTGTTCTGTCTATTGCTCATCATTTTAGTATCTCATTTGTTGCTCCCTCGAGCTTTTGACGCATCCTACTGAGTATCTCTATACTCACCCCTGCTTGGGCTTTTCCCTCACTTGGTGTGCCCTTGCAGATGATGGACGGGTTGATCGAGAATACGGAGGAGCATAGAGGGAACAGGATCTTGGGATGCGTTCAATGGTCATAGTAGGACTTTCAGGTGTGAGACTCACCAGATTTTTACTTTTGTTTACCTGTTGTTGGGTTGTGTCACCTTTCATTTTGGGCACATGTTTTGCCTTTTTTTTCTATTCAGTTGTATTTTCTGTACTTTTTAGCAGTTTACTTATTCTATTTAGAAGTTGATTCATGACTGTGGTTGGGTTATAGTTGTTTGTCCTTCAGTTTTCTTTTTACTTTGTACTTCTGCATCGAGTGGTTTGGGTGTGTGTTTACATGTACTTAGGTGAAAGCCTCCCCGAGATCATTACGCCTTCGGCACTTGTCGCCAGCCCTTGGCCTATAAAGGTGGGCCTGGGATATTTGCGGCTCGAGACCGGTAGGGTCGGGTCGTGAAAAAGTGGTAATAGAGGTGGTTTGTTCCTTGGGGAATTGTTCGGATGTCCCTAATAAGGAATTGGTTGGGATTTAGGGCAATAGTTTCGACGTATCTCAAGAGCGGCTCTCAGGCCAGGGATTCCGGTGATGGTACAGGCAGATGACGTATACATTCACTAGGACCCTGATAACCTGCTTGTCGATTCAGCACACTGAGACATTTATTGAGGGAACCTTAGAACATGCATCTGGTAGGATTGAGTCTTTGACTATCCTTGTTAAGTCAGTTACCCTTTGTGATTAATTTTATATATATATATATATATATATATATTTGTTCATCTGATCACAGTAATCCTTAATAATTTTCAGGATACCCCCATGAAAGCAACCAGCCAGGTTACCCTCTCCAGTTCATGACGATGACCTAGCGAGCGACGAGGCGTCAGTTCAGGGACCCTCACGTGATCCCCTTCCACCTAGTGCTTCAGTAGTATCCCCTCCACCTGTAGAGCGGCAGTTAGTACCTGCAGAACAGGCCGAGGTTGAGCGCAGGCTGAGTGTGCTATGAGACTTCCAGTGTCAGCGGCCGCAGAAGTTCTGTGGGGACCCAGATCCCCATGAACCAGAAGACTGGCTAGAGTCTGTGGACTGACTTTTCATGCTGGTATGGACACCAGCGGACCAGATGGTAGCCCTAGCTTCCAGCCTTTTCCTCAGGATGGCCGGGGGTTAGTGGGGGTTGGTTATGCAAACCCATGACGAGTTGTCTCTCATGTGGGATAGATTTCAGCAGCTATTCCAAGAGGAGTACTCCCCCTCTTGTTTACGCTATGTTCAGATTCAGGAGCTTCTGGAGATGAAGTAGGGGGGATGACCATGGGGCAATACTCGGCCCGATTTACCGATCTCCCACACTACTCATAGGATATGGTCCGTGATAGTTACTTTCAGGCACGAAATTTTGAGCAGGGTCTTCGCATGGAGATCCGTGAAAGTGTAGTGCCCCTGTGCATCCCTACTTATGCTGGGGTGCTAGATCGGGTGCTCGTGACAGAGAGCTTCTTGGTTGAGGGACACCAGCTGGTAGGGCCTAGTAGTGGCCGCTTTAGAGCAGAGTCTTCGGTAGCAGGAAAGCAGCAAAGAGTAGAGCCTCAGTCTATGAGACCCTTCCATGAGAAGACTCAGGGGCAGGGTCATACACCGCAGTGGCGCCATAGAGCACCGGGGAAGTCAGGAGAGAGCCAGTGCTATGCTTGTGACAGACGGGTCACCTAGCATGAGACTGCCCAACCAGGTGTACCGAGAAGCCGTGGCAGACAGTGGGAACACCGTAGCGGTAGAGGCAGCACTGTGACCAGGGATCTCCTAGGCGAGGACAAGGAGGTCCGTAGGGAGGCGGCACAGGCTGAGCGGCAGGACCTGGAGGTGGGGGATGGCATTTTGAGGTCCTTCTACCACCACCACTAGGCAGCCCACGTCAGGCTCAGGGAGCTGGCGGTAGGGGCCGCGGGCAGCTTCAGGCTATGGGTGTTCGTGACCCCCCCCCCAGCACATGAGATGGTCCGAGGTACGCTTTGTGTTTACTCTATGCTTGCTTCGGTACTAGTATACATAGTCTCCAGTCACTCTTTTATATCGCTTCTTTTGGTACAGTATTTGGAGCTCCCAGTAGAGGTGTTGACACATACGCTTAGCCTCGAGGTTCCTACAGGAAGTGCATCGTTAGTGACCTCTTTCTATAGACAGTGTGAACTGTCATTAGGAGGAGAGAGTTTCACATGGGACCTACTCGTCATCACGATGGAACCTTATGATGTCATCTTGGGCATGGATTGTATTTCCATGTTTCACGGCCAGATTTACTATCAGCGCAGACTAGTCAGATGCGTCCATTTTGATGGGATGAGGTTCACCATCCTCGGTGAACGAGACCTCATGGAAGAGCAGACGAGTACTCTGATCAGGAGACCACGGCCTTTTTCTCACCAGTTGGTGATCATGGATCTTGGAGCAACAGACTCTACAGGCACCTGGATCCCTATCGTGGTAGAGGACTACATGGACGTCTTTCCCAAGGATGTCCTGGGACTACCTCTGAGGTGAGAGATGGAGTTCTGCATTGACTCACAGCTAGGGACTGCCCCGATATCATGTGCAGCTTATCGGATGGCGCCCACAGAGCTTCGGGAGCTACTACTTCAGCTGGATGACCTTCGTGAGAAGGGATTCATTAGTCCTAGTGTGTCCCACTGGGAAGCTCCGGTTTTGTTTGTAAAAAAGGCATATGGGAACCTATGTCTTTGTGTGGATTATCATCGCCTAAACCAGGCCACGATAAAGAACAAGTACCCTTTGCTGAGGATTGATGATCTCTTCGACCAGTTGATGGGTGCGAAGTGGTTCTTCAAGATTGATCTTCGATACGGATACCACTAGTTTCAGGTTCGTGAGGCTGACATCCTGAATTTGGCTTTCCGTTTTCTTTATGGGCATTACGAGTTTTTGGTGATGCCCTTTGGCATGACGAATGCCCCTGCCATTTTCATGGCTTTGATGAACTAGATTTTCCAGCCGTACTTGGACCAGTTTTTGTTGTCTTTATTGACAACATACTCATCTACTCTGCAACAGAGGAGGAGCACGCGGAGCATTCGAGGATGGTCCTAGACTTACATCGAGAGCACCAACTGTATGGGAAGTTCTCAAAGTGTCATTTCTGGATTCATGAGGTTCACTTTCTGGGGCATGTCATTTTAGAACAAGGTTTGGCTATAGATCCCGCAAAGATAGAGGCAGTGCTTTCTTGGGAGCCACCCAAGAATGCGTCAGAGGTGCAGAGCTTCCTTGGTTTGGTAGGGTACTACAGAAGGTTCGTGGAAGATTTCTCCAGGATTTCTACCCCTTTGACCGCATTGATGCAGAAGGGATGACTGTTAACCTAGATTGATCAGTGCCAGAAGGCCTTCGAGGAGTTGAGATAGAGGCTGACTAGTGCTCTAGTGTTGAGGCTGTCAGAGGAGGGCATTGAGTTCGTGGTGTATTATGATGCTTTAGGAGCTGGGCTTGGGTGCGTTCTGATGCAGCAGTGGGAAATGATTACATATGGGTCAAGGTAGTTGAGGCCCCATGAGAAGAATTATGTGACTCATGATTTTTAGCTAGCAGTGGTGGTCTTCACCTTGAGGTTATGGAGACACTACCTTCTGGGTGAGCGTTTTGTGGTCTACTCAGACCACCAGAGCCTCAACTACATCTTCACTCATAGGGATCTGAATCTGAGTCAGAGGTGCTGGATGAAGTTTCTACAGGACTATGATTTCAAGATAGTCTACACTCCAAGGAAGGGAAACAAAGTAGCAGATGCCCTTAGCAGGAAGTCCCAAGCTCATCTAGTGCGGGAAGCTTCAGAGCAGTTGGCTGACCTTGGTGGAGCAGAAGGGTACGGCTTTCCTGCAGTCGATGGTGTTGACTCCTTCGCTCATTGAGCATGTGAGAGATTCACGGCTGGGGGATGTCGATAGTCAGGTACTTTATGATCAGATATCCACAGATGATGCACCCGATGGGTATTCTGAAGGAGGGAATCACAAGATCATGTTCCAGGGGAGAACTGTAGTACCAGAGGAGATTCGAGAGTTACACACGTCTCCCTTGGCTATACATCCCTGTGTGGGGAAAATGTACAGAGACCTTCATCGGTAGTTTTGGTGGTCTAGCATGAAGCGGAGTGTAGCTGAGTTTGTTTCTCGGTGTCTTACCTGTCAGCAGGTGAAGGCAAAGCATCAGGTTCCGGTAGGGTTGTTGCAGCCCCTTGATATCTCGGAGTGGAAGTGGGATGGAATATCTATGGACTTTGTCACAGGACTTGCACACACAAAGAAGGGCCACGATTCCATTTGTTTGATAGTGGACCGACTCAAGAAGTCGGAGCACTTTCTTGCCATTAGGGAGCAGAGCTCAGTAGAGAGTCTAGGGAAGTTGTACATTCGAGAGATCGTCCGCCTTCATAGAGTACCTCAATGATTGTCTCCGACCGTGATGTGCGGTTTACATCGCGTTTGTGGCGAGGCCTGTAGGAGGCATTTGGGACTAGGCTACGGATGAGAATATTTTTTCACCCCCAGAACGAAGGGAAGAAAAAGCACACTATCTAGGTGTTGGAAGAAATGATCAGGGCGTGTGTGTTAGACTTTGGCTTAAGCTAGAAGGATCACCTGCCCTTGGTGGAGTTCACGTACAACAACAGTTACCAATATACTATCACCATGGCACCTTTCGAGGCTCTCTATAAGAGACCTTGTAGGTAACTTTTGTGTTGTACGGAGGTTGGGGATACCTCCCTCATGGGCCCAAAGATTGTGCGGGCAACGACGGAGAAGGTGCAGGTCATTCTTGAGTGGATGAGGACGGCTCAAAGCAGAAAGAAGTCCTACGCAGACCATCGTCGCAGGCCTTTGGAGTTTGAGCAGGGGGACCATGTCTTTTTGAGTGTCTCCCCGTGGCATAGAACAAAGAGGTTCGGCTAGGGAGGAAAGTTTTCCCCGAGGTTCATTGGGCCCTTTGAGATCGTGTGCAGGTTTGGTGAGGTTGCCTACCATCTTTCTCTACCCCCACAGCTGGAGAGGGTGCATGACGTCTTCTATGTGTCATGGATGAGGAAATAGGTGCACAACCCCATGCACGTTATCGACTGGGGAGATCTGTACATTAAGGATGGAGCCACCTTTGCGGAGCACCCAGTGGTGATTGAGGACTGGTAGGAGCGGATACTACGTGGATGGACCATTCCTTTGGTTCGTGTGTTGTGGCAGCACGGGAGGGTGTAGGAGAGCACCTAGGAACATGAGAGCCAGATGTGGGCTCAGTATCCCGAGTTGTTTTTGTAGTTTTGCTTTTTGGGGATAAAAACATGAAGGAGGTAATTATTTAAGAACCTGGGTTTCGAGCCTGTAAGACTTTGAATTTTCTTTTCTTAATGTTTTTCCAGAACAGGGAGTTTAGATGTCATGTGATTCTGAGCCCTGGTGTGACCGATATTAAATTTTAAGTATGTTCACACTAGACACACCAAATAAACAGAATAACTCCTAAACGGTTGCTTGGATGGGAGAACTGAGGGCACCGTTGAGTCCAGAGCATTTCGTTTACCCTAATAGGGGTGTAACTTTCACTGGCACGGCCCTTTTGTGGAAAACACCACCAGAGGCATTTTCATAATTTAGCGACCTCTGGTGTGAACTTTATAACTTATGAACGGAGGCTTGGATTAAAATTCCAAGACCATCGTTGTGCTTAGAATGTGGATTTTAACCTAGGGGTGTCTTAACCCCGACCCCGTCGAAAGTTCAGGTTTGGGCCTATGGGTGGGTGTTTAAGTGTGTTTCCCTACTTAAACACACCCACCCACCCACCCACCCCCATTCTTCCCCTTTCATTTCTCCCTGGAGGAATCTCTCTCAAAAAAGGGATCTTCCCTCATCAAGCTTCTCTCCCCACCTATCCAAGGTAGTTGTGGCTCTGGTGGACCGTTCGTGAAGCGACAGGCTACGCCCTGCGAGGTAGGTTTGTGTGTTTAGTTTTAAAATTCCACATCTACTTAGAACTCAAATATTAGTGTCGAATTGTTGTTTATTTGTCAAGTTAATTCCATAGATGCATAGGGTCCGATATGAGCTTTCCAATGAGTCTTTCAGATAGAATGTTCGAGTCCCGGTGTGTCCGGGGTGACCCTAGGAAGTTTTCCGGACAAAAATACCCATATCCAGCGGTTCCAGGGCGGTCCGGTGGGCGACGGTGGCAGCGCGGCGGGCTCCCAGGAGGCAGCGCGGCGGGCTTCCCAGGGGGCGGTGCGGCGGGCTCTCAGGCGGCGGCATGGCGGACTTCCCAGGCGGTGGTGCGACGGGCTCCCAGGTGGTGACGGGCGAGCGAGCGGTGGCCCAGCGGTCCGGGCCGTGGGAGGTACGATGGCCGGCTTCACCAGTCGGCATGCGGCGTGCGAGACTGGGGTCATCATGACCCTGGGAGCCCGCCGATACCCATGCTTTGCGGGTCTCATGGAAAAAGGGTCCAGACCAACTTGTGTTGGTCCAAGTAAAGTCGTGCGGCCCGCGCGGTGAACCATTGGTCGCGGTGGACCGAGCGGTCCGGGCGGCTGAGCCGCAGACCACCGGTCTGAAGGGGGTGGACCAGCCGAACTGGTCTGGCCCACCTCGTCTTCATCCATAGGTGTTTAAACATACTAAATTACAAACAGAATGTCAGATTCACGCGCCATCTATGGCAATGTGATCCTCAGCTCAAGAAGAATATTTTGAGATGGTATTGGGGATTTTTAATTCCCGAGATGGGGGCTCGGTGGCGTGACATGCCCGCTAAATATTGTTTAGCGCCTTGCTTGGATTCTTCTTTCAGATGGCGCGAGCACATTTGGAGTCCGTTTTAGGTTCCATTAGTGTTGTTATAACTCTGGCGTCGAGACGATGTATTCCAGGGTGGTTTCAAGTGTTGAATCCGGAGATGAGGCATGGGCCCCACGGGCCGTCTTTTAAGCTGTGAGCAGCATTTTGAAACTTTTTCATCAAATGTCCTTTTGGGGAAAATGAATAGTCATTTTGGCGTGTTTTTCTGAGAGCATCACGATGGCACAGTTCACCCAACATTTTTCAGGACCGAGGTGTGGGCCCCACGAGGCGCCATATGGGTATAAAGCAGTGTTGAATAACTTTTTCTTTGGGAGTCCCTTTCAAGCGAGTAAATATTCTATCTCGCGTGTTTTTCCACGAGGTGTACAATGGTGTAATTTTTTTGGGCGTGAGGAGCCTATTTCAAGATCTCATTAAATTTGGAAACATGAAAGTGCATTGGTCAGAGGTTCCTTTGACACACTCTGAACCAACACACGGTAGCGATGTTAGTGACATCCAGAGATGGTACGGGCAGTGCAGAGTTATCGGACAAGTTCTGGGTTTACCCTCCAGCGGGGCTGGGCAGTGGGTTACCCACCGGCGCATCAGGGTTTACCCTCCAGCAAGGCTGGGCAGTGGGTTACCCATTGACCTTAGGTTTTACCCTCCAGTGGGGCTGGGAATTGGGTTACCCACTGACTTTAGGGTTTACCCTCCAGCGGGGCTGGGCAGTGGATTACCTGAGGACCTCTTAGGGTTTACCCTCCAGCTGGGCTGGGCAGTGGGTTACCCGACGACTTCTTTTAGACTCATCCCTTTCTATGTGGCTAGTCAGTGACTTTTCTCCATGATTACCAGAGCGGTACCCTTGGTTGTACGGTTTAGCGATGAGACAGCTTCGACGTGCGGGACTATTGGGCATCAGTGATGGATATCCATGAAACTATTGACAACTTTTCCTAGGCTGAGTTTGGAGATGGAGATCCCCTTATGCACTCATTCGAGTTTCTTGTTGAGCATATATATATTTGTACACCCTACTTTTGTTCCCATTCCCTGGGGTTTAGTTACTTTCCTTCTAGGAGGGGCAAAGACGCATGGGGTATGCCACGTGATTTCCCTATCTTACACCTCTTGGTAGGACGAGTCTACCTCCTACCTTCTGTTGGGTTGAGTTTCACACTCACTATTGTACTCTTAGGTTGTTCTTTGTTCTATCTACTGCTCACCATTTTAGTATCTCCTTTGTTTCTCCCTCGAGCTTTCGGGGCATCCTACTGAGTATCTATATACTCACCCCTTCTTGGGCTTTTCCCACACTTGGTGTGCCCTTGCAGACAACGGACAGGTCGATCGAGACTACCGAGAAGTGTAGAGAACACAGGAGCTTGGGTTTGTTTAGTGGTCGTAGAAGGACTTTCAGGTGTGAGACTCACCAGCTGTTTACTTTTGTTTACATGTTGTCGGGTTGTGGCACCTTTTGGGTTGGGCACGTGTTTTGCATTTTTTTCAGTTCAGTTATCTTGTCATTACTTTTCAACACTATACTTATTCTATTTAGAAGTTGATTCATGACTGTGGTTGGGTTATAGTTGTTTTTCCTTAGGTTTTATTTTTACTCTGCACTTCTGCATCGAGTGGGATGGGTGTGTGTGTACAGGTACTTAGGCGAAGGCCTCCCCGAGATCGTTACACCTTTGGCACTTATCGTCAGCCCCTGGCCTATGGAGGTGGGCCTGGGGTAGTTACAGCTCGAGACTGGTAGGGTTGGGTCGTGACAACTGATGCCTCATCACTCGGCAGATCATCTTTATGATCATACAATGGAATCCTGGCTGGCTAAATACATATAGGTATCTTAAAATAAAACAAGATGCATCATAATCAAAAGAGTATATATATGGAGCTTAATCAATAAGGACATGAAAAACACAACCCATTACTATATGATGCATGTGTCTAAGTTTTCCCTATAGCTAGTTTTTATATGTACATATTGGAAAGGCAGATGATCAGTGTCCTAGTGTATGGATACAACGGTTGTCAAACCAACACTGGAATCTCTGGCCTGAAATCCAAACTCAAACCACTAAACATTATTTCCCCAAACCAAACTCACCGAATCTATTCCTAAAACAGAACTAATAGATTTGATACCACTCTTTCATGACCTAACCCACTGGGGTCTGACCCATGACTACCCTAATCCTACCTCAAAAAGTCTAGGGGCTTACAACCAGTGTTGAGTAGGAATATACCAAAAATGGGAGGCATTATCCTAAAGTATCTATACACACACACACACATATATCCAATCCCACACAATGTTTAAATGTAAAGAAACTAAAACTAATGAATGCATACATCTATAATCCCATAACCAGAGTATGACAATAAAATATTGAAAGTGAAAAGGGGGCCAAATACAAGCCCAACAAAAAAATGTAAAGAGTCCAACCTACTCCAAGGGTGAGGACTGTGATAAAATGAAAGTTCTTGGTAAACAACTTGGTATGTCTATCTCAAGATACACTCCACCTTCTATGCATCCTACCAAGACACCTTCGATGGGGTTGTTGTCTGCATAAGACACGACACGTGTAGGAAGATCCCATGCAAGGGTGAGTATAATAATACCTAGTAAGACACCCCTAAGACACTAAACACAAATAACCAAGTATATTTATATCAATAAATGATATAAAAATTAATTTAAAACATAAAACATCTGTATATACTTAAGAAGGACACCGCACCACCAGGTGGTCACCACCAACTCCAGCCATAGGATTCTGCTCAAAGTAATGTTAATTCCAGGATAATTCACTCCATGATCCATTCTATCACTGGATACTCTCACAGAGGAGTTCTATATCATTGGTCCCAACCCAAGAAAGCTCACTAGTCTCAGAAAACCCTGATACTTAGATAGGGGTTCATGCCCAAAACCATTAGGGGACACCATGAACCCAATATGAATCAACCCGCTATATAGGGGATCATATGATAATGATACCACAAAACCTACAGATGTGGCTCGATAGATGGAGGATCAATACCACACTCAAGGATTTCACACTGATTTTGTAAACCCAACCTAGGTTAAAAATATGATAGAGGATCACACTCCAGTCTCACAGAGGGATGCCACGAACTCTATCTGAGACTCATCCTCCAGAGGGGATCATAATCCTATGATGTGGATGTAATGATATAATTTAACCTTGAGTAAAAAGGACCATGGTAACTCACTCAACCCATAATATTCTATAATAAATAAATTAAGGGCTTTAAACACCCTTGAAGGGGGTTCACGGTGTGTACAAGAGGTATACGGCATGTCCAACTATCCCTAAGTTTTCCTGTGTGGTAAATCCTCCAACGGAATGTGAACATAAACATACACGGAATGTGAGTAAAGAAAATAGCATGTAGAGTTAGTCTAATACCTACCTATTCCATCTGGTCATTTCCATGCATCTATGGTTATGCTTGTATACCAGTCCATGTACACATGGTTGGGTCCATGCTCATGTATATGGTGTGCCACTCATTGTGTAATTATAACCGTGTTTTTGTACTTTATGAAGTACACTTCGAGCCATCCTGAAATGGGCCACATGGAATGTGACCATGTGACATGGTTTTTGATACTTAACTTTATACAAAACCCTGGCACTATAGCTTAGGGGTCCCACACAGTGTGTAACATCAGATTACATGTCATGTTGATCAGGATTTTCTAGATCCACCGGATCTTCCTACACATCTTCCTATACATCACCAAAGCCACTGTCCTTATCAGATCTTGTAAAACAAGGGTCTTATGATCCTTTCCATTTTTTCGGCTAAAATCCAGGTTCGAATCCACTAAGAAAAAGCCACATTGATCTATTCATCATTGTGCATCCAAAACTGAGAAGAACAGAACCCGCAAATCTATATGATCCACTTCTGACCATACACCACCATCATCTCACCTCGACCACACCATTGATCATAAACCTCACTCATTTTATTGATCTGTTGCATTGAATAATGGTCGTTCAATGATCAAATACTGGGTATTCATCAAACCACAGGCCAAAAGAAATGACCACAATGGACATGCATAGAAACTGGGGATGAAAACACAAGCCATTACACATGAAGAATGAACCTCAAACATTGTTTGTTTTCCCTTGATTCTTTTTCATAGAAGAATATGAACAAAGAGTAATAAATCACAATGAACATAAATAAATCCATCAAATTAAATCTACTAATGATGCATGTATCAATTATGTTTATGGAATTGATCCATATTCACTAAAGATTAAATAATGGGATGGAAAATGAAAATCATCATCCTACCTAGAGTTTGGATCAATCATTGATGAAGAACAATTCTGAGATGTCATCATTGATGAGATCCATAAACTCTGTTGGTGAAATGATCCATGATCTGGTCCAGATCCATCGTCGTTTTCCAAGAATTCTCTCCTACAATGACTTCTAGGTCTCCATGGTTTAGAATCCAACCCTAATACAAACTCCATAGCTGTATATTTAAATAGGAAGTGGGTTTTTTGTCAAAAAAAATAAAATAAATAATTTAATTTAATTATTTTATTAATACCATGATCACAAAAAAAAATCACAAACATCATGTGTTGAAAAATATTATGTTATTACAAGGGTAAAACTTACATTATGAACTCAAGGGTGACCTCAGATTTCTATGTCAAGCCCCCTTTTTTTATTTATTCAAATTTTTTAGGTAAACTGTGTGTTCATGTCATTTAATATATTTAATATATTTCAAACATTTATTCTGGGAACACCGGGCCTTGGAATAATGTACCATATTAGTGCCTGGTCTCAAAAATAATCTATATATTATTCAAAAAAAATCATGGAAAATATGAGTCATTATAGGAAACATAGAGCATGGTTTCTCCACAATGTGGTCTTGGACATGGTGAGCTAAAATGTTAGGGTAATTTCTTCTCCACCATAGTGACCAGTCGTGGTAGTTGTATGGGGATGGAAATGCCACCTTCCATGACCTAGTTCATGTTATGGTTCCATTCAAACAAATTTAAAGAAATTTTAAAAGGGTGTGAGATTCTGGAGCATATGACTATTTTAAGAACCTAGAAACTTGGATCATATTTTCACTAGAGTCACAATGACCATGGTTGAAGAAACTACAATGTGTTGGATGCCTATCAAACTTACTCTATAAATATGGGTTCGGGTCTTCTTGGTTTAACCTTTTTTATATCTTATAAGACTTTCTAACCCTAGGTTATCTTGTTTCACCTCAATCATTTCTTTTGAGGTTTTAAACCTCTTGTTTTATTGAGATCAAACTCTCTTGATTTGAGTTACTATCTTCTCATCTTACCCACTTCTTCCTTGTCCTATTTCATCCTATAGGTTTTTATGGTGAGGTTTCTCAGGATTTTATTAGTTTTTTAAGTGTGTTTTGATGGTGGTTCAATGTAGATGGGTTATGAAGTGGTTTCTTTCAAGTATAGAGGTGGTTGATTCCTTGTTCATCCATTCTTGTGTGGTGATTCCTAAAATATTTGTATCGAGGTTGGGGATTTGTAAATTATCCTTATTTTATGTATTTATGTGGGAGTATCAAGGATAATATTCATTGATTGAGTGATGGATTCTTCCTAATGAAGATAATAATCAGTAAATTATTAATGGATAAAATATAAAAGGGTTGTTGTGATCATATGTAGTTTATGTTATGTTTTAATGCTGCCTCAAGATATTTTCTATATAGTATGCAACTTGATTATTGTATTCAATGTTGTTCCTTGGTTTATTGACCTAATAAAATTAGTTAAAATACATAAATATATTAAGATTAAGTGAATAATGAATTATTCATATGAATTGATTTTATTATCCTTTCCTAAAACTACTAAATATTACAGGAGTTGTTTCCATTGGAAGGGTATGGCTATTGTAGCTAATATTTATATATTTATAGGTTATTGAAATATATTCATAATAAATTGGTTATTTAAAGTTATTAAAGGAAATAATTGTCTATTATAATTAATTTTTTAGGGATATTTTAAGCCCTCTCAAGTTTTTTAAGCTTGTATGCTTGATGTTGTGGCTTTAGATACCCATGAATTTTTCATGCTGAAAATATGTTTCATTTCCATGTTTATACCTTAAGATGGTAGATCCCTTTCTATCGCTACTACAAATCAGGCCTTTAACATCACTAGTAAAAGAACTTTATAAGTGATATATAATAACTAATAATGTAAGTGATGTTAAAAGGTTAGCTTTAACAGTGATCATAAAAAGTGCTAATAAAGGCCCAGCTGATAAAGGGTGTAATTTGTTTTTCACAACCCGCCCCTAAACTGTATTAGAGATCCCCCCCCCCTATCAGTACTTCCCCCACCCCTTTATCAATGCTTTTGATAATACCACCCCTAGAGCACACCCCATCCTTCAGTGAGTTTCGATCCTAGGATCTCCAACTTATACACCAACACCTTTTCCACTCCACTGTACTATTTTGTTTTACATTTTATGATATATCTATATATTAATATATATATCGTCATATTTTTTTATCCATATATTTATATATTTTTATATATATAGTTATATTTTTTAAAAATACATATTTATTTATATATATATTAAAATTGATATTAACTCAAAAAACCCTTAAAACACATAAAAATGATTAGAAACTCTGAAAACCACACACCCCTAAAAACCATTAAAAGACCATAAATTCTGATCTAGGAGTACTTTTCAGCTCTAAAACTAGTAAAATCAAAGATAATTAAACAATATTTGATATGATATGTGTTAAAGGCCGAATGGATACCTAGATCGGAAGATATAGGTATTTTAATTTTAAGAAATCGAGGTTGATGACAATAAACTCTATTTTGGAGGAATTCTGTAACTTTTTGGGATTAAAAAACTAAAAAAATCTCTTTTAACTCAGTATGAGACCATCTCAAGCATTTATCTCATCGTAAGCTTCACTTTTATATGTGGTAGAGCCCAAATGGACACCCTTATCAAAAGTTATGGTTGTTTGAAGTTCAAGTTCAATTTATGACATTTTTTAAACTATAATATATTTTATTACTTTGATTATCAATTGATTTAAATCTCATTTGTTTTTATCTCATTTCATAAGATTTGATTTGAATTTTTTTGGAGATTAAATCGAATCCCGAAAAAAAAGTTATGATTTTTTCAATGTTTTTTAGGGGTTTTAGGGTTTTTAGTGATTTTAAGGGTTTTTCATATTTTGCAGCCTTTCAAACAGCCATAAGTTTTAAACCAAGTGTATGTTTTTCCTCTACCACATATCAAATAGATTTTGTAAAGAGATTTATGCCTAGGTGACACACAGAAACCCTCAATTACCTCTATTGAGGCAAAAAATGCCCAGAAGACCTCCAAACAGCCATAACTTCTACTATGAGTGTCCCTTAATGAAATATATTTTTTTGTTGAAATATACCCTTTATCAGCACTAGTAAAAAATAATTGATAAATGGATGGTATTTATTAGAACTTCTAAAAAATCATTGATAAAGACCACCCTTTTATCAGTGCTTTTTTAAAAGTGATGATAAATACCCCCTTTATCAATGCTTTTTTAGAAGCACTGATAAATACCCATTTTATCAGATCTTTTTTACTAGATCTGATAAACAGACCCCTTTAACAGTTCTTTTTAAGCTCTTTTAAAGACCCCTTTAATAACACTTTTTCTTGAACTGAGAAAGGGGGTTTTTAACAATGCTTTTAGCAAGCATTGTTAAAACCCTAGCATTGGATAACCCTAGTTTTGTAGTAGTGTATGTTTTATTATGAAAACTAGTATGGTTAGATTAATTAGAAAGGTATGGGTATTTTTTTCTAGGTTGTGGTAGTTTTTTGGTGTTGGTGATGGGGGAATGGAATGGATGGAGCATGTTGAGAGTTGATCTTTCATGTTTGTCAGATCATTGTGTCGAGGTTGTTGATAGGTTGGTTAGTAAGGGTTGAGAGATGGGATTTCCCATTCTACCTTAAGTTTGTTACTTAGGTGGATTCTATTATTATTTACTTCTTGATGTAATTAACTCATTCCTTTGGTAATTATCTCTCAATGAGATGGGTTTAGTTACATCTTATAATACCTAATAACATAGAACACTAAATTAATTATAAATGAATCAATGGGATTGAGTGTTAATAATGGTAAAAATTTATAAAAAGGAAACCTATGATTTGGTTTGAATGAATTCTCAAATCACATGGGTTGGAAATATGGAATTTTAATATTGAACTCAAAAAAATTGATTTTGATGGTATGGAATAAGTAAACTAAAATTATTTATGGGCCTAATAAGTGGTTTGTAATTTATAATTACCAAATGAATCTAGTTAATGATAGACATTGATTCTTGTGTTCTTAGTTGATCATTTTCTTTCTAGTCCTAGATGTTCCAATTGGTTTTTCCTGAGCTATGTAAGCTATAATTTGAGTCTAAGGCTAGGTAATTTCCACTAGTTTAGATATGTTAAATATATTACTATTTTGTTGTATTTTATTCTTCACCACCCAAGTCCATTGGAGAAACCGATTCCCATATTGGTCTTAGGTTATGGATGTTTTTTCCAACATCTAGGATGTTGAGGATATAGATGGTTGACTACTCTCCTTCCATTTTATCACTTCTAGGTGTAGTGTAGTATGCAGGAATATTCATGTTGTAATGGATTAAGGTATTGGGTGTGTGCTTATATGAGTTGTGATGGATCTCATTTTTACCATACATGTATGGGTTGGTTTAGTGGATTGATATTATAATATATACATTTATTATGTGTGTAAAAACTCTAGTAACTGTTGGATCTGAATCTACAGATTATACACAAGAAGGGGGGTGAATTGTGTCTTTTTCAATTTTTCGATAATTCTTTTCTTGAACGAGTTCTGTCCTTCATACTTTATCATATTTGATCGTGCAGCAGAATAAGTAAAATCAAGAACACAAAGATGTATAGTGGTTCAGGGAATAGAAGGCCCCTAGTCCACTCCACCAAAGCTCAACTCCACGAGCTTGGTGATTTTCACTATCTGGTCCTCTTTTCCACAGACAGATTCACAACTGATTACAGGCAGTTGATACCTTTACAATCCAAGGCAAAAAAAAGCCTTCTAGTTCAAACAAGAACCTACACATCTTAGAATGAGAAGCTGGTTACTCAAGAATAAAAAATAATTTCAGAAAAAAAATTCCAGTTGATCTTCACAATTGCAACAGAATGCAATTGACAGCAGATGGATTGAAGTCTCTAGAAATATTGATCTTCAAGACGAAGCAGTTCTGAGTGGATCTAGTTGCAGTAGATATAGAGATATAGTTTACAACTTCAACAGTAGTAGATCCACAGTAGATATTCGATGTAGAACAGGTGAATCTTCTATCGAGTTCCTTCTTCTTGAACAAACAGAGCTTTGACGCTCTTTTTGAATCAGCAGATCAACATGAATAGTTGCAATCTCTATTTTCCACCTTTTTCAATAATAGATCGACCACATCCATACATACCTGGTGTTTCAGAGAGAACATATAAAATAAATCATATCTTCTACACATTTAGATCCATAAAAGTCGCCTTCTGATTCACGATATTCAAAAAATTTGAATTTACAGAGAATTTGTAACTTCCCTTAAGACTCGTCATAAAAAGCTCCTTTTAATTCGATCTTAAATCCATTAATAAAATGGATTTGAATCAATTAAAGTTGTACTTTAAAAACGACTTTAAATCCGGCTTGAAATCCACCCAGAAATCAGCTTACTGAACGTTGCACATAAATATCGTCTGTCAAAATTTCTGATGCCAAATGTAAGGTTGATGACGTGGCCTCCAAATGTAGGGTTAATCATAGTCTTCAAACGTAAGGTTAACAACGTAAGGTTGAACACAAACGTAGGGTTGACAACGTATGGTTGAACACAAACATAGGGTTGATCATCCATACTTTTTCTTCAACACTCAAACGTACGGTAAAAGATCTATACTTTTACTTGATCCATACTTTTCCAAGAAAGTATGGTTGTTTACAAAAGTAAGGTTGATGAACCATACTTTTGAGAAACAAATGTATCGCTTATAATTTACGTACGGTTCTCCTTCCATACTTTTTTGATAACTAAAACGTAAGGTTCCTTCCTAATGTATGGTTCTCATTCCATACTTTGCTGAAAACGTATGGTTGTTTAACCATACTTTTCTCTTATCTCAAAAAGTATACACGCTTTTCATCCTTACGCTACGTTCATTCACGTAGGGTATGAACAGTGATTCCAGAATGCGCTAAAGCAGATTCCGCGCTATATTTACCTACGTAAGGTATGAATAGTAATTCCAGGATGCGCTTAAAGCAGATTCCGAATAAGTAATAGATTCTCATTATTTAAAGAGTAAAATAAATTAATAAATTTCTGCAAAATACTAAATAAAAACATTAGAAAATAACTAAGGGTATTTGTGAGCATCAAAATTATCATAAAGAGACAGAGTATTATTTTCAATAATCTCCCCCTTTAAATAACATTAACATGTATTGTTCAAAACAATACTTTTCTCAACAATCTCCCACTTTTTGATGATCACAAAACCCATAAAATAATTAAAATTATTTAAACAAAAATTAACTTTTAAAATTAGTTATAAAGTTTTAAATAAAAACTTCTTCGCCAAAAAGATAATTATAAATCCAAATTTCTCATTTAATTTTCTCCCCCAATAAAATGAATTCTCCCCCTAAATAAAATGTAGTTTTTGATGTTGTGTTTATCCAAATTCTCCCCCTTTTGTGATATCAAAAAGAATGAAAAATCATGGATTTTAACACATTTAATATTGCACTGAACTATTAGTAAATGCTATTATGAACTGTTTATCAATAATTAAATCTGGAGTACTGACATATCAAAAATAAAGTCAGTAAAACAAATAAGGAAAGAGACAAATAAACAATGAAGAAAATTTTCATTCAAAAACAGTAGTATATTCATGAAAATGATATACATAGGAATCAAGGATTAGGTAAGATAGGCAACAGGGTCTATCTCCTTGGGATTGCAGACTTGATTTCTATAAACTGCTCCTGAAGTCTCTTCATCATCCCATCTCCAAGCTTGATAATGATATCTCTATTATCTTGAGTCATATTAATATCTTCAATTAAATTGACTCTAAAAAACTCATACATCCTTTCCTCTTTTTCAACAAATACTGACAGCTTCTCTGATAACTGATTTAACAGAATTCTGATCGATGGCTCACTAGATGTCAGTTGATCCACTAAGAACTTCTGATTGTCCAGCAACACTGACAAAGGAGCACTGTTACATTGAAGATCTTGTATCTTGTCATTCATGTTGCTCATCGCAGCTGTGATAGCCTGAAACCTTCTGATTAAATCCGGTGAAAAACCTGATCCACTAACAGCATTATTTTCAACTGATGAAAATTGATTCTCCATAAACAACTTCAGATCTGATAAATCTGACTTCATAACCATTTCAGATTTTAATTGTGTAATAGAAGTCAGCATGTCCTCTTTAAACATTTCAAATTCTTGCCTTGAAACTGTACACTCCTTCAGCTTTTGAAACTTTAAACGCTCTAAATCTAAGGCATTTCTTAGAGAAACATTCTCAGACTCTAACTGAGATACTTTTCTGTGCAGTTCTTCAAATTCTTCTTTTCTTGAATCAGATGCACCCTGTGCTTGATTCACAGTCTTAGGTTGATGCAGCAGTACCAAAGGCAATGATTCAGCATTAGATTTTTCTTTTTCTCTGTCCTGAGAAGGTTTGTCCACATATTTTTCCTTAGAGTTTTCAAACTCCTCCACAAAAAAATCCTCTTAAAGTACCTCTATGTGAGCTTCAGAAGCATGCTCACCACAAACATCAGCATATATGCCTTCCATTGGGTTCTCAAGAAAAATATCTTCAGTATTTTCCTGAGGTCCTTCCACTTCTTCACCAGGAACTGCCTCCATCTCTTGTTCCTATTGAAGTGCAACTTCAACATTAGCTACAATCTGTTTCTGATTTTCCCTGTGAGTTTCTTCTTGAGCTCCTGATTCCTCTACTGGAGTTGTTCTCTCAATAACATCTTCCAAGATCTTATCAAAAATAGCTTCTCTCACAAAAGAATAAGAAATTAAGGCTTATGTTGTAGTGTCCAAAGTAGTGGAAGTGACTTCCTCATTTACTGGTCTTTTTCTTTTTGATTGAAGTCCCTCCTAACTTCTGTCTTCCTCAACATTTGTCACTTCAAAGAGAATCCTCCTTGCTACATTGCTGACTCTGGATTCAGATTGTCCCTCCTTGGACTTAGCAGGTTGAGCCTGAGCACTCTCTGAGTCTTCCTCAGCTCCTACTAGAAAAAATTTTCCTTTAATTGTGCTCCAGAAATATCCAACTTTCCTCAAAGTTCCAGCATTAAATATATTACTGTGATGACAGTTAACTCTAGCATCCACTAATCTCACCATGCCTTTCTTAAACAACAGTTTAGAAATAAATCTACCAAAAGGGTAGAAATTAATCATGGCCTCGCTTTGATAGTAGTAACTGAGATACCTTATCATGTATCTTGGAAAGTTTAACTTAATATCACTTAACAAAAAAACATTATATACATATCAGGGTACAAAATATTCTCTATTTCTGCCATCCATGGAGCTATTCCTATCTGAATAAATTTGACCAAAATCTTCTGATCAGGCTCCAAATCCTTGATAAACATTTTCTTTATTATCTTGGTACCAAAAATAAAAGACATGATGTCTTCAGATTTATGCACAGAGTCTCATATATTCTTCAAGTTGAAATGAAAAACTCCCTCATGAGGATAGTTGAGAATCTGACTAATATCTACTGAAGAGATTGAGAAATCCCTATCCTCTATCTTATCCATCATACTGTCCTATGTATCTCCCAGACTAAATTGTATAGATTTGAAGAAGTATCTAAGTTCTACTTCATACAGAAGTTTTGTATTTTCACTATTGAACATCTGTTCGAGATTCTGGAATGACAGCGCTTGCTTCAATAACAGATTTTTCTGAAATAACCAGTCGAGATCGATTACCTTACCTTGTAATATTTTTCTTCCATCGGTGCGTTGTCTCTTAGCATTGCTTGGCTCAGCCTCACTGGCTCTTTTAGTCATTACCATTTCCACAAGATTCTCTAAAGGTTTGAAGGTTAGGGTTTCAGAAGTTTGAAGGTTAGGGTTTCAGAAGATGAAGTGCGATTTTCAGATTTCGAAAGAGTTTCGATAGAAGTGAAAGGGTTTAGAAGTCAAAAAGGCTCTGACAGCCTTGATTCCCATGTAATCACTAATCATTACATATATTTAAAAATAAATAAATTTTTCATATGATGAAAGAAAGAAAAACTTAAACAGTATTCAACAAAATTTACATAAATAAAAAAAAGTAAATAAACATTTAAAAATTATTTAAAAAATAAATATACCTAGCTCCCCCTTAATAAAATCAAACCTTGCAGTGGGAAGTGGTTTAGTAAAAATATCTGCTAATTGAATTTCAGTATTTATAAATTCTAAAAATATATCCTTTTTAATAACATGATCTCTTAAAAAGTGATACCTTATATCAATATTCTTAGTTCTAGAGTGACTAATATGATTTTTTGAAATATTAATTACACTCGTATTATCACATAAAATAGGTGTATTATTAAAATTCAATCCAAAGTCCATAAGAGTGTTTTTCATCCACAACACTTGTTCATAGCAACTGCCAGCAGAAACATATTCTGCCTCAGCTGTTGACAGGGCAACTGAATGTTGTTTCTTACTAGACCATGATACTAAGGACTTTCCTAAAAAGTGACATGTACCTGATATGCTTTTTCTATCTAACCTACAACTTCCAAAGTCAGCATCTGAATATGAAATCAAATTAAAATCAGAAGTTTTAGGATAAAGAAGAGATTGAGAAAAAATTCCTTTTAAATATCTAAAAATTATCTTAACAGCAGTTAGATGAGATTCTTTAGGATTTGATTGCAATCTAGCACAAAGACATATTGAATACATTATATCTGGCCTACTAGCAGTAAGATATAACAAACTACCAATCATACCTCTATATAACTTATTGTCAACTGATTTTCCAGTTTCATCCAGATCAAGTCTTATATTAGTACACATAGAAGTTGTAAATGGATTGTTGTTCTCAAGTCCAAATTTATAAAGTAAATCAGTAATGTATTTGCTTTGATTTAAAACATTTCCAAAATATTTTTGAAATATTTGAAAACCCCAAATGAAATTTAATTCTCCCATCATACTCATTTCAAATTCTTTTTGAATTAATTTTGAAAATTCATGATAAAGAGTTTTATTAGTTGATCCAAAGATTACATCATCAACATAAATTTGAACCAATAAAACATTATTTTTCACAGTTTTCTTAAATAGTGTTGGATCTTCCATACCAACAGTAAAATCATTTTTCAAAAGAAAAGAACTTAATCTTTCATACCAAGCTTTAGGTGCTTGATTAAGGCCATAAAGATATTTAGTAAGTTTAAAAACAGAATCAGGTTTTTGAGAGTTTTCAAAACCAGGAGGTTGCTCAACATAAACTTCCTCCATTAAATAACCATTTAAAAAGGCAGATTTAACATCTATATGAAATAATTTAAAATTCATATAAGATGCATAGGCTAAAAGGATTCTAATGGATTCTAACCTAGCTACAGGTGAAAAAGTCTCATCATAATCTATTCCTTCTTCTTGATTATATCCTTTAGCTACTAATATTGCTTTATTTCTAGTTATTGTGCTTTGGTCATCCTGTTTATTTCTAAAGACCCATTTAGTTCCTATTATAGGATAATTCTTAGGTCTTTCCACTAATTCCCAAACTTCATTTCTTTTAAAATGGTTTAATTCATATTGCATTGCTATTACCCAGCTTTCATCATCTAAAGCTTCTTCTATAGTCTTAGGTTCTTGTTGAGATAGGAAGGCATATAATTCCACTAGGTTTCCTAAGTTTCTTCCAGTTTAAACACCAGTCTCTAGGTCACCTATTACAGTTTCTAAAGGGTGATTCTTTAGGGTTATAGACTATCTAGGTAATATATTTAAAGGTTCTTAAGTATCATGTTCCTATAAACTGGACTGAATTTCTTTTATATCATTTTCAAAATCATTCTTTAAATTCTCAAGTCTCATGTTGTCATTAGAGTCAAGTTCATCCATTTGTTTTGTCCTTTTCTCAAAGGGATCAGATTCATCAAATTTCACATGAACTGATTCTTCAACAATCCTTGACTTCTTATTATAAACTCTATAAGCTTTGGAGGTAGCAAAATATCCTAAGAAAATACCTTCATCAGATTTTGGATCAAACTTACCAAGATTATCCTTGGTGCTTAAGATATAAACCTTGCATCCAAAAACTTTAAAGTAATTTACTTTAGGTTTTCTGTTATTCCATAGTTCATAAGGTGTCTTTTTCAAAATAGGTCTAATTAAAACTCTATTATTTATATAACAAGATATATTCACAGCTTCTGCCCAGAAATATATAGGTAAAATATATTCATTTAACATAGTTCTATCCATTTCTTGAATTGTTCTATTACTTTTTTCTATAATCCCATTCTGTTGAGGTGTTTTGGGTGCAGAAAAGGTATGTTTAATACCCATATTTGAGCAAAAGGAATTAAATTCCAGATTCTAAAATTCTCCACCATGATCACTTCTCAATGAGATAATATTGAAACCTTTTTCATTTTGAACAGATTTATAGAACCTTTCAAATAAAGTAAAAGCCTCATTTTTAAATTTTAAAAAGAAAATCCATGTAAATCTTGAATAGTCGTCAACTAAAATATATACGTAAAATTTACCAGCTAATCTTGTTACTCTTGAAGGTCCAAACAAATCCATATGAATAAGTTCTAGAGGTTTAGATGTAGAAACCTTATTAACAGATTTGAAGGATGATTTGTGTTTCTTGCCAAGTTGACATGCATCATAGAATCTATCACTTTCAAATTTGAGACAAGGTAAATCAAAAACTAAATGCTTCTTAGATAAATTATGTAAAACATCTACATTGCAATGACCAAGTATCCTATTCCAGATCCAGGATTCACTTACTTTAGTAGTCAAGCAGTTTACTTGTTGTTTATACAAGGAGTTTAAATCCAAAGTATAGACATTTTCAGTTCTTGGTACTTCAAATTTAAAGAGTTTATCTTTAGAAACAATACAGCAATTGTTAGTAAAATCAACAGTATATCTATCATCACAAAGTTGAGAGATACTTATCAGATTGTGTTTTAGTCCTTGTATATAAAGTACTTTGTTGATTGGGACTGTTTTTGGATCTCCAACAGTTCCAATGCCAATGATTTTTCCTTTGGCATTGTAACCAAATGTGACAAGTCCTCCTTACTTTTGAGTGAGTGAAGAAAAATTCAATGAGTTTTCACTCATATGTCTTGAGCAGCCACTGTCCATGTACCATATATCTTTTCTTCTCTGGTGGCCTACTACCTGCAAAGACATTCAAACAAATTGCTTTGGTACCCATATTTTGTTGGGTCCAAGAGTGTTAGCTAGCAATGATCTGGGTATCCAGATTTTCTTTGTTCTTTTAAAATTAGCTGAATCATATAAGTATTTTGAAACATAGTCTTTCTTAATACCACAAATTTGAGGTTGTCTTAAGAAACAGTTTTTAGCTATATGTCCCTTTGTCCCACAAAAATTACAATTAACCTTTTTAGATCTAGGAATAAAATAATTTTTATATAGCTTTGGTTTTTCTCCTTTACTACCAATTCCAAATCTCTCCTTTTTAATGACAGTTTTTCCAAGAATTTCATTTAATGAATTATCTCCTTTTGTAAAAACCAATGTAGCTTGTTTGTAAGATTCTACTTCATCCTGCAGTGTTTTTATTCTTGATTCAAAATTAATATAGTTAGTGTTAATCAAATTGTATTTATCAGTTAATTTTTTATGTTGTTTCAGCATTGTATCTCTTTCATCTGAAATGGATTTATGTTTATTTTTTAGTGACTTATGTTTCTTAAATATTGAGTCATATCTTTCTTCAAGCAAATTGCAGTAGGCTGCAAGTTTTTCATTTGTGTAGCTTGATTCAGAATTTGATTCAGAGGAGTAATATGAGTGTACCTCATCAGTTTCTGCCATGAAAAACATATTTTCCTTTATATTGACTTCTTCTTTCTCTGATCTTGATTCAGAAGAGCTACTAGAGTCTTCAAATACACTCCAAGTGACTTTCATAGCTTTCTTATCTTTCTGCTCAAAGTCATTTCTTTTGAAAAATTTCTTCTTCTTTGCATCCTTCAATTGTGGGAAATCTGGTCTGATATGCCCCATCTTTTTGCATTCATAACATCTTACTTCCTTATTATCTCCCTTAAATGAATTTTTGAATCCTCTTTTCTTGCTGTAGAACTTTCTAAATTTCCTGGCTAGCTGAGCCAGCTCTTCATCTGAGTTGGATGAGTCAGAGCTTTCTGATTTAGCTTTGGCTTCTCTGCTCTTCATCTTTCTATTCTTTTGTTGTGAAGTTGCCTTCAAGGAAGTATCTTATCTTTTGATAATCACTTTATGTTCATTAGCCTCATCTTGCATTTCAGCTTCATATATCATCAGTGTACCAATCAGCTCTCTCGTGGTTAGATCCTTGACAGGTGTTGATTGTCTGATTGTAGCAGAGATACCATTCCATTGAGTAGGAAGTACTCTTAGTACTTTTAATGCATGATCAGCCTGCTTGATAGGTTCTCCTAGAGCAGTTATGTTATTGACAATTTCTGTCAGTCTCCCATTCATTTGGGTAATGCTCTCACCTTCAACCATTCTGAAAGTATCAAATTTCAGTTCTGCAATTGCATATCTCATTTGCCTCACATTTTCTGTTCCTTCATATTCCATAGCTATTGTTTTCCACATCTCATATGCTTTCAGGCACTAAGATACTCTGTTAAATTCATCTGGTCCTAGACCACAGATAATTGCATTCATAGCCTTCGAGTTCATATCGTATTCTGCCTCTATAGCATCACTCCATGTCTCAATATTTTCAGGAATTTCATAAGGAGTCAGAATCTTTAAATAGACTCTATATCTGAGGTTTTTCAGATATATTATCATTCATGATTTCCAGCAACCATAGTTGTCTCCATTAAAATATGTTACTCTGACCATCGACATCCCTTCTCTTGTATCAGTCATGATGCCCTATTGTATAATCTTTAAATTGATTCTAGCTTTCTAGGGCTCTATCCGAAGCTCCTCCTTTGATACCAATTGTTGGATATGAATCTACAGATTATACACAAGAGGGGGGTTAAATTGTGTCTTTTGTAATTTTTCGATAATTCTTTTCTTGAACGAGTTCTGTCCTTTATACATTATCAGATTTGATCGTGCAGCGGAATAAGTAAAATCAAGAACACAAATATGTATAGTGGTTCGGGGAACAGATGGCCCCTAGTCCACTCCACCAACGCTCAACTCCACGAGATTGGTGATTTTCACTATCTGGTCCTCTTTTACACAGACCGATTCACAACTGAGTACAGGCAGTTGATACCTTTACAATCCAAGGCAAAACAAATCCTTCTTGTTCAAACACGAAGCTACACATCTTAGAACGAGAAGCTGGTTACTCAAGAATAAAAAAGAATTTCAGAAAGAAATTTCCAGTTGATCTTCACAATTGCAACATAATGCAATTGACAGCAGATGGATCGTAGTCTCTAGAAATATTGATCTTCAAGACGAAGCATTTCTGAGTTGATCCAGTTGTAGTAGATATAGAGATATAGTTTACAACTTCAGCAATAGTAGATCCACAGTAGATATTCGATGTAGAACAGGTGAATCTTCTATCGAGTTCCTTCTTCTTTAACAAACAAAGATTTGACACTCTTTTTGAATCAGTAGATCAACTTTAATAGTTGCAATCCCTGTTTTCCACCTTTTTCAATAATAGATCGATCACATCCATACATACCTGGTGTTTCAGAGAGAACATATATAATAAATCATATCTCTTGCACATTTAGATCCATAAAAGTCGCCTTCTGATTCACGATATTCAAAAAAATTGAATTTATAGAGAAGTTGTAACTTCCCTTAAGACTCGACATAAAAATCTCCTTTTAATTAAATCTTAAATCCATTAATAAAACGGCTTTGAATCAGTCAAAGTCGTACTTTAAAAACGACTTTAAATCCGGCTTGAAATCCGCCCAGAAATCAGCTTACTGAACGTTGCACATAAATATCGTCTTTCAAAATTTCCGACTTCAAACGTAAGGTTGATGACGTGGCCTCCAAACATAGGTTTAATCATAGTCTTCAAACGTAAGGTTAACAACGTAAGGTTGAACACAAACGTAGGGTTGACAACGTATGGTTGAACACAAACGTAGGGTTGATCATCCATACTTTTTCTTCAACACTCAAACGTACGGTAAAAGATCCATACTTTTACTTGATCCATACTTTTCCAAGAATGTATGGTTGTTTACAAAAGTAAGGTTGATGAACCATACTTTTGAGAAACAAATGTATCGCTTAGAATTTACGTACGGTTCTCCTTCCATATTTTGCTGATAACCAAAACGTAAGGTTCCTTCCTAACGTAAGGTTCTCCTTCCATACTTTTCTGAAAACGTATGGTTGTTTAACCATACTTTTCTCTTATCTCAAAAAGTATACACGCTTTTCATCCTTACGCTATGTTTATTCACGTAGGGTATGAACAGTGATTCTAGAATGCGCTAAAGTAGATTTTGCGCTATATTTACCTACGTAAGGTATGAACAGTGATTTCAGAACATGCTTAAAGCAGATTCAGAATAATTAATAGATTCTCATTATTTCAAGAGTAAAATAAATTAATAAATTCATGCAAAATACTAAATAAAAACATTATAAAATAACTAAGGGTATTTGTGAGCATCAAAATTATCATAAAGAGACAGAGTATTATTTTCAATAATCTCCCCCTTTAAATAACATTAACATGTATTGTTGAAAACAATACTTTTCTCAATAGTAACTACAGGTTTACTTACACAGTTTGTAGTGTCTTGAGGTATAGTTCATGTTACACGGGTGATCGTACCACGATTCACTGTTTCATTTTCACCCTTACACCGTTGTGCTAAACATATTTTGTATTAAAAATTATAAAAATATTATCAAATTGTACTTCATGTTTGATTCAATAATTTAGTGTTTATCACTATTAAATAGGGAAATGATACTTGTTTTGAAAATTACAATGTAGGTGGAGGTGATTTGGAGGGCTCTTGATGAAGTGAAAGAAAACTGGGCCAAATTTGCATGGATCCATGGACATCTGTCCACTATTTTCAATAGTACACAAAAGAAGTGCATCCAAATGGACTGAACTTTTGTGGGCCTGTCCAAAATTCAATATTCTACATTTCATATTAAGGAACCCAATCCTGATTCGGCTTGCATGGGGCCCATCCTAACTGATCTGTCCGAGACACCGAATTTGGACCAAGTCAAATGCGGTGTTCTGTATTTTATCAATATCTCGAGAATTAGTTGTCCAAACGGTGCCAAACTTTCGGTGGAGACAGTAAATAGGTAGGTATACAACTTTTCTATTTTTTCCAAAGCGAGATAAGACTGTCTGAAGGCCGACACGCGTCGTGCAAGTGGATTGATGAAATCTGTGTTCCCAAAACCACCTCCCACATTTCCTATAAAAGGGAACCTTGGACTCCTCATTTGTAAGTTCGGCCAAGGAGTGAAGTGCTGCCAATTTGGAGTCCTAGAAGAGTCTCCTAATCACCTTGGAGGTTCTGGAGGCCCCTATCCTCATAGGGGGATCAACAATGAAGAAGGAGTTCCACCCGAGTTTCCTCCTCCTCCCGATGTCGAGCTAAAAGTTGGGTGTTCGTTGTGAGGGAGCTACACACATGTCAAGGGAGTTCGGATGCATACATTAGCTACTGGTTTGGAGTAATTTTGGTGTTTAAACATTTCATTCCATGTATCTTATTTTATTTCAGATTTGAATGCTTGATTTGATACATGTGAGTGATATGCTCTTAATTTCAAACCGATCGGTGTGAGGTTTTGGGTGTGTGACTTGTGTTGTTCCGATTGGACATCATAAGAATCCTTTTCATACCCAAATTATTTAGATTTAAATATGATTTGGAAGCTCTTATTCCATGCATAAGTACTGGACCTTGACAATACGATTGTTACGTCAAGGTTTGGTCCTTAAAGCATTGAAATAAAAGCTTAGGAATTAATCGGGATTCCAATTAACTCCAACCAAAGAATTACTCTAAACCCAAGATGAATCTATATGAGAAATGAACTTGATATGTGTGTAGTGAAATCACATCGACCCTTTTATCTCATATTTCTCAAAACCCACTTGGTCACTCATTTTTTTAGGCTATTTCAACTAAGTCATTGTTTTAAACTGTTTTCAAAACCACCCCCTCTCTTAGTCATTTTTATTAAAAATACACACTCTAAACCTACCAACGCTCTTTGAGAGACGACCTAGGGTCTTCCCTAGACTATAAATCAACCTTAAAAATATAATCAATTTGACGTGTCACGACAGCACGGTCAAATTTTGGCGCCGTTGCCGGGGAGCACTTTGGTTTTTTGTGCGTGTTTTTGATAATTTTTTTTTTGTAATTTTTGTGAATATTTGTTTGTTTTATCTTCTACCTTTGAATTTGTCTTTGTGTTCTAATTTATTTATTATGTAGGTTCTTTGTATGACTCGTTCTACTCCGGGAGACCTACAAACTTTCGAACCCGAACCGGAGAGGATCCAACATCAACGAAACTGAGACATACAAGACCACACTTTGAAGGAGGAGACATCAAATCTTAAAATTCTTCTTGATCCTTCTTCTTCTTCTTAAACCAAAGTTAAAACTAAACATAACTTGTATATCATGGCTGAAAATAATAGAACACTAAAAGAACTAACCTCACCTGATGTTGATATCCAACCCACTTACATTCAATTACAAGGCGAGGCACCCAATTTTGAACTAAAATCTGGTTTAATTCATTTATTACCAATATTTCATGGACTGCCTGGAGAAGATCCACATAAGCATTTAAAAGAATTTCATACTATGTGTTCAAACTTAAAACCTGCTAATGTGGATGAAGAACAAGTGAAGCTTAGGGCATTCCCATTTTCATTAGAAGACACTGCAAAAGATTGGTTATACTATGTCAATTCACCAATTAGGGGCTGGGCAGACATGAAACGCCTTTTTCTTGAAAAATACTTCTCAGCCTCTCGAACTGCAACTATAAGGAAAGAAATATGTGGTATAAGACAATCTCAAGGGGAAACATTACATGAATATTGGGAACGCTTTAAAAGGTTATGTTCAAGTTTCCCACACCACCAAATAAGTGATCAACTTTTAATTCAATATTTTTATGAAGGTTTGATTCCTATTGATCGAAATATGATTGATGCTGCTGCAGGTGGTGCATTGGTAGATAAGACCCCAATTGCTGTAAGAACCCTCATTGAGAACATGGCACAGAACACTCAACAATTCGGTACATGGTCCAGTGTTCCCATTCGAGGTGTCCATGAGGTGCAAAGTACTGAGTTTGAGAAGAAGGTGGACACGAAGTTTGAAGAGGTAAGTACCCTTCTACGACAACTTGCTCTCTCCCAAGGGAAATATCAATCTCCTCCTCCCATCCATTGTGGAATCTGCTCTTCTGACACCCACTATTCTGACCAATGCCCCCAATTGAGAGAAACTTCTGAAAGTTGTGAGGCAATATTTCCAGGACGCCCCTTTAACCAACCCTTTAGGCAAGAACCATATTATCCATCCAACCAAGGTTGGAAGGACAACCAAGCCTATAGGAAAGGGGGTATTCAAACCAACCTCAACAACAATGGAACCAACAAGGTCAAAGTAGTCATCCACCACCACCCAGAAATCCTCAACCACCCCAAAGGCCATTCCAACCACCCCCTCCAAAAACCGATCCTAGCCTAGAAGATATGATGAAACAAATGGCTGCCAATAATCTCCAATTCCAACAAACCACCCAAGCATCCATACAAGACCTAAAGACCCAACTAGGCCAACTTGCCAACTCGGTGGGGGAAATCCAAAGTCATGGGTCGGGTAAACTACCATCTCAACCAGTAGTAAACCCTAGGGATAAAGGAAATGTTAGTGCCATCACCCTTAGGAGTGGGACACAAATAAAAATCCAAATGACCCCTCCATTAGAGTCCTCCCATCCAAAGAAAACCACCATCCCAACTGCTGAAAATGGTCCAAGAGAAGAAAACCCTTTTCCGGAGAGAAGCCCTTCCAAAGGAAATACTGTGGTTGTTGATGATCCACCTATCCCAACCATTCCTCTTCTATTTCCTCAAAGGGCTGGACAACCTAGGAAACAAAAAGAAACCGAACTTGATAAAGAAATCTTGGAAACTTTCAAGAAAGTACAGGTTAATATTCCTTTGATTGATGTTGTGAAGCAAATTCCAAGATATGCCAAGTTTCTGAAGGAGATGTGTACACACCGAAGGAGGCATCGTGGTGATGAGAAGGTGAGCCTGGGGAGGAATGTTTCAGCATTGATATAGTCATCACTTCCTACCAAGTGCAATGATCTTGGGACATTCTCGATTCCATGCACCATAGGGGAGTATTCATGTTCCAACGCTATGCTTGATTTGGGTGCTTCTATTAATGTGATGCCTCACTCTATTTACTCTTCATTGCAGGTCGGTGAACTGAAGCCCACTGGTATTGTCGTTCAGCTAGAAAATCGGAGTACGGCACACCCCTCTGGTGTGCTAGAGGATGTTCTTGTGAGGGTGCAAAATTTGATTTTTCCTGCTGATTTTTACGTGCTTAAAATGGAAGATGATAGGATGAATGGACATGCCCCAATCATATTGGGGAGACCTTTCTTGAAAACCGCCAAAACCATAATTAATGTCCATAATGGTACATTATCTATGGAGTTTGGTGGTAATATTGTCCACTTCAATATCCTTGATGCCATGAAGCACCCCTCAGAAGAACACTCCTCTCTCTCTGTCAATTCAATTGATGTTCTCCCTTCCCCTGAAACAACTTATTTTCATTCACCTGATCCTCTTTCTGAGTTTTCTTCATTGATTGAAATGTTAGGTAATGAATCATGCATTGATTGTTGTAGCGGTTTAGAGAAATGTCATGCATGTTTGTTAATTGATGATTTCTTGAACATAGAGGATCACATGACCATCGATGATACTGATAAGCTTGTAAAAGCTCATTCCTCATCTGAGGATGTTACTATTGATCAGTTAGATGAGATCAGTGACTTCTCACTTTCACACACACTTCTGTCAATCCAAAATCCCCCAGAATTGGAACTAAAACAACTGCCTCAAGATTTAAAATACTCATATCTTGAGAATGGAAACAAGTTTCCCGTCATCATTGCTAGTTCACTCCCTCCTGAGCATGAATTGCGACTGCTTGATCTTTTGAGGAAGTATAAACAAGCTTTGGGATGGACACTTGCTGACATTCCTGGCATTAGCCCATCAATTTGTACACATCATATTTTATTAAATGATGAGGCTAAACTAGTGAGGCAGTCACAACGTCGACTGAACCCAAACCTACTTGATGTTGTTAAAAAATAAGTAACAAAATTGTTGGCTACTGGAATCATTTACCCTATCTCTGACAGCCAATGGGTCAGTCCTGTTCAAGTAGTTCCTAAAAAAACTGGTCTTACTGTAGTTAAAAATGAAAAAAATAAATTGGTTCCAACTCGTGTGCAGAATAGTTGGCATGTCTGTATAGACTATCGCCGACTAAACCAACACACTAGGAAGACCATTTCCCATTGCCATTCATTGACCAGATGATAGAGAGGTTAGCAGGGAAGTCCCATTATTGTTTCCTTGATGGGTATTCTGGATATTTTCAGATCCATATTGCCCCTGAGGATCAGGAAAAGACAACCTTTACTTGCCCCTTTGGTACATTTGCTTATAGAAGGATGCCATTTGGTCTGTGCAATGCTCCAGGTACTTTCCAACGATGTATGGTTAGTATTTTTTTGGATTACCTGGAGAATTGCATGGAGGTTTTATGGATGATTTTACTGTTTATGGATCCTCTTTCGATGAATGTTTAAGTAGTCTTGGTTCTATCCTACATCGCTGTATTGAAAAGAATCTTGTATTAAATTATGAGAAATGCCATTTCATGGTGCGACAAGGCATAGTTTTCGGACATGTCATTTCTGGGGAAGGTATCCAAGTGGACAAATCAAAAGTAGATATCATTTCCTCCCTACCATTCCCTAAAAATGTTCGGGATGTGCGGTCTTTCCTGGGTCATGCTGGATTTTATCGTCGTTTCATTCGTGACTTTAGTAAAATTGCACTCCCCCTCTCCCGATTACTCCAAAAAGAAAAAGAATTTGATTTTGATAAAAAATGTGAGGAAGCTTTCAATAAGTTAAAATGGAGTCTCACATCACCCCCGGTAATCCAACCACCTCGGTGGGATTTACCATTTGAGCTCATGTGTGACGCCTCTAACTATGCAGTTGGGGCAGTCTTGTCACAAAGGGTCGATCGAGCTCCACATGTCATTGCCTATGCCTCACGTACTTTGGACCCTACCCAAGAAAACTACACCACCACTGAAAAAGAATTTCTTTCCATTGTGTTTGCCTTGGATAAATTCAGGCCATACCTTCTAGGGTCCAAAGTCGTTGTGTTCTCAGACCATGCAGCCCTCCGATATCTCCTAAAGAAACTAGAAGCCAAACCACGTCTCATTCGCTGGATGCTCCTCCTTCAAGAATTTGATCTAGAAATTAGGGATAAAAAAGGAGTAGAGAATGTGGTTGCTGACCATATCAGTAGGATTCTCCCACCCTCAGACATTGACTCATCCCCCTGTATTCCCATAAATGAATTGTTTCCTGATGAGCAATTGTACCGAGTGCAAGATGCTATTCCTTGGTATGCTAAAATTGTAAATTATGTGGTAGCGTCTTTCATTCCTGCTGATTTCACCAAAAACCAGGTCGGCCGTCTAAAACATGAGTCTCATTGGTACATTTGGGATGACCCCTACCTCTGGCGCACGTGTAGTGATCAAGTTATTAGGCGTTGTGTTCCCGATAGTGAGTTTCAATCTGTCCTTAGGTTCTGCCACACACTTGCTTGTGGGGGCCACTTTGGTCCCCAATGGACTGCTCACAAGGTCTTAGATTCTGGTCTCTTTTGGCCCACATTGTTTAGGGATGCCCATGATTTCTGTAAATCTTGTCCTCGCTGTCAAAGAATGGGGAATGTCTCTAAAAGAAATGAGATGCCCCAACAACCCTTACTCTTCCATGACATTTTTGATGTTTGGGTCATTGACTTTATGGGACCATTCCCCAATTCATTTGGGAACCTTTACATTCTTCTGGCAGTGGATTATGTTTCAAAGTGTGTAGAGGCACGAGCCACGAGGACAGATGATTCTAAGACAGTTGTGGAATTTTTGAGAACCCAAATATTCTGTAGGTTTGGATTACCTAGGTTTATCATTAGTGATCAGGGTTCTCATTTCTGCAACTGCACAATGCAATCTCTTTTGCGCAGGTACGGGGTTGGGCATTGAGTGTCTACTGCTTATC
Organism: Viscum album; assembly: GCA_963277665.1. Classification (NCBI taxonomy): domain Eukaryota; kingdom Viridiplantae; phylum Streptophyta; class Magnoliopsida; order Santalales; family Viscaceae; genus Viscum; species Viscum album. The sequence continues at coordinate 2,105,960,671 of OY728145.1, read as the reverse complement.
ACCCACAAACAAATGGTCAAGCCGAAGTATCAAATAGAGAGGTAAAACAGATTCTTGAGAAAACAGTTCAGCCAAACAGAAAAGACTGGAGTCTTAGACTCGATGATTCGTTATGGGCTTACCGTACTACATTCAAAACTCCAATTGGCATGTCACCATATCGGCTAGTTTTTGGGAAGAGTTGTCACCTCCCTGTTGAGGTAGAGCACCGGGCCTACTGGGCCATTAAACAGTGCAATTCTAATCTTTATGGTGCAGGTATTCAAAGGAAGTTGCAGATTCAGGAGTTGGAGGAAATGAGAAGAGATTCATATGAGAACTCCCGAATTTATAAAGAGCGAACCAAGGCTGCCCACGACCGTCTCATCCTTCATCGTCAATTCCACATTGGGCAGAAGGTCCTCCTCTACAATGCAAGGCTGAAGTTGCACCCTGGTAAGCTTCGTTCCCGTTGGTTTGGACCTTACATTGTTACTAATGTCTCTCCATTTGGTGTTGTCCAGGTTCAAAATGAAGACACCAAGCAAACCTTCACTGTCAATGGGCAGCGGCTGAATCACTTCCATGAATCCATTCCGGAGTCCCCAATGGAGGAACTCCATGTTCAAGAAGCGGTCTATGAATAACACTCACCAGGTTTTATCCTTCCTTCCCACAGTCTCTTTTATTGCAGTGAGGACACTGCATTCTCTAGGTGTGGGGGGTGGATACATTCCTGGGTTAGTTAGGATTTTTCACCATTTTCTCCTTTTGTTTTCTCTTTTTGGCCTTCTTTATGGTATTTTTATTTTTCCCCATCAACAATTTCGAAATTCCATGATGTGGAGACCATAAAATGGGGAAATTAAAAATACCATAACGAAGGCTAAAAAGAATATTTGTATGCATTTAACATCAGGGAGTGATTTTTAGTGAATTGGTTTTCTGTCAATGATATAAATGGTCGTATCTATGTGAAACCTTTGAGATGATTGATGCCCATTGTGTGATTAGTTTTTGAGAAAACTATGTCGCTAATATCTCCAAAAAAAATTGCACCAAACCACAAAGTGTGATTATTTCTTACTTAATATAAGGTAAATATATGTTGGGTTAATATTTTCAGCTTTAAATGATATTTCCATACGTTCGTTCCTTATCCGATCTGTTTCATTACTGTACCAGATAGACCTATGCGTGTGTACCTAATGTCCGACTGTTGTACGCCCTCAAAAAAAAATTGTTGTGTCTTGGGCAGGTCAAAAACCACTCCTCCTCAACCTTTGATCTTGTTATAACTATTGCAATTAGTGTCGTGAGGAGATCAAACAAGGGTTCAGAGATGAGTGTGAGATTTGTTCCAATTGCAACTTCAAAAAAAATAAATGAGGGGAGTGATGAAATGTGCAACATATGGGGATATCTAGGTCGGGAGCTTATGGTTTGACTTCTGGGAATGCTTAAATGAGTGGGTCTTGAAATATGATTGCAAAGTATGTAGGACAGGTTCGGTGACAAAATCATTTAAGCTGAAAAATGTTAAAATAACATATATTTATTGGATAGAAAGTGGAAAGAATAGCATGGAATGGTTTTCACACACACACATGGAGAGTTAGTGTCATGGTTTACTTCTGAATTCCTTTCTCAATTGGGTATCATAAATCTTTTTGAATTTCGCTATGATATGATTTATGAGACATCTTTTTCTATTTTCACTAGGAAGAACTCCTTGGTGTGGTTCGTGCAGTGATCACTTTACTTTAAATAAAATTCCCCCAAATGCTAAATCTTCATGATGTTGTAAATATATATCTATATATGCATAAATATATTTGGATATATGACTTTTCCCAGGAGTGCAAATGTTTAGGTGTGGGGGTGTGATCGTACCACGATTCACTGTTTCATTTTCACCCTTACACCGTTGTGCTAAACATATTTTGTATTAAAAATTATAAAAATATTATCAAATTGTACTTCATGTTTGATTCAATAATTTAGTGTTTATCACTATTAAATAGGTAAATGATACTTGTTTTGAAAATTACAATGTAGGTGGAGGTGATTTGGAGGGCTCTTGATGAAGTGAAAGAAAACTGTTCCAAAATTGCATGGATCCATGGACATCTGTCCACTGTTTTCAATAGTACACAAAATCTGTGCATCCAAATGGGTTGCAATTTTGTGTTCCTGTCCAAAATTCAATATTATACATTTCATATTAAGGAACTCAATCCTGATTCGGCTTTCATGGGGCCCATCTGAACTGATCTGTCTGAGCCACCGAATTTGGACCAAGTCAAATGCGGTGTTCTGTATTTTATCAATATCTCGAGCATTAGTTGTCCAAACGGTGCCAAACTTTCGGTGGAGACAGTCAAGAGGTAGGGATACAACTTTTTTATTTTCTCTAATGCGATATAAGACTGTATGAAGGCCGAAACGCGTCGTGCAACTGGATTGATGAAATCTGTGTGCCCAAAACCACCTCCCACATTTCCTATAAAAGGGCACCTTGGGATCCTCATTTGTAAGTTCGGCCAAGGAGTGAAGTGATGCCAATTTGGAGTCCTAGAAGAGTCTCCTAATCACCTTGGAGGTTCTGGAGGCCCCTATCCTCATAGGGGGATCAACAATGAAGAAGGAGTTCCACCCGAGCTTCCTCCTCCTCCCGATGTCGAGCTAAAAGTTGGGTGTTCGTTGTGAGGGAGCTACACACATGTCAAGGGAGTTCCAATGCATACATTAGCTACTGGTTTGGAGTAATTTGGTTGTTTAAACATTTCATTCCATGTATCTTATTTTATTTCAGATTTGAATTCTTGATTTGATACATGTGAGTGATATGCTCTTAATTTCAAACCGATCGGTGTGAGGTTTTGGGTGTGTGACTTGTGTTGTTCTGATTGGACATCATAAGAATCCTTTTCATACCCAAATTATTGAGATTTCAATATGATTTGGAAGATCTTATTCCATGCATAAGTACTGGACCTTGACAATATGATTGTTACGTCAAGGTTTGGTCCTTAAAGCATTGAAATAAAAGCTTAGGAATTAATCGGGATTCCAATTAACTCCAACCAAAGAATTAATCTAAACCCAAGATGAATCTCTATGAGCAATAAACTTGATATGTGTGTAGTGAAATCACATCGACCCTTTTATCTCATATTTCTCAAAACCCACTTGGTCACTCATTTTTTTAGGCTATTTCAACTAAGTCATTGTTTTAAACTGTTTTCAAAACCACCCCCTCTCTTAGTCATTTTTATTAAAAATACACACTCTAAACCTACCAACGCTCCTTGAGAGACGACCTAGCATCTTCCCTAGACTATAAATCAACCTTAAAAATATAATCAATTTGACGTGTCACGACAGCACGGTCAACGGGTCATAATGGATTTCAGAGTTACTACATGGTTTTGGATGTGATTATAAGTGAATGCAGAAATATTTGATATATGTGTGTATATGGTGTGGCATGAGATGAGTATTTGGCTATCATATGGTTTCTCGGATGGGTGGGATAACTTATGGAGGGGATGGGTTCCCCGGTATGTATGATGTTGGGGTAAGGGCAGCTAGTTTAGTAGGAAAGTGGATGTGAGGTACCTTAATTATATATATATATATGATTTTGATATATAATTTCTTACTTAAATGAACCACTTAGGGAGAGGGCCTTGGTAAGGTTGGGATGTAGTTTTACCTACATAGATAAATATTTGGGTTCTTCTATTTATTCATTGGGCTTTAGTATGCTTCTTTCACATTTGAATGGGAGGTTTCGAGGGGGATCCTTCTGAGTATACCCATATGCTCACACCATATATATGTTAGCTATTTTTAAAGCCTTTAGTATCTGGTTGGTGATCGAGTTGGGTGTTACTAGATTATAGTTATTGTTTGAGAGCTACTGGGGTTTGTGGTCACTACCAAATAATTGTCTTTGGTTTTCTCATTTTTTTCTACTTTTTATGACATTATATTCATGTATTGGGTTTGTATACTTATTTATGTTATAGAGTTGATTGATGGATATTATCACTTGTCCTAGAATTTATATATAGAGGTTGATTCCTCCCTTTGTGTATGTTTTATACCTTCAGTGCTAGTATCTAACTTGTGGCCTATTGGAGGCGGGTTTCAAGGATCACTCTCATCTTTATTGTTGACCCATGAGGGGTATCAGTGGATGGGTTCATGAAATATCAAGAGTTTTATGGGGATAAAAAATGTATAAAAAATCCTTAAGAATGGTTTTTATGGTTTCAAAAATATATTTTCACCGATTGATGAAACTCATGCCTACTTCTAGTGGGAGGTTATCACCACCACATTACCGGAATGGGAAATTTTTTTAAGTAATATCCATCCTACAGTGATTGATAAATCATGAGTCACATGTAGATCACCATGTATAGCTTATTTATATAAAAATATATCATTTCACCCACCCTTGGCTTGTGTTAACTGAGTGAGGATCATATCATGGATTTCACATCAATGTATGTGGCACATATTTTTTAGTGCCAATATAATTATGTAATCAAAACCTAGAAAAATTTTAGTTCAATGGTCATTAATTTATTTTTGATGTGTATTAATTAACCTCACATCAATATAATGTGTTATGTAGTCAGAATAACTCAAAGTTTATTTTTAAAATTATTAGTATTTTAAGTTCTATAAACATGAATTGAATGACCAAACCCAAGTAACTGAGAATATATGGTTACACAAATTTAGGAAAACTATTTTTGATTTATTTGTGTCCTTTAAGAATTAACCACATGTCAATATAGCATATTATTTTCCCAGAATTATCCAAAGTTTACTATTCGTATTATTACTCTTTTTAAAGTTCTAAACATGTGTCATATAATCTAAATAATGTGAAAAATATCATATTATAAAAAAAAATTGGAGTATAACCATCATTTAATTTTTGACTTTTAGGAACAAACTATGTTTCAAACTAACATGCAATCTTACTAGAATCACTTCTAAAAATTCACATTCATTCAGTACTACCATTTATCAATTCTAAAAACCACTGATAAAGGGGAGAGTTTTATCGGTGCTAATTAAAATCACTAATAAAGGGAACCTTTATCAGTGCTAAAAATGTGTTGATAAAAGGTCACCCTTTATAAATTATTCATTTAGTGCTAATAAATATTACCCTTTATTAGTACTTTAGTTAGCACTGAAAAAAGTATCCTCTTTAACAACACTAAAAAAGTACTGATAAAGAGCACCGTGAATAATTAAATCTATATATACATATATATATAAATTTAAATGTTATTTATATAACAATAAGTATATATATTTATATAAATATGATATATATATATATATACACATTATAAAATATATAATGTAAGATATTACATATGCCCCTGTAAAACATGACAATAGAAACAAACACTCACCAGGATTCAAACCCGAGCGATCCAACCCCCCAAACCTATATATACACATTATAAAATACATAATACAAGATATTACATATGCCCCTACATAATAAGACAATTGAAATAAACACTCACTAGGATTCAAACTCGGGTGATCCAACCCCCCATCCTATATATATATATATATATATATATATATTAAATATGATTTTCATAATAATAAGTATATATATTTATATTATTTTGATATTTATAACTATATTATAATAAAAAAATTATTATCAATCTTATTATTATAATTTCATATATTAAAAATTAACAAATTTATATTAATTAATAAAAATGTTTAATAATATGTTTATATAAATTAAAATATATATATATATAATATATTAAAATTTTATTTAAACAATTATATAAATATATAAATGAATATATATATATATATATAGTTGTATTTATAATATATGCATATATATTTTTAAATACATACTTATATATTCTTAAATATGATTTAGGTAATAGAAAATATATATAATTTTGTTTATTATTTTATACTTATTTATAATTATATATATAATTATAATTACACACACAAATATATATATGTGTGTGTGTGTATATTAAAATATAGTGATATGAAATATATAAATAAATATATAAATTCATTAAATATAGTTAATATTTGAATTTATATATTTATATTTATAATAAATAATTTAATATATACACATATATTTGTATATATGTGTATGATTGTGGATGTGTGTGGATGCATGTGGATGTATGCATATGTTTGTTTATATATGTATATGTATTTGTATGTATGTGTATGTATGGGTATATTTGTGTATGTATCTGTATGTATATGTATGTGTATGTTTATGTGTATGTATATAGAATTATGTGTTGTGTATGTGTGTGTTTATGTGTGCATGTATGTATGTATGTGTGTATGTGTATGTATGTGCATGTACATGTGTGTGTGTTTAGATGTGTATATATGTCTATATGTTCATATATGTATGTGTATGTTTATGTAGTATGTGTACGTTTATGTAGTATGTGTATGTATGCATTTCTATGTGCATGTAAGTGTATGTAATTGTATGTATATGTATGTGTATGTATGTGTGTGTGTGTGTGTGTGTGTGATGTGTAATGTTGTGTGTGTATATAAATATATTTTAATATATCATTATATAACATGAAAATTCATTTTTTTCTTTAATTTGACATATCTCATTGTAGTGTGAGTTTGTGTGTGTGTGTGTTGTAGTGTGTGTTTATGTGTGTGTGTGCACGTACACACAATCATAAGAACAGCCATTTGGTTTTTCAAGTGTAATTAATGAAATTGTGTATATAAATATAAATATATATACAAATTTAATATTTTTAAAAAAAATTCATTTTTAAATATTTATTTATAAGTTCTTAATAATTAATATTTAATATTTTAATATGTTTATAGTAATTCAATTATTATTTATTAATTTTCAATTAGTAATTTATTATGAATCTTTTGTGTTTAAATGTAAGTTTTAATATTCATTCATTCTCATTTTAATATTTATTCATTTTTAATATTTTTTGTAACTAATAAATTTAATATTATTTATTCATTTTTTTAAAATAATTTTTTAATTTATTCAATTATAATTATTTAATATTATTCATTTTTTACATTTATTCATTTAATATTATTTAATCTGTTTTAAGATTTATCAAATTTTAATATTTTAACTAATTTATTCATTTATTATTTATTCATTTAATATTTTTGTAATGTATTTATTTTTTATATCCATTTATAAATTTTTAAATATTAATATTCAATACTTTTAATATGTATGTAATTTATATAATTAATATTTATTCAGTTTCATTTTATTATGTTTGTATTTAAATATTTATACAATTATTACTTATTCATTATTAATTAGTAATTAATTATAAATCACTTGTTTTTAAATCTATTTTTTAATATTTTATATTTTTATTTTAGTATTTATTCATTTTTATTACTTCATTAATTTATATAAAAAAATTATTAATTCATTTTTTGTAATAATTTTTATATTTATTCATTTTTAATTTTTTAATTTTATACATTTTTAGTATTTTTTCATTTATTATTATCTATTCATTTTTAATACTCATTCTCTTTTAATATCTTTATAATTTATTCTTTTTTAATATTTATCATTTAATATTTCCATAATTTGGTCATTTTTAATATTTATTTATACATTTTTATTTAATAATATTTAATATTTTTAATATGTTATTAATTTAAAGAATTAATATTTATTCATTTTTATTTTAATATTTTTTTACTTAAATATTTATTCCGTTAATATTTATCAATTTTTAATTATTAATTTATTATAAATATTTTTTAATAAATGTAATTTTTAGTATTTATTCATTTTTATTTTAATATTTATTAATTTAGATTATTTATGTAATTTACATAATGTATATAATTTATTTATTTTTCATATTTTTTGTTAGGACTAATAGGGGTCTATATACCCTGAGAGGGGGGGTGAATCAGGGTATGGATATTCTTTTTCAAAATTCTTCATGCCCCACTGGATCTTGACCTCTTTATTACAAGGGTCACTTTGTTTGCACTTGCGTGTTTATTATGATCACTTCTTTTCTTCTTTATCTGATGATGATGTTTTAAATGCAATGCAGGGAAGTAAGCAGGCAGAAACAGAGATTTTTACTTTGTTCACCCTCACTAGGCTATGTCCAAGGAGCATACAACGATGATGTGCCGGTGTACCAAATCCACTAAAGCACACTATTGTTTACAAGGTTCAGGCTAGATCACTTTTATGCCCATGCTCACTTCCTTTACAAGGTTTAGGGTCAGCTCACTGCTTTCCCAAGGGTCACTCCCTTAGTCTCTCTCTCTGGCTCACTGTCGGTGGAGAGGATCACCTTTTTCCTCATCCTTTGCTCACTACTCTAGAAAGGATCCACTCACAGTTTATAGACCTGTAGGTCTCTTCATTATCACTAATGAATACATCCTCTTTTGTATGTAGATGATCTGTTGAAGTCCAACTTTCACCCATAGATGAATCTCAATTTGCACCAAAGGTATCGGGCAATCTTCCAGCTTTCACGCAGCCCTGAATCACTGTCGTGCTTCAACCATACCTGGCGCCCTTCTCCAAGTCGGCGTGCAAGTATTGACGCGCATGTTAAAACTAGCATGCAAGTTCACCTCAACCACTTGCGTGACACTAGCTTCTGTAACTCCAAACTTGCATGACTCTCACCCTTTTACGACTAATCCATTATTGGCGCGCAACCACCAATTGTCGCGTTTCTTCAAAACCTGGCACGCAATTGTCACCAAACCACTTGCGCGACACCCCCTTCTTCAACTCAAAACTTGGGTGACTCCCTTCCTTTCTCGTCCAAACCACTCTGGACGTGTATCAATCAACTGGCGCGCAACTTCTACTTGCGTGACCACCACACCTATGTGACGGGAGCTCTGATTGTCTCTAAGTGTTGAACTCTCTACTGAATGAGGAGGGGTAGACCTCTATTTATAGGCATTTGTACACCCTGCTCAACGGCGTGCAAGTCTCCCCTCGACGCGCAGGTCTCACCGCCCTAGTCTCTACTGCACAATTCACTTGCGCGACCAAACATAAAACTTGGCAGACCCTTTTTCATTTGCCATATTTTGATGTTATGATCTTGAAAAACATATGGCGTGCAAGTTTCCAAGTCTCCAAGACACCGGCGCACAAGTCCCTTTTCCAAAAACACTTTTCTCCATTTGTCGATTTTGAGGTCCAAAAATTTTGCAAACACTGGAAAACGGTGCCACCTTGTATCTACTCTTTTTGAACCCCCTCCAGATCAACCATTCCTCTTTCGACATTCTTGAATCAAACATGGATGGTTAACCACATCCCTTGAACTCGACATGCCACCATGAAATCCCCTTTGTCAACAAATTTTTATGTCATAGTTTGCTTTGTCAACGAACATAACACGGAGGCCCACTTTTTCAATAAACACAATCACCTCAAAAATGATTCAATGATACCTTGATGGATTTTTTCCCAACAATATCCCCCTTTGGGTTTGTTGAAAACTCTTCCAAAAAAGATACATCATTAATTCTTCATCCACCATTCGCTTATTGCGATTCCGATAGCGATCAAGAATTTACTCAACACATACTCTAAGCCCACATGAGCAATGCTCGGCGTGAGAAATAAGAGTAAATGAAAATTTCATCAATGAATCCCTTCAATTCTGACACCCACTGTTGACACCAAACTAATACCAATTTTTGGAAATATTCTTACCACATTCCAAAACCACTATTCTGATTTTATCACGATCCTCAGCTATCGTGATATATATTCTTTGATCTATCACTTCTAGCATCATCAGATTTTATACTTCTCCTATATGGCTACTCCACCTATCATCTTCTCCCCGTATCTATCATGATTTCTCAAATAACCACACTATATCCCCCTTGAACAATCACTATTTTCTCCCCCTTTGTCAACAAATGCAAAGGTCACTCCTTTGTAGTCTGTAACAGAGTAGAGAACACATATCAGTACATTAGGGAAAAACACATCATACCTTGGGGAGAGGGGGATTCCAAATCCACACTCTTTCAAGTGCGGGGAGTCGACTGAACTCCCAGAGCCAGTCGATGCCTCTCAAAATTTTCCTTGGGTAAGACCTTTTTCAAAATGTCTGCAACCTGTAGCTCTGTAGGCACATACTCCAACTTCACGATTCCCTGTTCAAATTTCTCCTTAATTAAATGATACTTTATCTCAATGTGTTTTGTCCTTGAGTGATGGATGGTATTTTTTCTGAGATTTATAGCACTTGAGTTATCACACTAGATTCCGATCGGAGACTTCACTTCAACTCCCATATCTTCAAGCTGCTGCTTCATCCATAATAATTGTGTGCATACTTGAGTGGCCCCAATATACTCAGATTATGTGGTGCTCAATGAAATGCAATATTACTTCTTACTTATCCAAGAAATACACAATCAAAAAAGATAGAAAGCACCACCTGATGTTGATTTCCTATCATCCGCTGAACCGGCCCAGTCTGCATCAGTATATCCCAATAACTCTGTCTGGTATTTGTCATTATATGTCAAGCCAAAGTCCATCGTGCCTTTGATGTACCGAAGTATTCTTTTCACTGCAAGTATGTGGCTTTCCATGGGATTACTCTGATATCTCACCACTTGGCATGTGGAGAATACAATGTCAGGCCTTGTTGCGGTCAAGTACAGCAAACTTCCAATAAGTTTCCTATATTATGTGATATTAACTGACTTGTCATCCTCATATTTGGACAGTTTCATCCGGGTAGCCACTGGAGTCTTCATTTTCTTGGAATTTTCCATTACAAACCTTTTCAAAACCTCCTTGGAATATTTGGATTGAGAAATGAATGTTCCATTCCTTCCTTGTGTCACCTGTAGACCAAATAAAAACATTAGCTCTCCAATCATTGACATTTCAAACTCACTTTTCATGAATTTGGAAAACTGTCTGCACTGAGCTTCATCTGATCTGCCAAATATTATGTCATTGACATAGACCAACACCAGCATTCTTTGATTACTATCATTGCTGAAATAGATATTGTAATCAACTCCCCCGTGCTGGAAACCAATCTTCTTCAAGTACTTATCAATCCTTGAGTACCACGCTCTTGGTGCTTGTTTCAGACCATACAACGCCTTCTTCAGTCTGCAAAACTTTTTCTCATCCTCATGAATGAGAAAATCATATTGATGCTCAATATACACTTCCTCCTCTCGAATACCATTCAAGAATATAGATTTGACATCCATCTGGAACACTTTGAACTTTCATTGCACTGCAATGGCTAGGAATAATCTGATTATCTCCAGCCTTGAAACCAGTGCAAATGTCTTATCAACATCTATTCCCTCTATCTGGGAGTACCCCTTGCGCACTAGTCGTGCTTTGTTCCAAATCACTATTCCATCTTCATTCATCTTGTTGAGATAGACCCATTTAGTCCTGATGACATTCTTATCTGCTAGTCTCGAAATAATCTCCCACATCTAATTACCAATTTTATCTTCCATGTTCAGTTGTATCTTGGCTCTTCAACTTTCATGCTGATATAGATTTGAATTCCTCAGGTTTATTATTAATAGTTGCTTCTTAATTATTATATTCCACTTATTCTCCCCCTGAGTCTCTCACCACTTCATTACTTTCAATAGACAACTAGTCATTGCGTCATTTTTCAGTGGCATCATTTCTTTCAACTACTATTATGAGCTTCTTGTTGGAACTTGTTGATACTTTCTCGCAGCTTCTTGGTATCTTGAAAATAGTCAGTTGATACCACATTGTTAGAGCAAAATAAATAAGCATGTAATGCTAGATTATTGCTGCTTCTCTCGCAATATGTCTTCCCTCGATAGAAAACACCTGAGCTGAGTCATCCAATTATTGGATTGATGGCTCTTGCATCTGATTTTGTCATTGAATGCTCCCCCTATGTTATGAAACACTTCCTGGGGTTAGGCCCATTTTTTAGACTCATAACCATTCTTCTCCACCTTCATTATTTATACCAATCTGGCACATGACATTGAGCCACTAACAAAATCTCTAAGCCTATTGAGTTGGAACTCGGTGTAGGAAGCAAGAGGTAAAGTTAATAACATAATCACTTCCTATTGTTCTCTGTTTCACCCTTTCTTCTTCAACTTTGATACCTGCTTTGAGTCAATTGAAACTCTAAATCATATCACTTCTCCACTTTTCATCTTTAGATTCCACTTCCCCTTGGATCGTATCTCCCCAAAACCTGAAACACATGAATCATAAGTTAATAGCATTTATACACATAGGGAGAGGGGTTCTTCTAGAATCCTCAGGATGAGGATTGCGGTTAATCCTGATGGGTCAACCCTTTGATTCTTTCTTTCATAGAATCACACTCTTTCCTTGCTTCTTCTAACTGCGTAGACAATTTCAACTGATCTGACCATATGACTAATCATTCTTTACTCAAATTCTGAGTCTTTTTCTGATATGTGGTCTTTGCAGGCTTAGCCTTTCTCACAGTTTGGGGTTTAATCCAACCAGTACACATTTATTTATTTGATTTTCCACCAAAATTCTATTTCCCTTGATTCTATCCCTGGGTAGGAATATTTCTACTTGTCACCTTCCCTTTTTTTCTTCCACCATTGCCAGGGTATTTCTCTTTCCACCACTTCTTATTGTGGAACACTACATGTAAATTTTTTAATGCATTCTTTTTTCATCTTTCTTTTATCAGATATCCAAGTCACCACACTATTTTTCATTAGTGGTAGGTCCTCCATTGAACGTACATTCTTCTTACTCACAGCTATAGCATTTCCTCCCTTTTTCTCCAAGATTTGTTCATGTTCTTTCTTAGAGAGCGGTTGTGAGTGTGATAGATGAGGTGATTGATACACCTTTCGTTCATCTCCAAGTGATTCCCCTGAGGCTATAAGCCTATTTTCCAATTTACCACTTTGTCTTCCAGTGTACGATTTCTCATTATACACCACTGGAGTCGTGAATCTCCTTTCAAGTTCCTTTCCCTTTCCTAATTTCTTCTTGCTGAAATGTCTTTACAAATACCCATAATCAGAACATATAAAACATTTTCAGTCAAAGGCATACCTCATTTCATCATTTATCTGTCAAGATGTTGATTCGTCTTGAGTTCTTCCTCTAACATTGAGCTCTTGAGCTTCTTAACACATACTCATGGTGTGTCCCATTCTTCCACAGTAATAGCATCTAATAAATGCTTTCCTTTGAGAGAATCTTCTTTTATATTTCTCGTAACACTTCTTATTATTCTCATATTTAGTAATCACTCTATTTTCACAGCCCAAAATGTATTCCTCGTCCACTGAATAAAATCTTGATGTATGGCCATGAATCCTTCAAAAATAGCACATGTCGTCACTACTTCTTGTAACTTTCCTCTTAGGCCTATCTCTAGCACCTATATGATTTTTTCTATATCTAGAATTGTTCACAGCTCTCTTTTTATCATGCATGGAAGGTGATTCATCAAATCCAATACCAATTTTTCCCAAATTGTATGGTCTTTGAGATGTGAAAATTTGTTCTTGCCTCTTTTCAGAAAAAGTAAATTTTCTTTCCATTTCATCATCACCTACCGAAGGATAATCAAATATTAAGTGCAAGGCATCCTTCATTTTAGGCTTTCCTCTAGAATTGGATTTCTCTACTTCCTTATTTACTGATTATAGCTATTCTTCTAACTTCTGAATCTTCATATCACTTGATTAAAGTTGGGAATTGAGTTCTCTTCTGAGATTCTTTCCACAACTCATCTCATCTTCCAGTTCTCGTGTGAGCTTTTCTAACATATCACTTTGCTCCTTTACTTTTAATTTTTCTTGAGAAATAGATTCAGAGATAGATATATTCTCATGTTGTATCCATTGATTCTTCTGAACTGGTCTAGATAGCTATATAGAAATATTATCATTTTTGGATTTCAAATTTTTAATCTCATCTGAGTTCATATTCTTTCCCTTGACATCAACTTTTGATTTTTCTACCTTTGTAGATCTCTTTCATAGTTCTTCATCTTGAGAATAATTCTTCTCCCTTAGATCAGTAGCTACATCAATAAGCCATTGATTCAAACCTCTTAGATTTTTGATCTCATTTTCCAGTTCTTGGATCTGAATATCTTTAGATTTAATCTCTTCATCCAACTTATGATCCACTTCCTTTGTTTTATGGACAACTTCCACTTTTCACCTTCTTGGAGATTCTTCATCATCAGTAGTTCCAACTTCACTTGGAATATCAGGTTCTTCACTCATTCCTTCAGCATCATTGAAAGAGCGTCATCGTGGGTGCCCTCAAATTATTAGTGTGATTTTAGGGTACTTAGGTGCAGCATAGTGGCTGACCAAGGTCGTCTCTCAAAGGAGGAAGTGAATTTAACAACTTATTAAAGGTATTATAAAAATAAAATAAAAGAGAATAAAATAAAAACACTACTTTAAAGGATTGTAGTTTTTTTATAGTTTATGAATCTAGAATAAGTTTGCTACAATAATATTGTATATTTTTTTGTTTTTAGTTTTGAAATGAATTTTGATTAAAATGACACAACAAGAATATGTTTTTTTAGAAATCTATTTTAAAAGGCGTAATCGATAAAACTCTACCTATTAATTCACTTATTAATTATTATCATTTAAATAAATATCCACTTAATTATGATCCCCTAATTTTTTATCCCTCGAACCCTACGAGAGTTAACTTAACCACAAAGATGAAATTACTTAAACCCTAGGCTAGCTTCGGAACACGCAATTGCAGCACCCTGCTTTGATTGTTGTTCTAAGGATAGATTATGGTCAGTGGTTAATTAGAGAACATATCCATTCTGGAAATGAGGATGAATTGTGTTTAGGGATTATATTTGAACTCAACAAATTTATCTCGTGTGGTCTTGTATTACCGATTAAGATTACGCTCTCACAATTTACACAAAATCCCGACCTCGCGTGTTTTTGTGTTAATTGTTCAATTGCTTGCTTAGTTTCTTACAATTTAAAAACACAATTCATGGATTCTATTAAGTGAATTACAGTATCTCAATGATTCAAAATAATTAAATGAAGAGGGTAGAAGATAGATCGATTACTAAAAGACTACTCTTCCATGGGCGGTGTAGTCATCGTGGAGACATTTTGCATAAGCAAAGGATTGAAGGGGTATAACCCAATATTGTCTTCACTCTTGATTACAACCCAATTAATAAGATTAAGAGAATAATAAGAGGGAAGAACACAGAAGATTATTTGAAGAAAAATTCAAGAAACAAACATGAAATAAAAGAAATACAAAGAAGAGGTGGGAGAGGATAGCCTTTTTGGAAGAGAGGTTTGTACAAAGGCTTACTTCTTCCAAGAGTTTTCAGGGGCTCACAAGAGAAACCCTTTCGCAAAAAACTTCCCAAAGCCTCTACCATCCCTCTCAAAGAGTTAAAACTCCCTTTAAATAGAGTTTGTGAGGGCTAGGGATACATAACTTTTTAAGTGTGAAATGAAAAACTTATCCAAATATTTTATTCCAAGTTGCACCGCCTATTTTACCTCCAAAGAAAGTTAATTGACCGGCCTTCCATAAGGATGGTTTGTGTAAAATCATGTCTCCGATCTGTCCTCAAAATATGGGCTAAATACAAGTCCGGATGAAGACGATATGGCCCAAATACAGAACCCATGTCCATTCTGCCGAGTCCAGCCCACCATTGGATTAATGGCCCATTTAATCCATCCAAATACACTTTTTATCTCTAGTTTCCTGTATGAAAGTTGTATAACATTAAGTTAGGAACACTTTTACAAAATTTAAAATTAAAATAATAAATATAAAAATATTTATCTTCGAAATACTACAGTGCACTATAAAGGGTAAAACTGGAATTTTCTCCAAATTTTCAAATGAATGATCAAATCCCAAATATTTTATAAATAAACATATTTAACACAATGTGAGGAAATTATATCATTTATTATAAATAAAATATTCAACAAAATAGTAGTTTATCAACTCCCCCACACTTACCCTTTTGCACTCCTGGGCAAAACCTCATGTCAAGTAAACATCAATATCAAATCAAAACCAATTTTAAAACACATATCTTTGAGATCAAACAATTACACACCAAGAAACAAAAGATATCATGCCTCATAAAAAACCATTATTTCAAGTTCTTCATTTATATCATTCAATATATTTCCACTTTATTTATCCTACCATGCACAAAACACTTACCTCACTTGAATTTTCTCTCATCACACAAATATCAATTTTTTTTTGCAATGTCTTTCTCATCCAAACTCATACAAGGGTCACCATAGGCTTGATATATTACTACATCGCTACCCGATGTGAGTCAAGGACATATGTTTATCATGAGGACTTTTTAGGGTTGTTCTGTGGCTTTCGGTTGGTAGGATTTATATGTGAAAAATTCTGAGGCTGAATGAGGGCTTGACTCTTTTTGAAGCAAAATTGCATTAATCTAATTTTCACTTAAATATGGTCTTCTCCTCAATCCCCATAGTTTCAATTCAGCTCCATCATCATGAAAAGTCATGAAAAGTTTACACCATTAATCATTTCAGCATAAAAAATTTCAATCTTCTAAAACATGATTTTCTTGAAAGCTCCAGATGGGCACAGCTTTCCACCTCAATTAGAAGCTCCAGAAAAGGCACAGCTTCACTTGTCATGAAACCTCCAAAAAAGGCACATCTTTCAATATAATGACTTTCTTTAGTAGAAAACACATCTCTTCAGAATTTAATTTTCCACCCAAATTATCACAGAATGTAGTGGCACAACACAAGATAGATTCCCCCATACTTAAGCTCAACTAGATTATGCAATTTCACTTTAAGAGTTGGTTGGATAGAGAAAATTGGCTTGTAATGTGGCTAACCTAACAGGTTGTGCATGGATTCTAAGGGATACAAGGATTAAATATTCAAGGTAGGCCATTATAAAAAAGGATTCTTTGAAATAGGGGCTTTAATACTAAACAAATGCCTCAATCATTTAAACATAAGTACCTCAAACCCTCAAGTTTTGACATGAATAGATCAAATTATGGTTAAAGCAAGCATGGTTTGGTTCTCTCAAGAATTTAGGTGAATGTAAAGAATATGAAAATAATGGTTTAGAAGCCTCACAGGAAAGTGATTTCAAATATAAAGACAGTGAGATGTGGCATGGGATTCAAAATTCAGTGTACTTTTCATGAAATTACTAAATATTTGATCTTGAAACATAGTCATTTTTAGCATTCATTTAAGCTCAGTTTCATGGGATAAATTGTTTCACTCATTTATATGCATTTCAAAATTGTGATGAGAATCATTTTAGCTCAAAAATTTCAAAAACACAAAGAAAATTGAAAAAAAAATAAACACACAAAATTTGAAAAAACACACAATTTTTTTTGTTTGTTTTTTTTAATAGGAAAAAAAATTGAAATTACTAAACTAAAAGGTTCCCTCCCCCTCACTTAAAATATTGCATTGTCCTCAATGTGAACCTATGAGATGATATATGCACATGAAATGCAG
This sequence comes from Viscum album, assembly GCA_963277665.1. Lineage (NCBI taxonomy): Eukaryota > Viridiplantae > Streptophyta > Magnoliopsida > Santalales > Viscaceae > Viscum > Viscum album. Next base: position 2,105,943,061 of record OY728145.1, on the reverse strand, counting down.
GATTTTTAAATAGGACAAATAATATAAAAGTGAAAGGGTTAGAAACAGCCTGATGTGATCAAGTGATGATGGGGTCATGCAGTGTGATAAAATCCACTACATCAGTAGGAAATCCCTCAATGTATCTCTTCAAACGTTTCCCATTGACTGTAAATCACCTTCTAGTGTCCTCTTGTGTGATCTCCACTGCACCATAAGGAAAAACATTAGTCACAATATAAGGACCTAACCATCTGAAACGCAACTTACCAGGCATCAGCTTGAGTCATGAACTATAGAGAAGGACTTTCTCTCCAATATGAAACTCCCTTTGTTGGATCATTTTGTCATGAGATTCTTTTGATCTTTCCTTGTAGATCCTTGAGTTCTCAAATGATGACAGTCGAATCTCCTCAAGCTCTTGAATTTTCAACTTCCTTTGAATTCCAGCTTGGGCCAAATCCATGTTGCATTTTTTTATAGCCCAATATGCCTGATGCTCAACTTCCACTGGGAGATGACATGCTTTCTCAAAAACAATCTGAAATGGGGACATACCAATGGGTTTCTTGTATGATATCCTATAAGCCCACAATGCATCATCCAAGCGCTTACTCCAATCCTTCATATTTGGTTGCACGGTTTTCTCCAATATTTGTTCCAACTCACGATTTGAAACCTCAGCCTGGCCATTTGTTTGGGGGTGGTATGGTGTTGATGTTTTGTGTGTCACCCCATACTTTCAAAGGAGGTAAGCAAAATTCCTATTGCAAAAGTGTGTCCCTTGGTCACTGATTATGGCCTTTGGTACTCCAAACCTGCAAAAAATCTGAGCCTTGACAAAATCCACTACAAAATGAGAATCGTCTGTCCTGGTGGCCTTGGCCTCCACCCATTTACTCACATAATAAACAGAAACCAAAATATATAAAAATCCAAATGAACTAGGAAAAGGACCCATAAAATCAATGCCCCATACATCAAAAATCTCACAGAATAGTATGGGTTGTTGGGGCATCTCATGTCTCCTAGAAATGTTCTCAGTGTGTTGGCAACGAGAGCATGACTTACAAAACACAAGGGTATCATCGAACAAGCTAGGCCAATAAAATCCAGAGTCCAAAACCTTTCTAGCTGTCTGTTGGGGTCCAAAGTATCCACCACAAGCAAGTATATGACAGAAATGCAAAACAGACTCAAACTCATGATCGGGAACACACCTCCTAATGACTTGGTCACTACACATGTGTCATAAGTATGGATCATCCCAAACATAAAATCTTGACTCACTCTTTAATTTTTGGACTTGATGTTTCTTTAAATTTTCAGGGATTTCAGAGGCAACAAGGTAGTTAACTAAATCTGCATACCAAGGAAGCGTATCTGAGATAGAATAAAGATGCTCATCGGGGAAAGTGTCCCGAAGTGGTACCTGGTCCAAGGTGTCATCCTCTAGTGTGTGAGTAAGCCTACTCATGTGGTCCTCCGCCAAGCTTTATGACCCCTTTTTTTCCTTTATATCAATGTCAAACTCTTGAAGAAGGAGAATCCAACAGATAAGTTGTGGCTTTGCATCTGGATTCTTCAAGAGGTACCTCAGAGCTGCATGGTCAGAAAAAACAACTACTTTAGAGCCCAATAAATATGAACAGAATTTATCTAAAGAAAATATGACAGCAAGAAACTCCTTTTCCGTGGTAGTGTAGTTTTATTGGGCTGAATCCAATGTCCTTGATGCATAGTCAATCACATGTGAACGTCCTTCCACCCTCTGAGATAAGACAGCTCCAACCGCGAAGTTAGAGGCGTCACACATAAGCTCAAAAGGAATCTCCCACTGTGGGGGCTGTATGATAGGTGGAGTGGTCAGACGTTGTTTTAGCTCATCAAATGAATTCCTGTAAGAAACGTCAAACACAAAATTAGAATCCTTTTGAAGTAATCTTGACATAGGAAGAGAAATCTTACTAAAATCTTTGATGAAGCGCTGATAAAATCCTGCATGCCCTAGGAAAGATCTCACATCACGCACACATGAAGGATATGGTAAGTATGAAATAATATCTACCTTTGATCTATCAACCTCTATCCCATGTTTTGACACTACATGCCCTAAGACAATGTCATGATCTACCATGAAATGACACTTTTCAAAGTTCAGGACCAGATTCTTCTCAATACAACGATTCAACACCTTTCCTAAACTAATTAGACATTCATCAAATGAAGACCCATACACTGTAAAATCATCCATAAATACCTCCATGTAGGTCTCAATAAAATCATAAAAAATACTCACCATGCATCTCTGGAAGGTACCTGGGGCGTTGCAAAGTCCAAATGGCATCCTCCGGTAGGAAAATGTGCCAAAGGGATAGGTGAATGTAGTCTTCTTCTGATCCTCTGGAGCTATAGGAACCTGAAAATATCCATAAAATCCATCCAAGAAATAATAGTGTGTCTTCCCAGCTAGTCTCTCAAGCATCTGATCAATAAATGGGAGGGGGAAATGGTCCTTGCGAGTGGACTGATTTAGTTTCCTATAATCAATACACACACGCCAACTGTTTTGCACCCTCATTGGAACTAACTCATCTTTCTCATTTTTAACAACAGTAACACAACTTTTCTTAGGCACAACCTGAATAGGACTTACCCACTGAGAATCTGAAATGGGAAAGATTATACCTACCTCGAGCAATTTCTCAACTTCTTTTTTAACAACTTCCAGGAGGGTGGGATTGAGTCTCCATTGTGGTTGTCTCACCGGTTTAGCCCCATCGTCCAAGAGAATCCTATGCATGAAAATGGAGGGGCTAATACCTGATATGTCAGCCAAGGTCCACCCAATCGCCCTGATGTTCTCCCTCAAAATATTCAAAATATTTTCTTCATGTTCAAAATGGATATTGTTAGCAATGATAATAGGTAATCTCTCACCACTCAACAAGTATGAGTCTTTTAGATTTGGTGGCAATGGCTTGGGTTCTAATGAAGGAGGGTGTAGTATGGATGGAGACATTGAAGGAACTAAAATATGTGCACAAAGAGCATTAGTATCATAATAGACATCATCAAAATCAGAGAATAAAGCATCAAATCCATCATCATACTCAACAGCCATGTCATAATCAGAGTTCACATGATCAAAATCAGAATATGATTCCATTTCAAAATCAAATCTTAGAGAGTCTTGTTCCTTAGAAACGGGTGTGGAAGTACTTTTAGACATCAAACTAGAACCAATACTCATAATCTCCCTAAGCATAGGACAATCCAATTCCATGGTGTTTTTACTTGGTGGTTCAAAATGGGAGATAAAAAATGCAGAATGATCCTCTGAGGGGTACTTCATGGAATCCATAACATTAAATATCACAACTTCATCCCCAAATTCCATGGAAAGTGTACCCTCATTGACATTTATGATAGTTTTTGCAGTTTTGAGGAAGGGCCTACCTAAGATAATGGGGGCATGAGAACTTAACTGATCATCCTCCATGTTAAGAACATATAAATCCACTGGAAAGATCATGTCTCTTACCCGGACAAGTACATCCTCAAGAACTCCCGCTGGATATGTCGTAGCTCTATTCACCAACTGCACCACTACTCTTGTCGGCTTCAACTCACCAACCTGCAAGGAAGAGAATACAGATTGAGGCATCACATTTATGGAAGCACCTAAATCACAAAGTGCATCAGAAAAGTGCAACTCCCCTATGGTGCATGGGATGGTGAATGTCCCTGGATCCTTGCACTTTTTTTGCATTGCTAGAGTTGGTGAAATGAGTGCTGATACATTCCTTCCAAGGTTGATCCTCTCATTTCCCTTGAGCCCACTTCGATTGGTGCAGAGTTCTTTTAAGAATTTGGCATACCTTGGGATTTGCTTAATGGCTTTAAGTAGAGGAATGTTGATCTCCACATGCTTGAATGTGTCCAAAACCTCCTTTTTCATTGCTTCTTCAGCCATTTTCTTGGTTTGAACAACACTATTTGGAAAAGGAAGGGGTTTAGGAGGAACATCATCAATATTTTTCTTACCTTTATCTTTCTCCTTGGATTTCTCATCAGTTGGTTTGGAATGCGGATGCTCTGGAGTTGAGGTGAATCCCGGTGGAATGGTAGGTACAGATGTATCATTCATTTGCTTCCCACTTCTCAATGTGATGGCACTAACATTCCCCTTTGGATTTGGAGTGGGTTGGGAAGGTAGATTTCCAGAATTCTTACTCACAAGTTCATGGAGGGCAGTGGCAATCTGGCTTATTTAAGTCTTCAACTCCCTCAGCTCCGAACCTTGACTCTTTAGATCATTCTGTTTATTAAGAACAATTTGATTCAAAAGTTCATCAGTGTTCGAATCTACCTTGGGTGGGGGATTCCCTTGTTGCTGGCTTGCTGATGCTTGGGCTTCAAATCTCCTTTGGGGTCGTTGGAAACCCTGCTGGTAAGGCGGAGGCTGCTGGAAGTTTTGTTGAAAAGGGGGCCTTTGTTGTTGTCCAGATCCATACCTCATGTCTGATTGATCCTTCCACCCTTGGATGTATGTTGGAGAAAATGAATCAAACTTCTTTTGGGGATATGGTTGTTGTTGCTGCTGAAATGGTCTCCCTGGGAATACTGCTGCGCAATCCTCTGTCTCTTGTAGTTGTGGGAAACAGTATGTTGGGTGGCTTGTCTCAGTGTAAATGCCACAAGGCAATGAAGGAGGGGGTAGATATGTCTTTTGTGCCAAAACAATTTTCCTCACCATAGTTTTCAATTATTCTAACTTGGTATCAATCAAATGACTCTCAAGAGAAGAAGGACTTGCCTAATGTACTCCCCTGATATGTGGTGTACCTCGATCACCAAATTGTTGGGATTTCTGGGCCATTTTGTCGATCAATGCATGTGCGGATGCTGGTGTCTTGTCCACCAATACTCCTCCAGCTGCAGCATCAACCATGCTCCTCTCCATGGGTGTGAGTCCTTCGTAGAAGTATTGGATGAGGAGCTGCTCACTGATTTGGTGATGCGGACAGCTTGCGCATAACTTCTTGAATCTCTCCCAATACTCATACATTGACTCCCCTTGTTCTTGCTTGATCCCTGATATATCCTTACGAATGGAAGTGGTCCTTGATGCTGGAAAAAATCTCTGCAAGAAAAGATGTTTCAAATCATTCCAACAAGTTACATCTTTGGGTTGTAAATAATACATCCAATCTTTCGCAGCTCCATCAAGTGAGAATGGGAATGCTCTTAATTTGATTTGGTCTTCAGATACATTTCTTGGTTTCAAGGTTGAGCACACCACATTAAATTATTTCAAATGTTTATTGGGATCCTCACCAGAGAGGCCATGAAACTTTGGAAGTAAGTGAATTAACCCAGATTTGAATTCAAAGTCTGATTCGAGGTTTGGGTATGCAATACAATTTGGTTGATAGTTAATATCTGGTGCAGCTAATTATCGAATGGTTCTATTAAGTTCATTTCCATTATTTCTAGCCATTGGTTCTTATTTTATGTTTGAATTTAAATAACTTCCAATTATAATGTTTCTAGAAGAGAGGAATTCACCAACTGGTTGAATATTGAAACTTCTCGTAAACTGAGAGTGTCTGATTCGTTCCCTAAGGCTGCGTTCAATATCAGGGTCAAGATCTAAGAGATCTTCGGGATTAGTTCGTGTCATCAATCAATGAAATATTAAAAGAAGGAAATTGGACAATAATAAAATAAAAATTATAAGTTTGAGATAATGGTCCAAAAATAAGTAGAAGGAAATAAAAGAAGAAGGAAAAAAATCAGATTGGGTAAAGATGGAAGAAAGAAGAGAGGAAGAGAATAAAATGTAAAACAAAATAAATACCTCTAATTGGTTGAAATAATTACTTGCCTCCTCGGAAATGGAGCCAATTTGAAAGAGCGCTTTCGTGGGCGCCCTCAAATGATTAGTGTGATTTTGGGGTACTTAGGTGCAGCAGAGTGGCTGACCAAGGTCGTCTCTCAAAGGAGGATGTGAATTTAACAACTTATTAAAGGTATTCTAAAAATAAAATAAAAGAGAATAAAATAAAAAAACCCTACTTTAAAGGATTGGGGTTTTTTATAGTTTATGAATCTAGAAGAAGTTTTCTGCAAGAAGATTGTATATTTTTTTTTAGTTTTGAAATGAATTTTGATTAAAATGACACAACAAGAAGATGTTTTTTTAGAAATCTACTTTAAAAGGTGTAATAGATATAACTCTACCTCTTAATTCACTTATTAATCATTATCATTTAAATAAATATCCACTTAATTATGATCCCCTAATTTTTTATCCCTCGAACCCTACGAGAGTTAACTTAACCACAAAGATGAAATTACTTAAACCCTAGGCTAGCTTCGGAACATGCAATCACATCACCCTGCTTTGATTGTTGTTCTAAGGATAGCTTATGGTCAGTGGTTAATTATAGCACATATACATTCTGGAAATGAGGATGAATTGTGTTTAGAGATTATATTTGAACTCTACAAATTTATCCCATCTGGTCTTGTATTACCGATTAAGATTACGCTCTCATAATTTACAAAAAATCCCGACCTCACGTGTTTTTGTGTTAATTGTTCAATTGCTTTCTTAGTTTCTTACAATTTAAAAACACAATTCATGGATCATATTAATTGAATTAAAGTAGCTCAATGATTCAAAATAATTAAATGAAGAGGGTAGAAGATAGATCGATTACTAAAAGACTACTCTTCCATGGGCGGTGTAGTCATCGTGGAGACGTTTTGCATAAGCAAAGGATTGAAGGGGTAGAACCCAATATTGTCTCCACTATTGATTCCAACCCAATTAATAAGATTAATATAATAATAAGAGGGAATAACACAGAATATTATTTGAAGAAAAATTCAAGAAACAAACATGAAATAAAAGAAATACAAAGAAGAGGTGGGAGAAGAGAGCCTTTTTGGAAGAGAGGTTTGCACAAAGGCTTACTTCTTCCAAGAGTTGTGAGGGGCTCCCAAGATACAACCTTTCGGCCACACCTTTCCAAATCCTCTAACATCCCTCTCAAAGAGTTAAAACCCCCTTTAAATATATTTTGTGAAGGCTAGTGATACATAACTTTTTAAGTGTGAAATGAAAAACTCGGCCAAATATTTTATTCCAAGTTTCACCGCCTAGTTGACCTCCAAAACACATTAATTTACCAGACTTCCAGAAGTCTGGTTTCTGCAAAATCATGTCCCCGAGCTTTCCTCAAAATTTGGGCTCAATACAAGTCTGAATGAAGAAGATATGGACCAAATACAGAACCCATCTCCATTCTACTGAGTCCAGCCCACCATTGGATTAATGGCCCATTTAATCCATCCAAATGCACTTTTTAGCTCTAGTGTCCTGAATCAAAGTTGTAGAAAATTAAGTTATGAACACTGTTAAAAAATTTCAAATTCAAATAATAAATATAACAATATTTATCTTCGAAATACTATAGTTCATTATAAAGGGTAAAACTGGAATTTTCTCCAAATTTTCAAATGAATGATCAAATCCCAAATATTTTATAAATAAACATATTTAACACAATTTGAGGAAATTATATCATTTATTATCAATAAAATATTCAACAAAATAGTGGTTTATCAATCATTTAATGAGTATGATTTTTCACTGTACGCTTTATCCAAATCAACATTTGGTTCATTACTAGATTCCTTCAACTGAATCACACTGTTTCCACAGACACTTCTGCACTGAGGGATACCACCCAACTTCTGCTTCTTATTTGACGTTCTTCCCTTTTCCATGGCACACCAAGATAAGAGTAGACTAAATCTTTAACCACACATATCTACTGCACCAAGTCAGAGCAAACAAATTTGATAAAATGAACCTTCCCTCTGATACCAATTGTTAGGACCAATAGGGGCCTATATACCCTGAGAGGGGGGTGAATCAGGGTATAGATATTCTTTTTCAAAATTATTCCTATGCCACTGGATCTTGACATCTTTATTACAAGGGTCACTTTGTTTTCACTTGTTTGTTTATTATGACCACTTCTTTTCTTCTTTATCTGATGATGATGCTTTAAATGCAATGTAGGGAAGTAAGCAGGCATACACAAAGATTTTTACTTGGTTCACCCTCATTGGGCTATGTCCAAGGAGCATACAATGGCGATGTGTTGTTGTACCAAATCCACTAAAGCACACTACTATTTATAAGGCTCGGGCTAGATCACTTATATGCCCAGGATCACTACCTTTATAAGGTTTAGAGTCAGTTCACTGCTTTCCCAAGGGTCAGTACCTTAGTCTCTCTCTCTAGCTCACTACCGGTGGAGAGGATCACCTTCTTCCTCTTTCTTTGCTCACTGCTCTGGAAAGAATCCACTCATGATTTATAGACCTATAGGTCTCTTCATTGTCACTGATTAATACATCCTTTGTTGTATGTAGATACTCTATTGAAGTCCAACTTTCACCCGTAGATGAATCTCACTTTGCACCGAAGGTATCGGCCAATCTTCCAGCTTTCACGCAGCCCTGAATCACTGTCGTGCTTCAACCATACCTGGAACCCTTCTCCAAGTCAGTGCGCAAGTCTTAGCATGCAATTTAAAACTGGCATGCAGGTTCACCTCAACCACTTGCACGACACTAGCTTCTGCAACTCCAAACTTGCGCGACTCTCAACCTTTTACGCCCAAACCAATATTGGAGCGCAACCACCAACTGTCGCGCTTCTTCAAAACCTGGTGCACAAGTGTCACCAAACCACTTGCGCGACACCCCCTTCTTCAACTCAAAACTTGGGCAACTCCCTTCCTTTCTCGCCCAAACCACTCTGTACGCACATCAATCAACTGGTGTACAACTTCTACTTGCGCGACCGCACCACCACTTGTGCGACCACCACACCTGCGTGACGGGAGCTCTGATTTTATCTAAGTTTTGAACTTGCTACTTAATGAGGAGGTTTTAACCTCTATTTATAGGAATTTGGAAATCCTACGCAACGGCGCGCAAGTCTCCCCTCGGCGCGCAGGTCTTGCCACCCTAGTCTCTACCGTGCAAGTCACTTGCACGACCAAACATAAAACTTGGGCGACCCTTTTTCCTTTGCCATATTTTGATGATCTGATCTTGAAAAACATATGGCGCACAAGTTTCCAATCCTCCAAGACACCAGCACGCAAGTCCCTTTGTCAAAAACACTTTTCCCCATTTTTCGATTTTGAGGTCCAAAAATTTGGCAAACATTGGAAAACGGCGCCACCTTGTATCTCCTCTTTTTGAACTACCTCCAGATCGACCATTATTTTTCCGACGTTCTTGAATCAAACATGGATCGTTAACCACATCCCTTGAACTCAACATGCCACCATGAAATCCTCTTTTTCAACAAATTTGTATGTCATAGTTTGCTTTGTCAACAAACACAACACGGAGTCCCACTTTGTCAACAAACACAATCACCTCAAAAATGCTTCAATGATATCTTGAGGGATTTTTTCCCAACATTTCCTAATTTTCATAATTAATATTATTTATTCACTTTTAATATCTTTGTAATTTATATAATTAATATTATTTATTCATTTAATATTTCCTATTCATTTTAAATATTTTTTAAAATTTATTAATTTAAGTATTTTTTTTATTATAAAGTAATATTTTGATTTTTAGCATTCATGTTTATATAATTAATAATTTATTATACTTATTATTTTTAATTTATAATTTTTATAAACTGGTATTTATCATTACTAAATTTAGCATTGATAAATCCATACTCTATCAACACAAAACTTAGCATTGATAAAAAATGATTTTCATTTTAGCGCTGAGAAAAGTATGCTTTATCAATATTGTTTTACTATTGCTAATAAAATGTTCTTCATTATTCTAAAAGTACCCTAATAGTGATCATTTCTCCTTGTGTCATTCAAGCTATCACGAAAGCTGAACCCCGTTTCCTCCTCCTTCAAATTTTTTGGATGAATCAAGTCCTTTGAAAGTTATATGGTCTGTTTCAATTCAAGAAAGATTAATCAAGTGGTGAGTCTCGATACAAGAAAGATGAATCAATTCCTTTGAAAGTTTTATTTTATTGTCCAATAATTTCTAGGTTTAGGAACCTATATGGAAGTAAGAAGACTTCAAGTAAATTGATGTGGAACACAGATACAAGAATTAAATATGGGAAAAAATTTCGATCAAAAGACTCTCCTTACTGAAATAAAACTGATCACAGATATACTGAATTTGGAAACGAGTCGAGAAAAATTTGTCTTGTGTTATCTATAGATGGAGTGGAGCCTTTTGGTTTATAAAGTAGTAATCATAGTACTTGTCCAATTTTGTTAATAAATTATAACTATCCACTGTGGTTATGCATGAAGTGAAAATAAATTATGTTATCTCTATATATATCAACACCAAAAAACAAGTAATGATAGGGATGTTATTTTGGCTCCATTGATCGATGATCTGAAATTAATAAGATTCATCTGTTATATTGTATAATGCTTATAAAAATGAAAATTTCATGTTGAGAGTAATGTTTTATTGGATGAAAAATGACTTTCCTTCTTATGGAAATTTGTTAGGATATAGAATTAAAGGAAAGTTAGGGTGTCACGTTTATGATAATGGCACACACTCAGTAAAGTTAAAATATTCCTTGAATATTGTGTTTCTAGGACATCATAAATTTTTACCCTTCTAATATAAATATTGATCCAAAATGAAATCATTTGATGTGAATTTAGAAGAAGGTACAACATCATCTCCACTAACAGATGATCAACATTCTGAGAAAGTGCATAATATGGTTATCTTTTTTTATAATTTTTTTTTAAAACCCATATGAAAACCAGTTGGAAAAAAATATCAGTTTTTTTAATTACTATATTGGAATTGTTTATACATCATACATTTTCATGATGTCATACACATAAAAAAATGTATCTGGTAGAGTCGTTAGTATGTTACTAAATACACTCGAAAAAACAAAGGATGACATTAAGGCTAGGATAGACATGATTGAAATGGGGATAAGGGAAGATTTGGTGCCGATATAAGGTGAAAGGTGGACTTTTCTTCCTCCAGTAGCTTACACTCTTTCCAGGAAGTAGAAATATCAGTTTTCAAACTTCTTGGATGATGTAAATGTTTCATAGGGGTATTCATCAAATATCAAGAATGTCATATCAATGAATGATTTTAAGTGAAAGGCCTAAAATAACATGTATTCCTTATTTTGATGCAAGATTTGATTCATATATATTTTTATTGCATTCTACATACAAATATCTAACAAACATTAACCAATATTTGTTTCTTTTTAAAAGATATATGCAATAAATTTATAGACCCAAAAAAGTTTCCAATTGTGAAGAAGAAAATTACTACCCTATTAAGTGAGTTAGAGATGTTCATCACACCATCATTGTTTGATATGATGGTTCACTTGGTTAGAGATATCTGGTTATTTTTTCTTGTACATTATAGATCGGTGTACCACATTTAATGGTATTTGAAGATTTTTAAAGTGTACTTAAAAAATCAAAGTCATCTAAAAGGTTATATTTAATAGATATATATTATTTGGGAAGTCATTGAATTTTGTGGCTAATACCTTTCTTATGTGGATAAAATTGTTCTACTATAATCTCATCATAGTGGGCACCTTGTGGGTGAAGTAATTTCCAGAAGAGATATTGTCAAAATTACCATTACGTAGAAGGATCATATCACCTTTATATTTTATATAGTAGTTTAGAGGTTATGCCATATATTGAAACCCACAAAGTAATTATCATTAATTTAAACCCACAAAGGGTGGAAATATAGATATCAAATATGCATAATCAATAGTTTATAGTATGGTTTTATGAAAAAAAATTTAAGGATTTATCTGTAAATCCGAATTCAATTTTAGAACAACTTCAATGGATAGCTAGGGTACCAATTGTGCATGTATTATCTAATAATATTTATGTAATGAAAATTCATATGTTTTATAAAAAAACAATATGAACATAGTGTGATGAAAAATAGTGGAGTCACTCTTATGGAAAAAATGGTGCATGTATTTGGTACTGAGGGTAGAAATATTATTTGTGTGAATATATTATACTTTAGAATAATTGAAAAAATATAGGAGTTGGATTATATAAAATTTAATGTACCAATTTTTTAATGAAAAAGGATTAATATAGTGGAGATAAAATTAATTAATTTGTGAAAGTGAATTTCAATAAGGAAGGGTGCAAGGAAGAATTGTTCATAATGGAATCATAGGTGGTAAAAGTATTTCATGTTCTAGATAATTCAAATAGAAATTATTAAATTGTTCTCTTTTCTACTAAAACCATTGTAGGGTCAAATTAAAATTCCATTGAGTATGACCCCTTCATTGGGACATCAAAATAATTTCATGGTGGTTTAAATATTGATGAATTCCTATATATTAGAGGGGGAAAATGAGGGGATTTAGAAACTCAATGGAGAGGCTAAATCCCTTCAACCTTTAAATAAGAAAAAAGAGAGATCAATAATTAGGTTAAAGTTTTTTTAATATACAATTTTTTCCTCATAATATTATGTGTTCTCTATTATATTTACATAATCTAAATTAAATGTTCAATTAATTATATAGATAATGGATTCTCTACATACTAATGATCTAAATATAAGGAACAATAGGTTTCTCATTATTTTGACTCTACCAATCCTGAGGAACATCATATTGACAATATTGAAACTGGGGAAATGGTATAAGGTGGACAACCTATGTTTTAGAAAAAACATGACTGTCATAGTGCAATAATACTAAAAAAATTATTAATTCAAGAAAAAAAGTCATAAACTTTGAGGTTGGATGGAATATAGGAAAATAACATGTTAACCCCAACAAGAATTTTTTCATTATTAACATTGATATCACCACTCAAATGCACATTCTATTTGATATATATTTATGAAATAATCTTGTTCTCTTGATAAATAAACTAATTTAGGAGTAATTAGGGTAACATTATCATATAATTTAATGAAAAATAAAATAATGAAACGTTGATTTACTCTTCATTATACCTTTCAGAGTGCATTTATATTATATTATTTTTAAATGAAATTTGTATTAATAGTTTCTAGAAAGGATCATAGAGCCTTTCAAACAATTATTACATGGAATCATCTCAGGAATGTTGAAGGGAAATTAAAAAAACCCACAACCATATATATATATATCCATACATGATAAACTATGAAACATGGAATGCATTCATTGGTTGATGTGAGGATGCATCATTTTGGGTACATTGTAATTAGTAATATTTTACTTTACATTATGTGTATTAAGTACTTTGATTAATAATTGTTAATTTATTAAACATAAACTAAGTGTTTATAATAAGAAACGTGTATCAAAACCAATGTAATCCTACTGTAAAGCAAGGATGGGGTATGCTACAGTTGAAGAAAAAATGGTGTGTATTTTAAATCTATAATAATAATTTTAATTTATAGGAAACAATAATATAATTATATTCCTCTGTTTATATGAATATTTATAAATCAAAATCAAAATCCTCTTACATTCTATATCATGTGTTATGGAAGTAGGCTCTTGTAAATAAATAAGGAAGACTATTGGATGAAAACACACAAAGATTCTGGGAATCATGTGTAAGTATGTCATAATAAAAAAATGTATTCTTTAAATTAGTATTACGTAACAATGATTAATTATTTTCCTTTATTTTTTTATTTTTTTTATACACAATAATCATTATACATTGTACCTAATGAACAACTATTTTTGTGGTCTTGAAGTATCCATAATAATATGGTTTCATTAGAGGTGCGGGTTTTGGAGTGTCACCTCGAGCATATTTTGAGAAATCAAAATAAACATGGGGATAAAGATAATAAAATAGATAACATGTAGGAGTAGATATATTCTTTAAAATAAAAAATTAATTTTTAGTCTTATTTTTTAGAAAATTTTATGGGAAAGTGTCAAAGAGAAGAAACAACATAGCAGTAACCACTACATGAAGAGCCACCCCCCCACCCCCAAATTTGAGGCTACAAATTCACCTTAAAGGCTTTATTTACTAGAGGTAATTTATTTTATCATAACAATTTCTATGAAATATAAACTAGATAGATATTAATAACTTTCTTATACTAAAATTCCATAGGGTGAAATTTATTATGATTTATATATATCTACAACCACCCATATCTTTATTGTGATGGGTAAAATATTTAATATAATAATATATATTCACCACAAAAAATAACATATAAAGGATTATGTAAGAGTATGTATTCACAAATCTCACAAATTGAGCATCGATCTACTTATTCCCCTTGTTGATCTAGATGTTCACATGGTCAAACTTGCTATTGTAACTTTCATAAAATGGTCATTTAATATTATAAAAATCATAAAGATAATGAGGTATGTACTTTATAGTTCATTTTTTATATAAAACCTTTATTAATTAATGAAAAAAGGTATGAATTGAGGAATGTTGTTGAAAATAAATAAAATGAAGGGGAAATGGAAGATCAAATCAAAATAATATAAAGGGTCAACCAATAAATCAAAAATACCTTCCAAGAGTACCTTTACCCTATCAATTAAACTATCGTGTTTACTAAAATTACACGTTCATACATATATAACATTCAAAGATAATAATATGACCTAAATTAAATTCAAATAAAAAATGTATAAAGATGTCATTCCAGAAATGAATGGTCTTGAAAGTTTAAACGAAATTCACAAGCATGAATGATTAAGAGCCTCATTTTTTAATGTATACATGAGGTACATTTTTATAATAAATTTTTCTAATAATTATTCTACTAAGTTAGTTTTTATTAATTACATTTCATTTTTATAGGCATGAAATAGAAATTTGGACTCATTATTCCTCACACCACTTCTATAGAAAACGAATCATTAGATGAAGATGAAATTTCAATACCAATTGAGTGAATGGACACAATGTTTGAAAATAAAGTTGAAAACAACATATTCTTATTAATACCTATAATGGAGGGGTAAAAATATGAAATCTAATAATATATAATGTATTTTAATTTCTTTTATTATTTATTCCTTTTTATTTTTTAGGAATCATTGGATAATCATTGCAATCAATTTTGATACTCAAAATATTTATTTTTTGGATCCAATGAATGGATATCCAAAAAATAGACCATACATTATGTACTTTATTAAATTGTAATGTGATTCATTAATCATTTTATAAATAAACATCAATGTATATGTTTTATATTGTGTTTTAATGAAAAAAATATGATAAGGTAGTGTTTAAATATCATCAAAATCATGGTATAAGGATGTTCTTGTTTAAAAATGTATGATGGAAAATAAAATACAATAGGGTGTTAATTTTAGTTTAAAAATAAACTTATAATTTTATTCTTCTTCAAATATTAAATTGATGGGTTTTCCAAATTACTGATGAAATCAAAGATTGGTTAATTTTTCAAATTACTTGTGAAATCAAAGATCATGGTAATGGAAATATATACTATATTAAAATATATTTAGAACACCATAAATAATTGTATTCATATTTTAAATTATTGATGAAAAATTTAACATAGTGGAAATTTTAAAAAAAACATGAAGTATTGGTTAGAAAACCAAATACTTCTTTAAAGGAATATTTATTAAAACCTTTCTTTTTAAAAAAATTGAAAGGTGGATTTATAGACCCGATATGAGGTATCCATTAATTTAAAATGATCATAAGTTATCCTAAATTTTATATATATCATGATGTTTTTCTTCATATCCTTATAATTCCTTGAGTAAAGCTATCGGTAACCGCTCGCATCCACACATAGGAAGTACTTGATCTTCGTATTACTAGACACAAAATCCCTTGATCAGATGATCATATTTTATGTATTCCTATCCATGTAATCCCTAAATCACATAGGAAATTTATAATAATTATTATAATTGAAATACTAAGAGGTTTACAAGGTAAACCTCACTCGTAGCTCTTAGAAAAAACACTCATAAAGAAACAATATTGCACTGATCGGAAGTGATTTCAACAATAAGAAATTTATAAGCTTTAAAATGAATATAAACCTTAATAATACTTGATTATCATATAATTTTTATATTATTTCAACTCATTATGTGTAGATTTATTTATTGTTAATTTTTTAAAAAAACATCAATTTTCTAATTCCATAAAACTTGGTGTTATTTGTAAATACATCAACAGAAATATATTTATCTACTAATGAAATTAGTATGTTGCTTAATCTATCGATTAGTTAGATAATAACTACTAAAGTGATTCTAAATACAATGGATGTAACATTCCATGAATTTTCAACTCATAGGATTTTCATAAAGTGATTTAGAGCTCTGGTGTTTCAGTTACCAGAAGTTCATTCTTCATAAGAAATCAACATAAACATAAAATTCAAGTTCGATCATTATAATATAAAGTGTATTGTGATTTATGAAATAAATAAATAAGATATTAATTGACTCAATAGTATCTCCAAAAATATCCCACTTTTTAGAAAACACAATACATTAAAAAAAATTAAAGAGAGGAACTAAATGTTAAAAGGAAATATCTTTATAGTCTTATTGATATAGATTTTATTCCCTTTGTTTTAATAAAAAATAAACTTTATTAGAGATAAAAAATACTTCCCTTTGAAAATTAATATTCCTCCTTTTAATTAATCAAATAATATATGATAAACAACTATCAATAATCCCCCTTAAAATTAGGTAATAAAAAATTAAGATAAACAATAATAGAAAATTTTAATAAACAAAAAATAAGATAAAAAATAAATTTTCAAAAAGAAATACTAAAAAAATCAATCAAAATTTAAAATTTTAATTTATTTTGATAATTGTTTGATCATATTTTTTGGTTTCCTTTTTAACTTATGCATCTCTTTGTATCTTCAAGAAAAATCCTTGTAGCATGGTTGATGTAATTGAAATTGTATACATCAATTCCATTTTGACCATTCTTTCTAATCTAACAAGATCTTCTCATAAATTGATTTCAAGTTAAACTTCAATTTCTACACCATTCATATGGATCTTATCAAGCATCTCTATATAAAAAAAGATATCATTATACATTATCATACTTTGAGCTTCACCTTCTTCCCCAATAATCAGAGAGAGGTATTTTTCTACATCTGATGATATTGTTATTTTAGAAAGTAAAAATTTGAGATTTAAGGATGGTTTTTTGTTCTTATTATGATAATATTTTAGAAAGATACTTTTAATAAGAAACATTTTAGTATAAAATATAATTTAATGTGAAAAATCCTAGATATTTCAGTCCTTATATAGGCATTTAAGATTGTTATTTCCCAAAAGTTTTTCCTTTGATGTATGTGTAGTTCATAAAGGATTTCTTGGAAAATGAATGTTCAAAACTCATTTCATACAAATTCTCTTATGAATTAAATTTAAGAATTATTTTAATGGAAAATAAAAAGTTTACCTTTTAAAAAATAATAACAACTGCCTGTATAAAAAGTAATAAAACAAATTTTATAAAAAAATTAATATCTCCCCAGAGATTAAACAATAATATCAAGGAAACAATAAAAGATATGTTCGTAAATATTAAACCTTATTAAATTTATCTTTTGATGGATGATATTTCTTCTTCAAGGATGGTATAATAATGAGTTTAGTAAAGATGTAGAACTTTTACTATAAAAAATTAAAAATAGTTAAATTTGAAAAGTTGTTATTTTTTGAAAAATAGTAGTTTAAAAAATAATAAATTTTAAAATAAAATTAGTTTGAAAATAATATAGATTTTAAAATAATATAATTTTAAAAATAATATATATTTTAAAATCATAAAGTTTTAAGATTAGGGATATTTAAAAAATAGTTAAGTTTGAAAATCAAAAGATTAGAAAAAATTTCTCCATTTTTTTATTAGAGGAGTTTTTAAATGTAAGTAGATAGGCAAAAAAATAAGTGTATTTAAGATCACTTAAGTTTGATCATTCCCAAAAAAAATTAATTTATAAGGATAAAGAGGTTTTTGTGAAAATATCATCAATTTGATTTTCTATTCTAATAAAATCAAGAATAATATATATTTTTTGTGTTTGATCCCTTGGTAAATGGTATCTTATATATGTGTGATTTTCTCATGAGTTATGTTCTGGGTTTCTAGATAAATAAATGACACTAGTATTATCACAAAGAAATAGAGTTTGAGTAAACTCAAATAAAAATCCATGAGTGTGTGTTGCATCCACAACACTTGATCACAAAAAAATTCTAGTGAAAAGTGTTAAATAATGTTGTTTCTTTCTAAACTAATAAAATAAATATTCTCCTATGAAATTAATTTTTATATATTTATATTTTCTATCTAATCTAAAACCTCCAAATTCAGCATCTAGTTAACTTTTTAGAAAAAAATAATTTCTGGAAAAATAAAATAAACCAAGTTCTAAAGTACCTTTAAGGTATTTGAAAATGTGTTTCACTGATTTAAAATGGTATTATTTTAGATTATATTGAAATCTCACACATAAAAATACTAAAATTATTATTTTTGGTTTACTTTTAATAAGATATATTAAACTTCTGATCATACTTCTATAAAGTTTTTGATCTACCGATTTATCGATTTCATGAAGATCGTGTATGATAGAAGTTTCTAAAGGAGTAATAATATTTAATTAATTTTCAAAACCAAAAATTTTGAGTAAATATTTAATATATTTATATTGAGAAAAAATATTTCTTTTAGTTTTTAAAAAATTTTAAAACCAAGGAAAAATTGAGTTATCCCATTATGATCATTTTAAACTCATTTTTCTTAAGCTTAGAAACCCTATAAGAAAGATATTTTTGATTTGAAAAAATAATAACTTCATCAATATAAATTTGAAAAAAGATAATTTTTCTAACTTTTCTTTATGAAAAGAGTTATATTAGAACTTCCTTTAATAAAATTATTTTTAATTAAATATCTTGTAAGCCTGTCATATCAGGCTCTGGGGGATTGTTCAACTCTATAGAGTGATTTAGTATGTTTAAATACATTTTCCATAAATTTAGAATATTCAAAACCAATAGGTTGTTTAACATAAAATTCCTCTTGTACATAAACATTAATGAAATAACTTTTCACATCCATTTGAAATAAATTTATGTTCATATGGGATGAAAAGGCTAATAAGATTTGGATAGATTATAATCTAGCTACTAGTGAAAATTTTCACCATAATCTATTCATGATTTTTGAAAATATACTTTTGAAACAAGTATTTCTTAATTTCTAATAATTATTCCATTTTCATCACATTTGTTTCTAAAGAATCCATTTTACTCCAATTACTGATAGAATTGTAAGTTAATTAACTAGGTTCCCAACTTGGTTCCATTCAAACAAATTGATCTCTTCTTGCATGGACCTTATCCAAATTTCATCACCTAAAGCATCATCTACTGATTATCCAATAAAAATACATATTTTAATTACATTTTAATGGTATTAAATGTTCATTTTTGATCTTATGGGCCTGAGTTAGTGGATTTTAATTTTGAACATCCATTCTTATCATTTGTGCACTTCATGCCTAATGTACACCAATTTACGCCCAATGATTCATCTGATTTTAAGGATTGTAATTATCCATATCTTAATTTGATATTTTGGGAACTATATATACACTTAAATATGATCATTTTTCATTTAGGGATCAATGGAGGATTCATAAAGGATGATAAAGATATTTGGAGATGAATGGAAGTAATTCTAGAGAAGGCAGATTAGAAAAAATCCCATTGATGAGAATGTGGGGCCCAACATACAGGCCCAATGAAGCCAAAAATTCATGGGATTCTAGAAGACATATATAGGAATAAATCATTCTTCATAAGATAGTGCTAATTCGGCCTCCATTGTGGTTATTCAGGTGGTCCAAGTTGAAGATAAAATTCTAGGCCAGATTCTACGGCCCAGAAAAATAGTCCACCATTTTACACATATCTTGTTAACCATAAACTATTTTGGGGAAATCCAGATCTTTATGTTTGTTTTATATGGCCCACTTCAATTAGGCCATCTAGAAGGTCTTCCAAGCACATCTATTCGGTGGTTGCAAGCTGGATTCCACCTCGTGTCAAGAGTGGAAAAGTCCAAATTCCACAAGCTTTCCACCACCCTAGTCCTACCATAATCAAGTGGGATGTTTTTTACTGTTGGAGGCTCGAACCAAGGATCCCAAAATTCCTATTTAAGGCAGTGGTGATGGAGGAGTTTTTCATATTTGAGCATTGTTTTCATATTAATGTTATGCTGCCAATTTTTCTTTGTAATGTTCTTCCTTCACATGTAAGTTGTTTTAATTCATCCTAGTTTCATAATAAAAGTTATTCTTATACTATTATTATGTTCTTATCTATATCAATTTTATATTTTTGCATCACGGTGTGAATTTATTCAAACCAAATATTGTGAAATTATTCACACAATGGTGGAGTGATCATTTTCTTTTTATTGTTTTCTTTACTTCTTCAATTCCTCCCTCATGAGTCTTCTTCCCGCTTCCATTTAAACCATAGCATCAATGGAGGGCTGACCCACTTATGGGTTGATACAAGAGAGTATAAAGGGGATGTATTGGATGTTATTTATCACCCCATTAATTTATAATCACTTCTTTTAATTGAGATTTTTATTTGATGATTTTAAAACTTCTTCGTCCTTGTTGAATTTTAAGGCCACATACTTCAAGTGCTAATACAAACCTTTACCTTGGAGTGATAATAAATTTGATCCTCTAAGTGTATAGGTGATTAGTATTATGGTGTGTTGGTATAAAATCAGTAAGTGATGAAGTTGTTTGATCTCCTTAAATGAACTCAACTCAAATATAAGAAATTGAAATAATTGAAAAGGGAATACGTCCAATCCACCCTAAGTGATAACCTAGGATCAACTCATTCTTTTAAATTGAATTCACTTAAGTCTCTTAGAGTTCATATAAAACCATCTTAAATCAACCCAATTTGGACACTTCATAGCAAAAAAAATCCATATAATGTATGTGTCTATAGGTACTTCTTAGGTATCTGAGGATTCGACAACCTAAGCTAGACTACAAGGATCGTCCTACCTTCTTCTTTTGGGTAAATTTGAGCATGAATCAAATTTTGGTGCTGTTGTCGGGGACCCAAGTAATTCATCTGAACACCCATTATATTCTCCCCCATTTCTTCTATTCTCACCCAAGATCTCTTATCTTTTCCCTTTCTCGTTTTTTTACTTTTGGCGCATGTCTTCCTACACTCGTGATCAATCAAACCGTCTAGTTAGGATGTATAGTCCTGGGGTTGGGGAGTCAAGTACACCAAGGAAATCATTTCCATTAGATCTTAATATTCCTAATACTCCATAGTCAAAAATTGATCCTATTTCAATGTAAGGTCTTCAAAGAAACCAACTCATAAACCTGGGTGAGAACCAAAATGGAAACACAAATTAGACAGCCCCAAACTTGGGGAATTCAATTGATTAAACCATGAATGACTACCTCGTACATTCCTAGAATAATTTCCCCTCATGAATTAGACACAATTCCCTAGGATATTCCAACTACATCTTTAAACCACATGTCCTAAACCACCTTCCCACATTCCATGGAATGGAGACCGAGATGCCCTACCTTAACATTAAGGAGTTCAATGAAATTGTAGAAACCATGTATCCCCCACATCAACTAGAATCGGCTAAGATGAGGCTATTTCCTTTTTCTTTAAAGTATTGATCAAAAAATTGGCTAAAAAATTTGAGACCATTATCCATAAACTCTTGGGACCAATTACAAAGATAATTCTACAAAAAATACTGTCCCCACCACAAAATAATTTCACTTAAAAAGAGCATCCAAAACTTTTTTGAAAAATAGGGAGAGTCATTCTATGAAACATGGGAGAGGTTCAAGGACACTCTAAACATGGTTCCAAAACATGGTTTTTCTATTCCAAAACAAGTTAGAATTTTCTATGAAGGTTTGGGTCCGGGGAACAAACAATTCATTGACATGATGTGTAATGGAACCTTTAAAAACAAATCCCCAAATTATGCTTTTGAGTATCTAGAAAGCCTTTCTGAACAAAACCAAACATGGAGAACTTCACCTTATTCTGAAAAGACACAAATAACTAATGGAATTCATACACTTAGAGAATAGGAAAGCCTTAGGACTAAAATCATAACACTCTCTAGGAAGGTTGAAGAAATAGACCTTATGAAAGTCCATGAAATCCAAACTGTAGACCATGTTTGCACAATTTGTGACAAACATGACCATAAGACAGACAACTCCCCAACCATTACATCCATCAAGGATGTTCTTTTAGGAGGACCCCCAGCAGAATTAAATGCCTTTAACTTTCAAAATCCTCAATACCAAAACAACTTCAACCCAAGGTATAATGACCACCCAGGCTTCCGCTGGAAAGATAACCAACAACCTATCCAACCAAAGGGAAAAAATCCTTACCCCCATCAGAACTACCAAACCCATAACCAGTTCCAAACACAACCTATCCAATACCAACATCCTCCAGTCCATTTTCAACAAACCATCCCACATCCAAAATATCCCCTTGGGATAAATCAATCTTCTCAAGCACCAACCCAAACTGTTCCACAAAGCCTACTAGAACAACTGTGCAAACAAATGGAGAGGATGAACTCAGAAGTCTCTTACCTTAAAAAATAACTGCAAACCATCAAAACTGGAAAGGAACCCATTCCTAATCAGTCGGTACCATCCTCAACTTTAAGGGGAGAGTCAAGATATACTCAAAAAACTCATGAACAACTAAAGGTTGTGACTGTTTTAAGAAGTGGGAAATAAATTGAAAAATCTGAACAAATAAGTCAGAAACCATGTGAAGCTTCAAACTCTAATGAAAATTCAAATGAACCACAAGATAAAACTGAGTAAACTGATAACAATGTGAAAGAAACAGCTCTTCAACAAACAACCCCACAACCTGCACCATTTTCTCAATGCATGAGGGGGGAAACCAAGCTTGAATTAAGTGAAACATTGAGGGAAATATTCTCACAATTCAAGTTGAACATTCCTCTTCTCGATGCAATCCAAACAATACCTTCCTACTCAAAGTACCTTAAGGACTTGTTCACTTTTAAAAGAAAATATTCACATAAAAACCAATTCCTTTTGGATGCTAATGTGAGTACCACCATTCAAGGGACCATTCCTCCTAAGTTGAAGACCAGGGTTGCCCTTATATCAATGTTGAACTAGGAGAGAGAAAAGTTTTCAATGCCTTGTGTGACCTAGGTGCTAGTTTCAATCTCATCCCATATGTTGTGTACTGCCAGTTAGGCCTAGAAGAGCTCCAACCCACATCTGTCACACTTCAACTTACTGATCGTAGCATTAGGGTTTCAAAGGGAATTTTAAAGGACGTTCTAGTAAAGGTTGAAAACTTCATCTACCATGCTGACTTCATTGTCCTTGACAACCATCCAAACTTAGGAAATAAGGAACAAACCCCAATCATCCTTGGTCATCCTTTCATTGTAACAATCAACTCTGTTATCCAAGTCTGAAATGGGAACATGACCATTACCTTTAGAAACATGAGTATAGACTTGAACATCTCTAATACAAGCTCAAAAATAGGGGATGATGAGGACATTCATGAAGTAAACATGATAGGAAGCATTGATAATGAATCCATAGAACATCAAGGAATATTTGATGGATGTTTAAGTCAGGATGAGATTGTTTTCCTTTGTTCACATGAAGGAAGTTTATCTCCTTGGATTGAATCATTTTCAAATTACTCTTATGATGAAGTCTTAGTTCCAACAATCAGTGAAACATTTCAGGAAAACACATTCATGGAGACCAATCAAACTTCCTTCCCTAAATCTGATCAAACCAATCTTGTAGCTGAAACTTCTATATGTGGGGAATCAACCCTATCTGAAACTCTAAAAAAAGAAATTGATATTGATCCAATGTCCCAATATTCTGCTAAAATTATGAACCAACCTAATCTTGAATTGAAGGAACTTCCAACTACACTCAAGTATGCCTTCCTAGGGGATAATCAAACACATCCTATTGTAATTTCTTCTTCTCTTGAAGCCAATCATGAGAGGATGATTTTAGATGTCCTTATGAAACATAAGAAATCCATTGGTTGGACCGTGTCTGATATTCCTGGGATTAGCCCACTTATTGGGACTCATAGGATTGTTCTAGAATCTGATTCAAAGCCATGTCGTCAACCTCAATGGTGACTCAATCCTAATCTCATGGAGGTAGTAAGGAAGAAACCTCTGAAATTTTTAAAAGCTGGTATCATATATCCCATAGCTGAGAGTGAGTGGGTCAGCCCAATTCAAGTGGTTCCCAAGAAGGCAGGAATCACAGTGATAACCAATAAGGATGGAGAGATACTTCTAACTAGGGTGAGTAGTAGATGGAGGGTGTGTAATGACTATAGGAAGCTAAACTCATTCTCCAAGGAGGACTATTTCCCCTTACCATTCATTGAACAAGTCCTTGAGAGAGCAGCAGGTCATGACTTCTACTATTTCTTAGATGGGTACTCAGGGTATAATCAAATTGAGGTCTCCCTAGAGGATCAAGGGAAGACTACATTCACATGTCCATTCGACACCTTTGCTTTCAAACACATGCCCTTCGTGTTATGCAATGCCCCTGGAACCTTCCAATGGTGCATGATGGGAATATTCTCAGACATGGTAGGGTATTTTCTTGAGGTATTCATGGATGAATTCTCTGTATTTTGGGATACATTTGAGGGATTTCTGAGGAATGTGGAGAGAGTCTTGTCAAGATGTGAAGAAAATAATCTGGTCCTAAACTGGGAAAAATGACATTTCATGGTTAAAGAGGTACTAGTTCTAGGCCATCTGGTCTCAAGTAGGGGGATTGAAGTTGATAAATCCAAGGTTGAAATAATTCTTCACCTTCCATCACCCAAAACTGTCAAGGAAGTGAGGCATTTCTTAGGAAATACTGGTTTCTATAGAAGATTCATCAAGGACTTTAGTTTAATCTCCTGCCCCCTTTGTGCTCTCTTAATAAAGGATACTCCATTTGTTTGGACAGAAAGATGTGAGGGTTCATTCTCAACCCTCAAATCTTCTATCACCTCTCCTCCCATCATGAAATCTCCAAATTAGAACCTCCCTTTTGAAATTATGTGTGATGATAGTGAATTTGATGTAGGAGTTTTGTTAGGACGATGTTGTGATAAAACTCCTTATGTCATTGCTTATGCAAGAAAATCCTTAAATGATTCCCAAATCAACTACACCACCACTGAAAATGGGTTACTTTCTATTGTGTTTTCCTTAGAGAAGTTTAGGTCATACCTCCTAGGATCCCCCATCACTATGTTCACTGACCATTCTGCACTAAAATACCTCTTCCAAAAACAAGATGCTAAGGCTAGACTGATTAGGTGGGTCCTTCTCTTACAAGAATTTGACCTCACAATCAAGGATAAAAAGGGTGTTAAAAATGTTGTAGCTGATCACATCTCTAGGATGGAATTCAAAGACAACTCAAATCACCTTTCTGTGTCTGATTCATTTCCTGATGAACACATATACTCTGTGAGTGACTACCCTTGGTATGCCGACATAGCCAATTTCTTAGTTACAGGAGTCATTCCAAAATTCTTAGGGACTCAAGCTCGAAGGAAATTTCTTTATAATGTTAGACACTATGTGTTTGATGATCCATACCTCTATAAGTTTTTCCCTGACCAAGTCATTAGGAGGTGTGTCCCAGAATCTGAACAAGTGTCCATCCTTAAATTCTGTCATAGTGAGGCATGTGGAGGTCACTTTTCCTCTAATAAAACATCTTCTAAGATTCTTCAGTGTGGTCTCTTCTGGCCCACCCTCTTAAGGGAATCCTACACATTTTGTCAAAGCTGTCCTAGGTGTCAACAAGAAGGGTCCATCACAAAAATGAATCAAATATCACTCACTCCCATCTTAGTGATTGAAATATTTGACTACTGGGTAATTGATTTCATGGGTCCATTCCCAAACTCTAGGGGATACCTCTACATCCTCTTAGCTATTGATTATGTCTCAAAATGGGTTAAAGTCATTCCCACCAATTCTAATGACCATCATGTTGTGATCTGATTTCTAAAAGAGCACATATTTTCTCGATTTGGAATTTATAGGTCTATAATCAGTGATCGAGGAACCCATTTCTGCAACCGTCCATTCTCTTCACTCATTTCTAAGTATGGGATTTCTCATAAAGTTTCCACTGCATACCATTCTCAAACCAATGGTCAAACTGAGTTATCAAATAGGGATATTAAGAATATTCTTGAAAAAATGTCAATCCTTTTAGGAAATATTGGTCCGAGAAACTCTTGGATGCTCTTTGGGCATATCGTACAACATACAAAACCATCCTAGGAATGTCACCATATAGGTTGGTTTATGTAAAATCATGCCATCTACCTATTGAAATTGAGCATAAGGCTTTTTGGGAAGTTAAGAAAATAAATTATGACCTCTCATTGGTCGGAACCAAAAGGAAATTATATCTCAATGAACTTGAGGAACTAAGGATGGAGGCTTATGAAAATTCAAGGATCGATAAAGATAGAGTTCAATCCTACCAATCTAAGAATATCAAATTCAAACATTTTGAACTGGGAAAATTTGTGCTCTTATATAGTTCAAAACTTCATTTACACCCGGGAAAGTTATGGTCTAGATGGCCAGGTCCTTTCATAGTGCATCATGTGTACTCCCATGGGGCAGTAGAGATTCAAGATCCCACTAGTGGTCACATTTTCAAGGTCAATGGTCATAGGTTAAAACCATTAATTGAATCATTAAATAAATAGGAAATAGATTTTGAGTTAACTAAGCCAACCTATAAACTAGTAAAAAATTGATAAATTTAGGATCCATGTCGAGCTAACGACATTAAACAAAACAGGTGCATGGGAGGAAACCTGTGGTTTTCATGTCATCTTTATTTTTCAAATAGAATTAATTAATCATTTTGATATTTAAAAATAAAAAAAATATATAGATCATTGACCTGTTCTTCTATTATGATTATGGATGGGTATGAAAGGGGATCACCATATTCATCCATGTCTCGTAGTGTGATCCTTGAGTAATACCTTGCCTATAAATTTAAAAACAAGACAATGCATCATCAGTTCATTTTATTTTTATGTGTTTGTAAGTTAAAATAAAAATACAAAAAAAATATATAAATAAATAAAGGGACACGTCATAGGTCGTGGGTCGAACCCCGTCACAATCGGTGAAGCTGCGTAGAATCAAACCCGGGACCGAAGGGAGATAGGGGTGGGCACTTACCACTGACCTACGGCTTTTTGTGCTTCCTTATTATATAATTTTTATATATATACTTATATTTTACTTTATTTATTATATAAATATATATATATATAGTTTTTTTCTTCTTCCACTAGGGAATTCTCAGAGTGACATCGAGACCAAGGGATTAAAAGGGAGTAGCAAGAATTTTAACTTCAACCACTAGGTGACTTCATTCCATGATCCTAGTTTTCAATTTCCTTTTTTAACTCTCATTCTCTACCTCTCCCCCCTTCTAAATTTTCTTTTCATTTAACACTGGGGACAACGTTATTTTAAGTTGGGGGAGATAAAATAAAAAAATTATTTTGTGTCAAAAAAATGAATGATTTGAAAAAAAAAATGTGTGCAAATGGAAGGAAAAATTCCTTTAATGTTGAACATGGTAATACATATTTCACACTTTGAAACTGAATATTAAATAATTTAGCATGCCCCAATTCTGATTTTAATCCTTGTATAATTTCATGAGCATTGATTTTGGAAAGTGTGGCTGTCCAATGTGATATTTCATCGTTTATAATTTCATCCAAATAAAAAAAAGATCACAATGCACATCCTTTGGATAGTGGGGTATTAGTTTGAGTAAATGGGGTCCCCCAAATAAATATAATAGGTTTGGTGATCATTTTAGTTTTAATATGAGTATTCAATAATAATAAAAATTAAAAAACTATAAATTTGCTCATAGAGAAATGAAATGATCGAATGTGTGGCTTTCGACACTTGGGGATTGTGACTCCATAGTTGTCTGGCCTAGAGTTAGTAATTTTATCTCTATTTTTGGTAATTTGAATTTTTGTTGACTGAGTTAACTCGAGATGAGGTCTGAGTATGTGGGCTTCACTTGGTGCCCTAAGATCTTTGAGTCTGGGATTCATCGGCAAAGTCTCGCTATAGGGGTTGACTCTTTTGAGTGAAATTTCAATTACCATGGAAAAATTGAAAAAAAAACAAAAAAAACAAAAAAAATAATACAATTAAAAAGAAAATTTTGAATACTTATCTTAATATTGAAATTTGATTCCACCTAGTGCTTCCGTCATTTACCCCTTGAATAAAGATGAACACCCATGTATATTGTGATACATAACACATCCTCATACTTAATTGATATTAGATGAAATATAGCAATGAATTTGAACAAAGGAATTGTCTTGGGATTGGGATCTGCTTATGAAACTATCTTTTATTAAAATATTTTTATGGGTTTCATGATTTTTTTGTATAAGGGTTTTTGGTGATCATTGTGTATAAAAAAATTTTTGGAAAAGGGAATTTGAATTTCATATTGTTGAGGTACATTTTTCTCAGGACTAGAAAATATCAAGTTGGGGGTGTGATTAGCCAATAAAAATACATATTTTAATTACATTTTAATGGTATTAAATTTTCATTTTTTATCTTATGGGCCTGAGTTAGTGGATTTTAATTTTGAACATCCATTCTTATCATTTGTGCACTTCATGCCTAATGTACAACAATTTAGGCCCAATGATTCATCTGATTTTAAGGATTGTAATTATCCATATTTTAATTTGATATTTTGGGAACTGTATGTACACTTAAATATGTACATTTTTCATTCAGGTATCAATGGAGGATTCATAAAGTATGATGAAGATATTTGGAGATGAATGGAAGTAATTCTAGAGAAGGAAGATTGGACACCAGCCCACTGATGATAATGTGGGGCCCATTATACGGTCCCAATGAATGCCAAATTTCATGAGATTCTATAAGACATATATAGGAACAAATAATTCTTCAATATCCAATGCTAATTCTGCCTCCATTGTGGTTATTCAGGCGGCCCAAGTTGAAGATAAAATTATGGTCCAGATTCTGCAGCCCAGAAAAAAATCCAACTATTTTACACATATCTCATTAACCATAAATTATTTTGGGCTATAACTTTACAGAAAGTTAGCGTAAATCTGGATATTCATGTTTTTATTCTATAGACCATTCCAATTCGGCCATCTAGAAGGTCTTAAAGGCGCATCTGTGCGGTGGTTGCAAGTTGGATTCCACCTCGGGTCAAGAGTAGAAAAGTCCAAATTCCACAAGCTTTCCACCACCCTAGGCCTACCATAATCAAGTTTGATTATTTTTAGTGTTGGAGTCTTGAACCAAGGCTCCAAAAATTCCTATTTAAGGCGGTGGTGATGGAGGAGTTTTTCATCTTTGAGCTTTGTTTTCATCTTAATGTTATGTTGTCAATTTGTCTTTGTAACGTTCTTCCTTCACATGTAAGTTGTTTTAATTCATCCTAGTTTCTTAATAAAAGTTCTTCTTATACTATTATTCTGTTCTTATCTATATCAATTTGATATTGTTGCCTCAAGGTGTGAATTTATTCACACCAAACATTGTGAAATTATTCACACAACGGTGGAGTGATCATTTTCTTTTTATTGTTTTCTTTACTTATTAAATTCCTCTCTCATGAGTCTACTTCCCGCTTCCATTGAAACCATAGAATAAATGGAGGGCTAACCCACTTATGGGTTGATCCAAGGGAGTAGCAAGGGCCTGGATTGGATGTTATTTATCACCCCATTAATGTATAATCACTTCTTTTAATTAATATTTTTATTTGATGATTTTAAAACTTCTCCGTCCTTGTTGAATTTTAAGGCCACATACTTCACATGCTAATACAAACCTTTACCTTGAATTGCTCATAAATTTGATCCTCCAAGTGTATAGGTGATTATTATTATGGTGTGTTGGTATAAAATCAGTAAGTGATGAAGTTTTTTTATCTTCTTAAATGAACTCAACTCAAATATAAGAAATTGAAATAATTGAAAAGGGAATATGTCCAATCCACCCCAAGTGATAACCTAGGATCAACTCATTATTTTAAATTGAATTCACATAAGTCTCTTAGAGTTCATCTAAAACCATCTTAAATCAACCCAAGTTGGCCACTTCATAGCAAAAAAAATCCATAGAATGTACGTGTCTGTAGGTACTTCTTAGGTCTCTGAGGATTCGACAACCCAAGCTAGACTACAAGGACCATCCTACCTTCTTCTTTTGGGTAAATTTGAGCCTGAATCATCTACTATTTTAGGTTCAAATTTTGATAATAATTCATGATGATAACAAAGATTTATTAAGGAAATTCATGTTTTAACTGCTTAACTAACATCTCTAATAATATAATCATAAGGATGATCCCTTAAGATCGACTAATTTTGGGTAAATTGGCTAGATGGTCTTAAACTATCAAATATATATATTCCATTGTAGTAGCTTCTAGATATTGAAAATTAAATGTTCTTACTTCTAGAGAATTTATAATCATTGGTTGTAAGTTATCTTCTGATAAATTAATATAATAATTTTTTAAAACGTCATCGATATTTTGAATTTTTTATTTCTTTACAAAAGAGAAAGGATCAGATTCATAAAACTATATATAAATAATTTCCTTAAAATTTGTTTATTTTATTAAAAACACTAAAAACCTTACTAGTTTTATAATATCTTATAAAAATTCCTTCATTAGTTTTTAGATAAAAATTATGTAACTGGTATTTTCTATTTAGAATGAATACTTTACATCCAAAAACTATAAAGTAAGAAATTTTTTGTCTTTATTCTGATCTACAATGCATAAGGAGTTTTCTTAAGAAAATGTCTGAGTAAAAAGAGAGTTATAGTATAATAATAAGCACTCATAACCTCAGTCCAAAAAATGACTTACAATAGAATACTCATTTAGAAAAGTTTGTGTAATTTCTTGAAGAATTTTATTTCTTCATTCAACTGTGCCATTTTTCTATGGTGTTTAGGTTGTAGAAAAATTATGAGTAATACCTTTTTTACTATAAATTTTTTCAAAATTAGTGTTAATAAACACACCATCATGATCACTTTATATAGTATCCAAAGGTAGATTTTTATCATTTTTAATAGAATCATGAAATTCATTAAAATAATTAAAGGTATTAGAATTAAGAGTGAAAAAATAGTCTCAAATAAATATAGTATAATCATCAACCAGGACATATAAAAATTATTTATCTCCATTAATTTTATTTTTTGTATGACCAAATAGATCCATGTTCACTAACTATAAATATTTAGTATATGAGACTTAATTTTTAGATTTAAAACTTGACTTATGTTGCTTACTAAATTGACACAAATCATAGAATCTGGTTGAATTAAACATTAGTTCTAGTAGATACCTAACATATCCTTTCTTATAAATTTTAGTTAACGTCTAGAATTTATGGTGTCCTACTATCCTATTCCATAACCAATATAAGTCTTCATTTTCACTTAATAAAGGAAAATTCTTATGACTTAACTCATTTATGTCGAGTGTTCAAATATTTTCATGTCTATCGGTACATAAAATGTTATAACCATATGAACTTTGAAAAGTAAATTTATTATTCCTAAATTTCACAAGATATACCTCATCACATAATTGACTTATATTGATAAAGGTCTTCTTATGTCCTAAAACATAGAAAACGTATGAAATTAAAGTTTTCCCAATAAAATAAATATCATTGATTCCAATGATTTCACCTTGTATATTGTCTCCAAAAGTAACTCTTACTCCTTTTTATTTATTTAAATTTTATAAGTTTGACTTGTCTTTAGTCATATATCAAGAACAACCACTATCCATATACTATTTTTTTCTACTACTTTTACTTAACTTCTTTTCCTAAAAAAGATAAAATTAAGTTCTTATCACCCACACATGTTTGGGTCCAATTATGTTTGAAAAGAAAAATTTAAGAACCTATATCTATCCAATTATTTTGTGTTGTACAACTGATAGTTCTTATGAAATAAAATATTTGTTAAAACAAAAATATCAGACATTTTTCAAAGAATTATATTTACTCCAATGAAATCCTATTTGACATTTAGTACAAAAAGGTTCACTTTTGGGTACAAAATAGTTTGATTGAAAATAAGGTTTGTCTAATATAAAACCAATTTCATTTGAAGTTATAGAGGATATTATTTGTTTATAAATTATTTCAAAAAAATTACTGAAATTAAAGTGTGGTAAAAGTTTTTTTAAACAAAAATTTTCAGATTTATGTTAAATAATAAAATTTTGGTTATATTCATTGGATTTTTGGTCAGTTAATTATGATCAAATAAATTTATAAAATAATTAGTTTTTGAATCAAATTCAGTTGAAAGTTTTGAAATTTATGAAGTTAATTTTGAAATTATTTTATTATATTTAATAAGTTTTTCTTTAATGAATTCATAGATAATTTTGAGTTTGTTATTTACTTGATTCATAAGGGTTACATATCTAATCATTTTAGCTAGAGTAGGTAAAGTTTATTCATCTTATAATGAATTTAATTTTTTAACTTTATATGGGTTATCTTTTTCATCTTCCATTTAAGTTCATTAATTAGATTCAGTATTATAAGTAAATTTATAATCAAGAATTATATTTTTAATAGAATTTATAGTTACCTTTTCTATAAATCTTATTTTATTTCTTATAATATTTAAGAGGGATCCAATAATTTTCCATCTTTCTATTCCAATTTATTCTAATGAACTTTTTGAAGATGTTTCACTTTCACTTATGCTCCAATTATCTAAAGATTTCAAGATTTTATTTCCTTCGATTTTAGAATGTCATCTTATATTTATATTTTCCTTATTCAATTTAGGGAAATCAAGTTTGATATAACCTTACTTATTACACTCATAACATATGACTTCTGAAGAATCTTACTTGTATTTTCTTTATTTATTGTATTATGATTTATATTCCAAAATTTTTAATTGCTAAAAAGATTATTCATATGTCTTTCAATTTGATCAAATTCATTGTTATTATCTTTTGAATCACTTTGATCTGAATGTTTACCTTTCCTATTTGAAGAAATAGATTTAGAATTGTTATCATGTGTATTAAAAGTAATAGAATTTGGGTTACCTAAAGTAGAGGTGAATGATACTCCATTATTAATTTTCTATTTTCCATAATATCATCTCAATATAATCTCATATTACATTAATATTCTAATTAAGTAATAGAGACTTAACTTTATCAAATGTTTTATATCATCGATTTTTGTTATTTTATATTCTCATTATTTGAGCATAATGTTTATAATCTTTTCAATGAGTTGATATTTTGATAACTCTTTTTCACCCAAGGATTGTAAATTGATTACTATTTTCATAAATAATTGATTAATTTGTGTTACAGTTTATCTAGGTAGAAACTCAAAGGCTTGATAGTAAGATATAAGAATTACTCTATTAGTTTCTAAAACTTTGGAGGTTCCAAAATGTGTTATTTACAGCTTCTTCCAAATTCCATTTTCCATTTCATATAAATATATCTAGCTATAGATGTTACTGTTCATAGAACATAATAAAGTATCATGAACTTTATGTTTTACCTGATATTATTATTTTTATTCCTGAGAAAATTGAATGATGTACTTCTATGAAACATTATAGTTTCATATCAGCCTGATAAAGAAGTAAAATCTGATAATAATGATATAGGATTTTAAATGATCAAACCAGTAATCATAATCAACACCATCAAAAATAGGTGGTCTTTTGATATTTAAGATTTCAAGTGTTCCAACTGGTACTCTTTACATCACAAAAAA
This sequence comes from Viscum album, assembly GCA_963277665.1. Taxonomy (NCBI): domain Eukaryota; kingdom Viridiplantae; phylum Streptophyta; class Magnoliopsida; order Santalales; family Viscaceae; genus Viscum; species Viscum album. Next base: position 2,105,908,947 of record OY728145.1, on the reverse strand, counting down.
AATATCTTTTCTCTACCAACATAGTTAGTGTAAGGAATGAGAGTTTGAAAATATGATAAACTAATGAAAATAAAAAATGAATTATTATAATCTCATAATCAAGGAAAATATTAGATCTAATGCCAAATATTTTTGCAAGGTATGATGAAAAATAAAATACCAGAGGGGTGAAATATATTTTAAAAATAAACTTACAAATTTTTTCTCTTTCAAGTATTAAACTGATTGGTTTTACAAATTACCAATGAAATCAAAGATTTGTTGATTTTTTGAATAACTGATCAAATAAATAATCAGAGTAATAGAAATATATATTGTATTAAAATATTGTTAGTATAATGGAAATAATATGAATGGTATTTTAAATTACTGGTGAAAAAATTAACATAGACAAAATTTTAAAACAAAACATGGAGTATTGGTAAGAAAACCAAATACTCCTTTAAAAGGATATTTTTTAAAAAGTCAGTTTTAAACCAAAGTGAAGGTATATATTTCGGATTTATTTTAGTTATCCATTACTTTCAACCTATCATAAGGTATCCTATATTTTATACCTATCAAAACGTCTGTCTTCCTATCCCCAAAATCCCTTGACAAAATATATTGGTAACAGCTCACTTCCACACACTAGAAGTACTTGAGATCTATCTTTCCAGCCACAGACTCCCTCAATTAGATGATCAAATTTTCTATCTTCCTCTCTAAAGAATATCTAGATCATGAAAAATCAGTATAAGAATGATTAAAATGTAAATAGTAATAGATTTATAAGGGAAACCTCATGCAACAGAAGCTCTCATAAGAAACACTCAGAATAAAAAAGATTACACTGATTGGAAGCGCTCTAAGCAACAAGAAATTGAAAATCATAAAATAAAATATAAATTTTTAGAATTATTGATTCTATTATCATTAATATGTTATTCTAACACTTGATGTGTGACTTTATTTATAGAATACATCGTAAAAACCTTCAATTATCAAATTCCACAAAACTTGTTGTCAGTTGTAACTGCATTAAAAAAACTTATTCATCTACTAATGAAATCATCATGTTGTTTCATCTAAAAATTAGTTAGATAATCAATGTTATAGTGTTTCAAAATCCAATGGATTTAATCGAGAATGAATCTTTAGATCACTATATTTTCATAAAGAAATTTAGAGCTCTAGTATTTTAGTTACCGAAATTTTATTCTGTATAAGAAAACAACTTAAATAAAAACTTAAAGTTAGATCATTATAATATAAAGTGTATTTTTAAATCTTAAATAAATAATGAATTGATTAATTGACTCAAAAGTCTCCTCAATAGGCCTATGAGAATAGTAAGTCTATATATTTCTAAAAATTGATAAGTATTATGGTATATATAATTATATTTCACTATAAAAACATATATCAAAAACAAATTACTTATTTTGATCAATGTTTCTGTAGTTTCCAAAAAAAATTAATAACAATGATTATGGTTATTATGTTTATAAATTTATGAAATATATCATAATCCATTAATAAAAAAGCATTTTAAAAGAGGTATTTCTGAGGATAATTAAAATTTTATTAAAAATATTAATTATTTTTTTGTTTATTTATATTTTTTTGTACTACCGGGACTATCGTTGGTCCATGTATTTAAAAGAGTACATAGATTTGTTTATAAATGAGTGTACAAAATACATGGTGTTAGAATGTTTCCAGTCATCATGAAGTGGTGATTTCCTATCATGTTTATAATTTTTTTTATTTCATATATATCATGAAGAGTTGTTTTATCTACTGATTATTTCAGATTATTACTATTGATTGGTATTTGAAATATAGGAACAGATTTTATATAGAGATCAGATTCCTTATCCAGTCATTTTATTCCTATAAATATCAAAAAAGACATCCATATAGGGTTCAGGATCCTTCTTGAAGGCTAAAATCATCTCTCCTTCAGAATACCAGTTCTTGTTAATTTCATTAGTTTGAAATTCATCAGGGGTAAATCAAAACATTGATGAATTCTAAAATAATGGATTTTACATTAAATGAGATGCTAAAGGGGAGATTATTTTGGTCTTCAAGAAGGACCCTAGACTCTATATAGAGGCTTTTTTTCTCTTTATAGACACAAAATTATTAGTGTAAAATCAATTTTTAACACAATATTCAATATGGATGATGCACTCATGTACTATTTGTTATCTTTATATAGTTTTTTTCCTTTATTTTATTTTTTATGTTCATTCATGATACAATTCATTTTATTTTGGGTCCAATGCCTTTTAATGATATGTAGGTAAGATAACTTTGTTTACTATGTAAACACATTTTCATTATCTTGTTAATTCAAGAAAACAATCCAAAAGTCATTTTTGTAACACCCCAAACCAAACCACTGGGTACAAGCCAAAAATACGCAAGACCCCATATGCACCACCCTATATGCAAGAGGCTACTAAATAGTAGTGAGGATCGTAAGTTATCTATGGGGATACTTTACCCTCACTATCTTATTATTACATAAATAATATAAATAAAAAAATAACTACTTCAAGTGAGAAATGCAGATGAAAATAAATATGATGGTACACATGTTATAGAGTAAATAAACGGCCTCCCAATGTGGCATTCCAAACAAAGGTAATAAGTGTAGGCAGGTAAATAAATAAACAAAGAAACTCTATATAGTCCTCCAAAGTACATCCTAGTATCGCTACCTCCTTTATGCTTCTCATCTCAACCATTTACAATGATCCCCTTTCCCTTTCCTAGATCCCTATACATGAATTTTTCACATGCATCAAGATAATCATGTAGGGTGTGAGTAATAAAACCCAATAGGATACCACTTATTCATCCTTAACATGAGTGCAGATTTATAATAATATAATTAATGATAATAAATAAATGTGCACATGAGACTCATCCTAGTTGTTAAGGTCTCTCTAAGTGCATCCATGAGACCCAGGTGGAGGTATAATTTTGATATTGTAGCAGTACTATAGCAGTCACTATAACAATACTTAGTAGGAATTGTAGAAGTATTGTGCGGACTGTAGCAGTTACTGTAGAAATTATTGTAGCAGGTACTATTTGGTAATGTAGCAGCGAGAAATATTCACCTTGGGCCACCGGTTTGGTCTTGGAGTCCTTAAGGCCTTAGGGAAACCCAGAAATTTGGGTCAATAAGGCTTTCATACCACCTTTAAGGCCTTCGAGCCACCTTAAGGCCTTCGGGCCACCTCAAAGGCCTTCAGGGACACCTAATATGTAGATGCCCATACAGATTCTATAAGGAACCAGCTTCAGAGGAGGATTCAAGAGTAGTAAGCATTCACCAGATCAAGGATAATGGATTTGGAAGACTGAGAGGGTATGGAATTTCCATTGGTATCAGGCTTGTATATCTCTACATAGGACAGCTAGTCGAACATCCATGCAAAGGTGGAGAGCTGATCACGATGCAGATGCTAGGGAGGGTCAATTTAAAGTAGTCATAGTCTTTATGATTTTCTTAAGACCTATAGGTCTTATAATGTCTCCAAGCCTATGGGAAATGTAATCTCTAAGCCTACAGGCCTTGTAAGGGTTCCCCCTCATCCATTGAAAGTGGGGTTATCAAAAATCAATAAAAAAGGAGGTATTCGGTCCATTCAAGAAGGATAATGAATAAATGTGCACACAAGAAAAAAACTATACTGAGCATCTAGGTTCTAACCAAGACACCATGAACCCTAGCAGTACCTGCTTTGACTCTATTCTAGAAAACATCTGTTTGGTCATAGAAAAGTTGCAAACATAGGATTCAACCTCAAAGATGCCCGATATCCATACAGGCCCTAGTCCTTCAATTCATACTATGACAATACATTATTCCCAGTTGTTATCTTTCAGGTTAGGTTATATAGATTATTATTCCCCCAAGTCAGGTCACATAGACCATGATGCCCCACTATCTCTACACAAGTCAGATCACATAGATCATCATGCCCCTAGTTCATTCCATAGAGGCCACAATTCCACGTTGTTTATCTAAGTTGTGTCATCATGTCATATGCATATCCTAAACACACTCCCCCTATAGGGCCACCAATCCATGATGGGTCTACCTGTAACCTTGTTACCATTCATAAAACAACAACATAAAAAATACCAAGTACAACATATGGAAACATGGAATATCATATAGATACATACATGGCCTATCATGAGTGAGAAAAAATAACCAAACACACACACATGTGATCACACTCAACGTGGTCTAAAGTATATCCTCACACAACATCATATTATATTAATAATCATATACATGGGCTCTACATGGTAAGGAACTTCCCACCACAAGGTTGTTGATGAAGTAAATTGTGGTTCATCAAAGGATCGAAGACTAAACCTATGAGCACCCATGAAGAACTAGATCACATGTCAAGGATTCCTATCTTGGGTTTTGATTCATCAAGAAAGAGTTTTATAAAGGAAGCTAAATATATTCCATGTCAATAAGGTTGGTTCTAGAAATCACATAACTTATGAAGTCCTTCAATGAAACTAATTATGAGGTATGTCAAAGAATAATATACCAATTCATTGAATTCATTGTCATTTCTAGAACAGATCATGAATTCCTCAACAAAATCTAGAATAAAACCTCAAATATATCAAATGAACATAGATCTAGAAAAAATCCATCAATGGAAAAGATATCCAAGATGAGATTCAAGTAGAATATGGAAACATAGGAACAAATAAGTGTTTCACCCCAAATGAAGTGATGAAAATCAAGAATAATGGAATAGGAACTCACCTAGAATCACCAAGGGTTGATCCTCCAATGTTGAGAATGAATCCAGGAGATTGATGGTTGGAAGAGCTCTTGAAAAATCCCTAGATTCACTCTTAGTTCGAGAGGAAGGGATGAGAGAAGGATGAGTTCGAGGGGACTCAAAAATTTATAGTTAATCTTGAAAAATAGACATTATGAGGTAGAATATGGGGATACTTCACAATGGGTTACAAAATAGTAAGGATTATGGTGAAAATGAGTTGGACCCATCACAATTTTTCTTGGTAAAGGAACATCCAATATCTACATTATTCTCAATAGTGATATCTTATAATATAAGGGAGAGGAATATTGCATGATGGCCATCACCACACTATAACCTCAAAGTAATCTACACCGCAACCACCCTTCATGTTTTAATGGTTCCAAAATTGGAATAAATTCCCAAACTCCATCATCCATCCTCCACATCATAACTGACACTCTATATTGTAGTTATTCCAAAATAACTAAAACCATCGAAACTAACTATTGCGTCGCACCACCACATTCATGCCTCATCCATAGACTCCATAGTGAAAGACATACATCATGCCATAGAATATGGTTCAATCCAACTTTCCCCTTTATCTCTGAAAAAACCCTATTCTATCTCTTAAAAATTTGAGGGTGTTATAATTCTCCCCTTATAACACCTTCTTATCCTCTACAGGTGCCTCTAGGATTCCTAATCAAACAAATTGGTACATTGAGCCCAAATATATACCTCTCACTTCCATGTATCATCATGGATCCATCCATGCTACTATAGAATATGGGGAAGTGATTTCATCCTTTATTGAAGAATTTTCTCACTTTTGTCTACAATCTGCACTGGGAACTCATCATATGATGTGTAAGGCTCCAACTCAACATCCTTATAGTCGATGATATTTGTGGGATCGGTCATGTACCTCCAAAACTGATCCATGTGAAACACATCATGCATAACTCAATAGAAAGAAGAAATGTATATATGGTATGACACTATCCCAATGTTTTTAGTGATCTTGAAGGGTACAACATAACATATATCTTTCTTGCATTTCTTCCTTAATTGTCAATGGACCAATCAATGAGTCACTCTCCCAAAAAAATGTTCACTTATAGAAAACTATAGAGGTCTCCACCTATGGTCATTATATTATCTCTGCATATTCTGAGCTATGAAAAACCTCTTTAGAATTAGATAAAATCTATTAGAGGTATCCTAAACCATATTGGGCCCCATAATTGCTATATCACCAGCCTCATGCCAACAAAGAGGTAAATGCTATGACCTACCATAAAGAGCCTTATATAGATCCATCTGAATTAGATTATAGTAATTTTTTTTATATGTGAACTCAACCAAGTATTGGTGATCATAAAAAGATTCACTGATGTCTAGATTTTAATCTTGAAGTGTATCCTCTAATATATGGATTGTCTAGTCCAATAGTCCATCTGTATGGGGATGGTATGTTGTGCTCAACCTCAGTTGAGTCCCTAAGGCCTTATACAAGATCTTCTATAACTGTGATTTAAAACATATATCTCAATTAGATATGATGATCAATAGAACTCCATAAAAGCATATTATCTCATAGACATACAACTTTCTCGGCTTATCTATTGAGTGAGGCTCATGGATTAGAAAGAAATGACAAACTCTCATTAGTTGATCAATAATCACCTAAAAATCATCAAGAATCATTGGGGTCCTGGGTAACCCCATCAAAAAATCATTGTGACTTCCTCCCACTTCCACAGGGGCATAGTAAGTGGCTAGAAAAAATTTCTAGGATGCTGGTGCTCAGACTTTATCCTCTGAAAGATATAACAACATGTAACAAAACCAGCAATGTCCCTATTTATCCATGACCATAAGAACTATCACCTAAAGTCATGATACATCTTTTTCACTCTAGGATACACCACAAAAATAGAGGTATGGAAGTCTCTTATCATCTCTTCCCTGATGAAAGCTATGACTATAACTATCCTGTGTGCAAAGATCACATTGTCACCATCCAATGACCATCTCGGTATAACCTACTAGCTATTCTGACATCACACTACTACAAAATAGGCCTTTAACAGTGCTAGAAATGACATTTATCTACACTAGAAAATCACTGACTACATGAGTGAGGTTAAAATCTCTAGACTTTTATCAACACACTAATTTAGCACCGCTAAAGAAACCATTTATTAGTGCTTTTAAAAGTATTGATAAAGTATCATTCTATAGTGTGTTGTAACAGCACACTTCAGCACCAAAAACACATCAAATATCAACAAAAACAAGTACCAATATAGGATTTAAATGAAATAAAATTTACAAAAAAACACAAGAAAAAAACATTATATTATAAATATTTCAAACATTGGTTTATACAATTATATAAATACAAATTATTATATACATTCAAAAACATCATTTTTCCTTTATCTTTTAATCCTGACCTGACTCATGTTACTGCTGAACAAACTACCCATACTTGAGTAAAATAATGCACCTATATAAGAAAACAATTCTTATGTTAGTAATAATATATAGAAATAAAATAACACAAAGTGTTAATTTTACTAAAATTGATGTCAATTTTAAATAAAAAGATGCACTTTGAGTCATATCAGTCACATCATGCATCGGATTGAGGTGTAGCTGATTCCAACGTGTCTTAAATGACTTGTGGATCATTTTCCTAAAGTATCAAAACAATCTGAATGTCTTTTCTCAGTTTTGAGTATGTTAGTTTTCTTTTTTACTAAAATGTCATTTTAAAAAAGAAACACACACTTTTTACTCATTCTAATTACATCGTGTATCAGTTTTATGTAAAACAAAGTCATACATGTCACAAATGAATTATGAATCGTTATTCTAAATTATTAAGAAAATATGAGCATGTTCGATCAGTTTTTAGTGAGTGGAACTTTTTGAACTAAAGTATAAAAAAATATGAATGTGTTTGTTCTGTTTTGAGGTGCGGCTTATTCTTGAAAAGGCATGACACATTGAGTCATATCAGTCACACCATGCATCAAATTGAGGTGTGGCTGATTTCTACACATCTCAAATGACTTATGAATCATTTTCCTAAGTGTGAACGAAGTACATGCCTCTATCGACCTCTTTTTTCAATCATATAAAACCTTGTAATTTTTTTAATAAACAAACAAAAGATCTCAAACCAAACAACAAACTCAAACACAAGGCACAAAGAGTGATTTCCATAAAAATAGACATCTCTAAATAGGAATGATAGAAAGAGGGGAACTAATTCAAGAAATTATAGCCATTTAAAGGTTCATATTCATAAAAAACCATTTGAACTATGAATGGATGATTTCATCAGAATTTTATAATGAAATATGAACTTACAACAACCACAAAACAAAAATGAGGAAACTCTGAGTGTCTTCACCCCAACATAGGAAATAAAAATTGAGCCAATGTGTTGTATGCTTCTTTCACAACAACTTAGCCAAAAATGCTTCCTCCACCAACTTCTCAAAATAGAGATACTTGGAGAAGAGGACATGCTCCTTGATCCCTAGATGAAGACCCCCAATAAAAAAATAATCTTTCAACATAACATATGACACCACTTTCAGAGAAAAAGAAACCATCTCTTTGAAGTGTTAAACATAAGCCCTCATCATCTGCTGACCTTACTGGACACTCATGAGCTCTTCCATTTTATTCTTCTTCACCCCTTAGGTATAAATCATCAAATAAATATGGACATAAAAACTTCCCACGTCATCCCAACTTATATCGTTGGCAGGGAAAACAACTCCCATTCTTCTAAAGCTGGACCCCCAAGAAGACCCAGAACAACACAAACTCTAACGGATTTGGGAGTTCCCAGCACTTTGAAGACATGATCAACTTCCTCAAGACACTTCACTACCTCTAATGAATCTCAATTTCCATAGAAGATGGGTAGCAACTGAGGAGAACTAGAAATGGGGTGAGACCCACTAGAAAATTCGAGGACCTTTCTGGGTAGCATATTCTGAATAACACAAAAATCATAAAATCAGGTTCAGAAACAATTCATCACATACCCACACATATGAAAATACTCATAAAGAAAATTGATGGTCACACTTACCACTTTATCACCAATCCCAATAATTTACCAAATTTTCAATCCAAAAAATTTTCATTTAAAACTCGTTTTTTTTTCAATCGAAGGCCATTTGAAAGAAATCATTTTAATTTTCAAAATCATTTTCATTTTAAAATCTTACTCATAAAAACCGAGACCAAAACAAGACATAATTCATGTTAAACCACTGGAATGAGGAACTAGTAGTCATGCTTAACCTGACGATGTGATAGTGGGACATAGTTTACTTAGTATATGAGTTTACAATGATTGAAGAGATCAACAACCCCCGACACTAATCAAATCTCAAAATTACCACCATATACATAATACTAGGCCACTGGGTTCTTAGTTTTGTTAACAGTGGCCCTACTTACACTAGCCCATAAACAGGTATCTGGTTCCATTCCATCAGGAACTCAGTGTCTACCACACAAGGGTACCTCTATCTCTTCACCACTCTCTCTTATAAAATCCTCTAACCCTTATTTTAACTCCCCTTTAACACAAAATACACCCATAATGAGACTAAGATACTAACATTAAAGGGGATTACATGGTTAGATCAAATGGGGAATTTAAAATCTCCCCAACCTTAAACATTTCATAGTCAATAAGATTCAACTAGAGTCTTAAGGGAATAGATTCAGCCATTGGGTTTTCATATGTGTAAGGTTAGATATTATGAAATTTACTAGACTTTTCCAAGAATTTTAAATGGTTTGATGTATTTAGAGGTTAATTTCATATTCTTTCTAATTCATTAGTGAACCAATCTCAAGGAAACATAAATAAACACATGATTATTAATATTAAATTACAAGGGTCACCTCTAATGGTTATTGTAGGACATTGGTTGACTTTAAGTAGTTTCAAAATGTTTTTTAATTAACATCACTCAGTCTATTATTTCTTGGATAAGACTAAGTCTATTCATAGGATATTCTTCTATATTTATCCAATATAAAGGATATTGAAAATGTATTTAATATAATTATTCATATGGTTTCATCTGGATAAGCGATTGATAATTGTTTCTATAAGAGAATTCCACCAAGGAAAGTTAATCTTTCTAGGATCCACTGAAGTCAAGAATTAAGGCTCAAATAATACCCTCCAATATCAAGATAGTCATATTAGAATGACTGTTAGTCTGCGGAATAATGAAATTATAAAATTTCACCCATAACCTCATTGAAAATTAATGTCCTTGCTATAACCAAGATAAAAATATTATATCCCTATTAGATACAGCACTAGATGGGACACTTGGAAGTATTATTATCTCTTTGACATACAATTAATTGATTTCATCAATTGAGGAATCCCCTTTAATATATGTAATAAGTTGTTTATCTTAGTTAGGTGATCCACTATAACCCACACTACATATTTCTATTTAATTGATCTTGAAAAACTGGTCAAGAAATCCATCATGATTTTATCCCATTTACTAATAGGAAAAGAGAGTATTGAAAGAGTACATATTGGTTTTTTGTATTTTTTCCTTCACCAGATTATAGGTAAATAATTTAGCGAGGAATAATACAATTCATTTCATCATTACATGACACAAAAACTAGTGACTAATATCATGGTACATCTTTATGATCCTTACATGAACCTAGAGGAGTCGTGTCAGCAGTGGCGAGGAGATGAGATGTAGGGTTCATAATGCTTAAGAATAATGCAAAACGAAAAACCCAAAAGATCAAACAATGATAGAGGAAAAGTAGTAAATAACATACATTGAATTCTAGTCTTGATTTGTCTGAGGGAACGTAGAGGAGTCGCACCAACCACAGAGGAGTTTCGCGAGAGGTTGAGAATCACGACTAACTGAGTACCAATTAGGGTCCTTTTAAATAGATCAAGAACACTTTTAACAGTGCTTGTAAAAAAGTTCTAATAAATATACTTTTTATTAGTGTTAAATCGATAAGCACTGATAAAAGGGATATTTATCAGTGCTAATATTTTAGCATTGATAAATATTCTTTTTAACAACTCTTTTTTAGCATTGATAAAGGATTTATTTAAATAAATTTATTATAAATTTATAGTTATTAAATATATATAATTATTTATTTATAATTATATAAATACTTATTTAAAAAATTATTAATATTTATTTATAATAATTATAAATTTATAAATATAGTAAATATACATTTATACATATATTTATATACAAATATATTTTTAAGATTATTAGTGGATATATAATCTTAAATACGTGCATTTTAAAAATGTGTGAAATTGAATAATTCAAAATGAGTACACCTTAAAAATATTGAAAAGAATGGATAAGTTTTATTAATTAAATATAAATTATTAAAAAAAATATGTGTATATATATATATATATATTGAAGTAAGATGAATACATGTTGAAAATACTAAAACATAGTAAATAAATATATATAAATAAATAATAGAAAATGATCAAATTCAAAAATAAAATTAAAAAAATATTAAAAATGAATGCCCTGGTTGTAATGGTATTAAAAATAAATAAATAAAATTGACTGATTAAAAATATAATATATTAAATGTATCATGTTATAATGAAATTCTAAAATATACTAAAATTTGAATAAATTGCATAAATATTAGGTGTATGTGTTTCTATATATTGCGTAAATATATTTGTGTGTGTGTTTGTATATAAAACTGAATTAATTATATATGTATGTATGTATGTATGTATGTATGTATGTATGTATGTATGTATGTATGTATGTATGTATGTGAAATCAATGTAACAATCGACATTTGATATATGTTAAATTAAAAAATCAAACAACATTAAAAATGAATAAGAAATTAATATGTTTTTAATTAACATTTTATTCATTTTATATATATTTATATTTAATATATATTATTTATTACTATTTTTAATTAATATATATATATATATATATTACTTATTCGGTTTTATTAATAATTGTTTCATTAAAAAATTTAAATAATTTTTTAATTTATTCATTTTTAATTTTTTTAATTATATATTCATCTATATATCTATATTTAATATAAAATATTTATCAATATTAATCTATATATATGTATATTAAATTTATTCATTTTTATCAATAATTATTTAATTAATAAAATGTTTAATATTTTTCTTAATTTACTCATTTTAAATTATTATTTGTTTAATTATTTCATTTTATTCATTTTACATATCTATATATTTAATATATACTATTTATTAATTTTAAAATTTATATATATGTATATTCAATTTATTCATTTTTAACAATAATTGTTTATTTAATGAAATTGTTGAAAAAATAATTTTATTTGTTTAATTATTTCATTTTATTGTGGACCTCTATCAGTGCTAATAAAGAAATGATAAAGGTTACCATTTACCAGTGCTTTATTTTTAGCGCTCATAAAGGGTATTTTTTATCTGTGCTGATAATGGTGAATTTTATCAACGCTAAATAAAAAATGCTGATAAAGGTCCCACTTTATCAGTGTTTATTTTAGTGCTGATAAAAATGGACTTTCTGAGCGCATTTTTTTAGCACTGATAAATGACAGTGTTGTTAAAGGCATGTTTTTTCGTAGTGTCACCATACACTAGGGTTGGATTCCTAACCATCCTTCACCCAATCTACTAGAGAAGATATGATCATGAATGGGGCACAAACCATCAATCCTTGGTCCTGTGAAACATCCATCCTCCAATCGAACAATAAGCTCACCAGGTGTCACTATTCCTTCAAAGGTCATTCACCAAGCTTCTGAGCTACATTTATCTTGTGACTAAGAGCATATTCAACGACATTACCTTTATCTAGTGCATAATCCATCTAAAATTCAAACATCTATAGGTACTCTACTCTGTGAATCTGCCTCAAATTGAGGTCCCACTATGTGAGGATAAAGTAGAGGCTCTTAGGATCCATGTAGACAAAAAACCTCTCACCAAAGAGATAGTGTTTCCAATACATCAAATTCTAGACCAGAAATTTCAACTCTAAGTCATGGGTAGGATAGTTATGCTCATGAGGTTGCAACTAGCTTGACCCATAAGCTACTACCCACTCTCTCTACATTAGTGTTATTCCCAAAAAAATGTCTAATACATCACAGTATATAACATAACTAATCCCAGACATATGTAGGATCAAATATAGAGCTATATTCAACCTTTTCTTCAGCTCAAGAAACCCCTCTTCACGCTGGTACTACCACTAGAACTTTACTACCTTCTTCTTCAACAAATTCATATGTGATAATAACCGACTAAACTCAGAAAGATCATGATCTAAAACACTTTCTAGGGATGTATCCAAGACATCATTGTCTCAACTTTATCTAGGTTTGTGGATATACGTGTCTCTCAAACTACATGCCCTAAGTATTTCACTTCTTGTATCCAAAAGTTACACTTAGACGTCTTGGCATAAAGTTGATGTTCTCAAAGTGTAATCAGGACTATCTTGATATATCTGTAATGTTTCTCTAGGGTTAGTGAGTAGATAAGGATATCTTCAACAAATACCATGATGAAAGAGTTAAGGTAAGGGTGGAAGATTGTGTTCATGAGATCCATGAACATTTTTGACACATTCTTCGGTCCAAATGGAATCACCAAGTACTCATGTAGACCATACCTACTCTGAAACCTTGTCTTTGGGATTCCCTCTTCTCTAACGCGCAACTGGTGATAGCCTAATTGAAGATTAATCTTGGAGAACTGTCGGGATCTCTATAATTGATCAAAAAGATCATCAATACTGGGAAAGGGATGTGTATTCTTCACTACTACCTGATTTAGCTTATGATGATCTACATCGGGTCAAAGACTACTATCTTACTTCTTGGAGAAAAAAATAGGTGCACCCCATAGTGATGTACTTTTCCTGATAAATACCTTCTATTCTAGGTCCTCAAGCTATACCGTGATCTCCTTCAACTTGGTTGGTTCCATACAACAAGGGGGTATTGAAATGGGTTGTGCACTTGGAAGGAGTTGTTTCTCAAACTCAACTCCTATATCAGGGGAAGTCTTGTGAAGTCATCTGAAAAGTCATCCTGATAAATATCCATAACTAGAAGAAAAGATGAGGCGACCAGCACTAATCCCACTGAGAGAGAAAATCCTTCAATATGTTTCGTGATCGTCTCAATATCGCTCAAGTCTGGACCCACTCTACCTTCTCCCAACTCCCATTCATCAGTTATCAAGAAATCTTATCCCTTATGCAATGTAAATAATACCCATCTTTGATAGCAATCAATGTGATCTTGAAAGTTGGTCAGCCAGTCCATGTGAAGAATCACATAGAAACTTATCATCTCCAAAATCATGAAGTCTCACAGATGTCTATAATTGGTAATAACTATAGGACACTCTAGGAATCATTGTATATGTTCCAATTTCATGCACAATGGTGTATCAAGGTAAAGTAACACAGAAGAAAACTTGATCGGTGGATCAATTCCAACAATAACTTGTGCAGATATGAAGGAATGAGAAGAACATGTATCAAAAAAGTAGTAGAAAATATGGAAGTGATCACGTTCATACCTCTTACAGTAGACGGTCCCTCACCACTATCCATTAGAGTCCAATCCACTATATAAATATGGCATGCTTCAACTATGCAGCATTGACCTTGATATGCCTAACTTTCCTAAGTCATCGTCATTTGAGATTGATGTTGAGGACCCTAACATGTCACATAGATCAATGCATATATCTGACTCAAATCCCCATAACACCTCATTTGTGATGCCTTTGACAAAAAATGATACATATGCCCCATCTTGCCACATCGATGACATTTGATTTGAGGTTTTGGGCCTAAAGTATGATAATGCTCCCATTTTCCATAGTTGAAGCACTGAGCATATCCTTCCCCATAGAAGGTGTTGAGGAGCCCCTACTCATATTTGGTTGTCTACCACTACTCTTACGTAGATTGTATGTATTTCTATTCCTAGCTATAGAAGTATCATTAGGAAGCCCACTGATGACTAGAAGAAGACATGTAGCTCTATCCTCCCTTAGACCCTTCTAGATTGTTGGGGACTTACAAAACAAATGATTATAAGTCTTTAGATTGAAGTTCTTGACCTAGCATCTCAACTCTGGTTGAATCTCAATCTTGAAATTTTTAGTTTTTTGCACTTCATATCCATCTAAGAGAGGAGTGAATCATAGAAACTCAGTGAAACAAGTGAAGTAAAAAGTCAACATCATCGTTCCCTAGAAAAGATCCATGAACTCCTATAGTCGATACAACTTTATCATGCTTGGGAAAAACTTCTTGAAGAAAAGTTCTTTGAAATTCACTCATGTGAGACCCACACATATTCCATCATAAAGAATAACATCCAACCAACGTCCAGTAACACCCTGATGTATAAAGAACCCAAGCTTCACCTTATGATCCTTCAAGGTATCTACCAAGTTGATGATCCTCTCAATGGATCATATATAGTCCCCTGCATCTCGAGGTCCTCCATTGACCTAGAAAGATAAGGGATATTGGAGCTGAAAGTCTTGAGAATAGTCGACCATAGCCCTAGTAAATCCCCCGCCATGGACATGCACTAGACAAAAAACTCCTGGCTAAAGTGGTCCCTCTATCTAAACTATTGAAGCTTGTGCGGGAGAATTCTCCTACGCCACCAATGGTGGAACAAGAAATTCCTCCCTCACTGGAGCATTCTGGCCTACTCCACCAAGCAGTCTAGGCAAGCATCTCTGAGGTGGAATTTTTTGAAATGTGAAGGAAACATTCAGAACATTTAAGAGTGATCTTAATTCATTTATAGGATCAAAAAAAGTTCTCCTATGAGTATACCCTCAATACAAGGTATATACCTCATAACACTAACAAAATTTTTCCATCCCTACATGTTATTCACAATCATATATATACCAATATAACAGCACACTCAGGATTAACTAATTAATGCCAACTTATATATCATGTATGTGTCGTCGTTTTCTTGCGTCGATCTTTGGTAGTGTTAAATTTTGTATCCACGTATATATATATATATATATATATATATATATATAATTGTTTTTCAATACATATATAAAATAAGATTTGTGTGCGTGTGTGTGTGTTTATAAATACATACATACATACATATGTGTGTGTGTGTCTATAAATATAATTATACATATTTATATTTTTTACATATATTATATATTAATATTTATATACATATATTATAATATATAGATAAATATATATATTTGTTTGTCAATACACACACAAACATATATATATATATATATAATATATATACATTAATTGTATAGGTGTATAAATATTCATATATTTTTATTTTAAATAAAATGAATATTATTATTACTTAGATATGGTTTTTATATATATAAAGATATTTTATATGTAAATATGTTTACATATTTATGTATGAAATTAAATTTTTATGCGTGAATATATACAAATATGTATATGTGTGTATATATTTAATTATAAATAACATCTAATATGAAAAATGATAAAATTTGAACATCATAATATCCATATATATGTGTGTGTAAGCCTTGAGAATAAATTGATTCTCCACAAAGAAAAGATAAGAATACTCTCTTAAATGAGGATAAAATTCCATCAAATGTTAAAAAACTGGGTGTACCTCGACAAAAAACTCAATTTTAAAGGCATTATGGACCCTTTTTTCCCTAATAAAAATGATGCATGAGATTCTCCCAATTCATCACGGTGTAGATCTTTTCGCAATCTTTGATTTGATATGTGGTAGAACTCAAACGGACATTCGGATCAAAAGTTATGGTTGTTTGAAATTCGAGTCATGTTTTCAACTTATTTTAGATCGTCTATAAATTTATTGATTTTTTATATCTTCGAATTGATATTAAATTACTATTACTCAATAATAATTAGAAATTTTTTAATTAATATATTTTCAATTATTTTGTAAATCATTTTCCACTAAATATCTTATATATTAAATGTGATTACATATTCCATATCACTACCACATAAATTGTTTTACGCAGCGCTACCCTTTATTAGCGTTTTTTAGCACTGTTATAGGGGCTCCTCTTTATCAACGTTGATAAAGGGTATATTTCAAAAAATTAGTTCATTAAAAATAATATATTAATATATAAATATATTGATATTGATATAAATATAATATATGTTTTTTAAATATGTTTTAGATAAGGATAAATAGAAGTTTAAACTTAATATGTAAGATATTTCGTAAAAAGGGAATGTCTGTTTGGACTCTACCACATATCAAACCGAAGCTTACGACAAGTTCTACACCCTAAAAATTTAGTATAAACCCTTCGTCACATTTTTTGAGACCAAAAAATGTTCAAAAGACCTTCAAAACTAAGTTTTTAGTCGGGGTACCCCAATTTTTTAACATTCGATGGATTTTCAGCCTCGTTTAAAGGAGTCTTTTGCCCTTTTTCAGTGGAGACTAAATTTATTCCTAGGGATTACATTAATATTGATATTATGGATTTGAAATTTTATCGTTTTTCACAATGTATTGTTATTTATAATCAAATATATAACAATATATACATATTTTTTATATATTCACATATAAAAATTTAAGTTTATAAATAAATAAATAAACATATTTATATATATAATATATTTCTCAATATATAAACCTTATCTAAATAAAAACTAATATCCATTTTATTTAAAATAAAAATGTATGAATATTTATATACCTATACAATATATATATAGAGAGAGAATGTTTATATATATATATTTGTGTGTGTATTGACAAACAAATATATATTTTTCTATATATTCTAATATATGTATGTAAATATAAATATATAATATATGTAAATAAATATAAACATGTATAATTATATTTATAGATGCACACACATATATATATGTCTGTATGTATGTATGTATGTATGTAAGTATGTATGTGTGTATATATTTATAAACACACACATACACACATGCATATATTTATATATTAATATAAGATTTTTAACGATATATAATTTTTTATGAAATATACATTTTATCAGCGTTAAAAACGGTGGTTTTAGCGTTGATAAAAGACATACATTTATCAGTGCTAAGAAAATCGCCGATAAAAGTACCATTTATCAGCGCTGAAAAAAAAACACCGATTAATGGGTACTTTTATCAATGCTAAAAAACATAGATAAAAAGCACCACCTTTATCAACTCAAAAAAAACATTAAAGTACCTCCTTTATTAACATTTTTTTTACGCTGATAAATGGTGGTTGTGTGTAAAACCAAATCTATTGTAGTGTCTATATTGGAAATATTAAATTTGATATGATAATTTATGTATTTCATGTCTCATAAAGCCAAAAGAATTTGATTCTACTAAAGTTCATCAAGTTATCATATAACTATTCGATTATTGTTCGTTTTCATTTAGTTGAGTAGTATTATTAAAACATACATTGTTTATTATTATTTATTTATGCTTTTTTTATCAATGAACAAACATGATTCTTTGATATAGATAAAGGGACGATTGATCATTTGACACATACTCTCATTCATATGTTGTAGTACTTGTTATCTTATCTTTTTATATTGGTTTGGTTTAACAACACAAAGTTATTTTTATATTATTTGTAAATGTTGCAATGTGATGAAATGTCTTTATTATTAGAAAATACATTTATCGTCACCAAAAGATGATTATTTTGGTGGTTTTTTATTGATGAATTAAAGTGTTATACAATTACATAGCACAAAGGGCATTTCTCAGCATTAAGATTTTGTACCGTGATATGTCAAATCTTTATTGGTAAAAGCAATGAGAAATACTATTTTTTAGTGTCAAGAAATGTGCATCGTGTAGTTGTGGTATGTACAACATAGGAACTAAGAAGGGATTAATAAACATAAAAATATGTAGCTCTTGCTAAATTAAAGTACACGAAATCAAGAAACCATCTCCCGGACTACACCGCCACGTCCACGGACGACGGTGGATCGGCGAAAGCGGGAGGAGGCAGCGGCATGCAATTCTGGTACACCAGGCCGGCGAGGGCGCCCCCTGCGATGGGCCCCGCCCAGTACACCCAGTGCTCCCGGAAGTCCCCAGAGACCACGGCCGGCCCAAACGATCGGGCCGGGTTCATCGACCCGCCCGTGAACGGGCCCAGCGCCAGCATGTTCGCCGCGCATATACACCCAACCACCACGTGACACGTGCTCCTCCGTTGCTCGCTCCGCGCGGCCCACGTCGCGTAAATACAGTACACCAGAGTGAACGTGCCCACGCACTCGAGCGCAGCGGCGCCCGTGCCGGAAACCCCGGGATGCAGCCCCGGCGGCGGAATCCTCTGCGCAATCAGCCAACAGAAAACCATAAGAACAAAAATTCATGCGTCGGATTCATCGGCGAAACGTCCGATCATGCCTCACATGTTTCCCGGTGATCAGAGACAGGATGGCGCAGGCTACTGTGGCGCCGAAGAGCTGAGCTGCGCAGTAGAAGATCCCGGTAAGCAGGCCGATGTGGCCTCCCACGATGAACCCGAACGTGACGGCCGGATTTAAGTGCCCGCCGGAGATATCGCAGGCCACATAGGTGGCCGAGGATAGAGCGAAGCCGTGGGCCAGGGCGGTCGCCACCGTTTGGGAGGCGTCCAGTGACGTGGCATTCGACGCCATCAGTTTTCCTGCGCGGGATCATTTCCCAAACTGAATATATTTGAAACAGAAGACATTGAAGAAGAAGGATCGATGGATCAAAAGCAAAATGAAGATAAATCATAAAATCTTTGAAACTGAATGCTCTAATTAGAAGAGTGGAATAAGGATGGATCGCGGTTTGACAAGAAAAAAAGAGTTTCAAATCGAAACAAAGAGTGATTCGAAAACACTAACAATTGACTATTAAGGAGGAGTTAGGGCAACGCTTGAGAAACCGACCGGCGGAAGTTGCAGAGCCGACGCCGGCGAATACGAAGACGAAGGTTGCGATGAACTCGGCGAAGTAGGATCTGAGTGCGGGCCGGCTGAGCAGTTGCTCCACCGCATCGAGCGCGCAGGAGCCGACTCGCAAGAACGAAGAGACTTTGATTCCGTGCATTTCTGTGATATCGACCTCGGCGGTTTCTTTCTCCCTCAATTTCTCCCCCCTTCCTCTTCCTTCTTGCTTGGATGTGGTTTTGGGTTTCCCATTTATTCTTGAAATATGGTAACTGCTTTTTAACGGTCCGTAACCTCCCATCTGTGAGGCTTGGGCTGCCCGGAAAGCCCAATACACGTTATCTATTGGGGATCCGGCCCAAAATCTGTAACCTGTTTGTCACCGTTTATTTGAAGAAAAAAAAATATATTATTAATTCTAAATTTTGTTCAATATTTAAAGATGGTCCAAATGACGTTTTTATATATATATTGACACTAATAAATTTAGGAGCACAAGTAATAAAACTGTTCTATACAAATCATTGTTGAAACTCGAGCTGATGATTAAATTTAGTGATGATTACTTATGATCAATGTTGAATATAAGATAAATCTTTATTAGCTTTTCATCATAATGGAACCTGACGAATCATTTCAAACCATAGGGCAATTTGGCCCCACATTATTAAAGCTCCATAAATCATTTCAATATTGTTAACTTGGTTGTGTATCAAACTATTTTTTTTACAATACCATTCCCTTCACTTTGATATTGAATTGATCATTTTTTTAGAGTTCTTCTTTCTTGATTGTTAATTTTAATGTAAACCTCACACTATCTTGTAACCCTTAGCTATGAAAGTTTAGGATTTTATCCCTTTTCATATGAATTATCTGAATCAACTGTAACCAATATAAACCAAGTAGTTGGGTTTATATTGGTTTTGTACTAATTATTGGCCGGTTTATATTGGTTTTACCTTGCGAACCACAAAATAATATTGGTTTTCAAGATAACTATTATTAAGCTTTCATTTTTTAAAAGTTTTTGTGATGTATATTTTCTTATATTCTTTAATCATTAACGTTTATCATTGTGTAGTTATTTCATAAATATAATATTTTGTCTTTTTATTTTTACATTAAATACAATTCAAGAATTTTCATTGACCATTGATATATTCAGTGACTCATGTTTAAGTGAAGGGATGCCTTCCAGACTCTTTTGGTGCGCTTTTGACAAAAATATCATTTTAACAAGGATCTAGATGAACAATCCAATCTGGTAAATGAGTTCGATATGAGAAACATAACATGATGGCAACGTTGGGCATTTTAGAGTTTTGAAATGAGATATTATAAAAGAATAACACAAATATCTCTTAAATGATGACCCATATGGGAAATCGATCAAATCATTGTATTCAGTTGAGTGAAATTTTACTTAGAGGTGAAGTTTTATGTTTTTAGGTTGCAAACTTATTTTTGGGCCTATTTGGCGAGGCATATTTATGGCCTCATGAGTGATCAAGGGTTTGTGTTCCTATTCCCATAATAAATAATTGACAGGGTCAAAATTATGGTTGACTAGATATCATCTCGTTTGATTAAAAATTCATGTAATGATTCAACCATGTTAGACCACCTCAAATATTGTATATTGGGAAATAAATTCACATTTTTGGAGGAATATTATGTTTAAAGGCCAAGATCTATATTTGGACATAACTTTGGATCAATTATGAATCAAGACATGAACTTAGCATTACAATGTATATTGTAAAGAAATAAATCTAATTTCATCAATCAGGTAATTAAAATTAAGTATATACAAGTTTGTAATTTTCAATGATTATACAATACAAAAAGGATATTGGCATAAATTATATCAATTTAGGATATAAGACCCAAATGGATCGATTAGGCCATCATGTGTCACCAGAGGAGGCACATGGCACCATATGCTCGATCTTTCCATCACATGCAGCGACCCATTTTTATTGAGTGTTTGTCATTACAGTGTATCGAAGGGTCAACAAAACACTTTGTTCTTGCATTCTCCACGCTCTTTAAAAAGGAAGAAAAACATGGTTTGTCAGCCCACGACATGCCATGATTCTTTTAACATATGTAATTAGAAGGGAAGAAGTTATCTAGGGTACATGACATACAAATTGATAATTCTACAACATGATTTATTCAAATTATAAATATAATTAATAAAACCATCATTATATTAAAATAAAAATAATAAATATTATTAAAAATCGATTTAGAGCAGATAGGAACATATGGTATAACCTTGAAGAACACATTACCTTAAGAGATGTATTAATGGGTGAATATGAACTAGTTACCTACAAGATTGTAACACCCCAAGACTCTACGACATATTTTTTATTTTTAAATAAATTCAATCTATTTGATAGCTTGCGATGCATCCAACACCGACTTTTAACAAACCACAATATACTATTAATTTTTTATTCAAATAAGACTATTATAACCTAGCTGTTAAATTGGTGGGTATGAATATTATTAACTATTTTATAAATATATATAAATTTCATACCCAATATAAATTTATTCATAAATGCTTATGAGTTAATCACTCAATTTTATGCAAAGTCATTTTATTCATCAAAATCATGTTTTCTTCAAAAAATAAATTTTATTAATTTTTGTGAGAAAAGATTATAATTAATTTTTAGACCTTTTATAAATGTTATTTTATAAAATTAACATCATTTTTGAAAACATCATATCGATATTAACTTATTTTAAAATTTTGGGATTTTTCATAAAATATTACCTTTTCAATGAATCGTGAAAAATACCATTTTTTTATAAAATTGCCTTTTTCTTTTTAATAAATTAAGCCCCATTAGTATTTTAATTCGATTTTAAATTAACATAATTATTATATAGTTATATAAAATATAATTAATTATATTTAAGTCATCTTTATACTATACTTTAGTATAAGTTTTTTTAGGCTTTAAAACACTTTTTTTTTCTTCTGAAAACTGTTTTAAAGTGCATAATATTTCTCAATTTTAAATAATTAAAATAACCCCTAATCAAAAATGATTTAAATAAAATTTATATATTATATATCTATAAATATTAATTTAAATTCATATAATTATTATTACTTGTCATATATTTAATATGAGATCATCGTTTCCTTAAAAAATTCATTCTTGAAAAACCGTTTTTTCGACACCTCTGCGAGTTTAATTTTAAATTGAATTATTCAATTATGTGAGTTGAATTTGAAAAAATAGATTCTATATTTGGAATCATAATAATTTATATTATCTAATAAGGTCAACTTAATTTTTTACCATAATGAATAGTGAAAACACCACAAATAATTTATCACGGTTAAGGTTAAAACTGGTTTACTGGGGGGTTAAACAAAAGATATAAGATTTAAAAATGAAAAAAACTTGTATAATTTCTATTTTATGGTCATATTTAGACCTTATATTTTCTAAGGTTTTAAAATGGTTCATTTTAGAGCCTTTTTCCACGATAAAAACATCGGTGAAATTCTTTCTTTTAAAAAATTCCTAGTTTGTCTCTCCTCCACTTATAACAGGCCACCTCTTATCCTCTCCTTTACATACTTCAAAAACCTTTTAGTTCAGACAATACCTACCAAAATAATTTCACTACTTCCCTTAAACCATCCTATATTCAATGGTTTGGTCATAAATTCAACCTTGGATGAATTTTGGTGAAAACTAAAAGAAGTTATCCGAAGAAGAGGTAACGTCCTTAATTGAGCATTTTTTTATTTCTTTGTACACCTCCTTAAAATATTATTAAACCATGCTGATATAATAAACTAATTATATTAAAAATACTAAGATTTTTTTTATGTTAAGGTCATGACCTACAACTATCTCCTCCTCCCTCAAATGGGAAACAAAACTGTTGATCATGTGTACGACGGACTACCGCCTCGCGAACCGACGTAATTTGTTTTCAATAACCACTTCTCATGGATGGATATAATTATGTATATAATTTTTATAAATTATATTTATGATATAATTATAATTTTGGAATTATAATATCATATATAAATTCTTACTTTACATTCTGTAGAGAATACGATAACATCGCTCATGTGTGTGGTGAACTACCGCCTCACGAAGTGATGTGATTCATTTTTCACTTATGATTTAAATGTACAGTGATAAGAATTAATTTAATGTTTATATATGATAATAATTAAATATTAAACATTATTTAAAAGAAATATATCATAAAATTTCTTACCATACCATTTATTGAATAAATGATAATGTTGTTCATGTCTACGACAGACTACTGCCTCGCGAAGCGATGCGATTCATTTTTATTACTGCATCACATGGATGATATATGTAATTTTATTTACAGAAATAATATTATATTTATTATATAATTATTATATTGGAAAGATAAAATCACACTTACCTTCTTTCCATCACGATTTTATAAAAATGGAAATGTTACGCATGAGTACTTACTACCTACCGTCTTCATGATTGTAACGTAGTACATTTTTCATAACCATATTTCATGTATGGTTTTAAAAGTATAATTTATGTATAAAGTTATAAGTATTTAATGTTTACTATTATGTAGAAGATGAATTAATAATATCTTTTACCTTAGTCAACTTACCAAAGTGATTTTGGATATATGATCTGTTTATCATTAAAACATCCGAAATGAAATTAAGTAGTTAAACAATTGAATATGACATTGTAAAAAATAAAATAAAATGAATAATAAACTTGAAAAAGGTTCTTAAGTAAGTAAATAATTAACATATTTTATTTATTTATGGATATAAAGAATGCACATGATAAATCAGGCTCGAGGTAAGGGTTTTTTCTAACCCACCTTTTTCTCTGAGTCATGGAAATTCTCTCTCTAAAAACTTTCTATTTATTTAAAGTTATGGAATTATTATAAATTATATATAAATTTCTATCAAATTTATACCTATATTGTTCTCCCTTCATTTTATGGGGTAATACACGACTTATGACCATCACTCAAATGCCTTCTTTATAGAATCTCTTTTGATTATGTTATGAGACAATATTATGAAACCAATTACATTACAAGGGTAATTCTTATGTTTATTACTTATGATTGATATCCTTATGTGGCACACATATTAATGTACATAAAATGAATGTGATGGTTGGGCCCATAATTATATATCCCTCCAATTCACTAGGTAATGTTTTAGTCTCATGAGACGTCATGTATGAGATTATGGAGTGAACCTAATCTATTATGGGACTCTGTCCGCCATGTGATGTTTTCTTGGAAGTTAGCATTGACTTATGTTTATGTCATGTATTATGTCATTTCCACTTTTCCATATTTCCATGATCTTGTGACGCCATTCTCTTTATGCTATGCTTCTACTTGATTACTCATGTACTTTCTCTTTTATGATACCATGTTATACCTTTGACTCACATGTTATGCTTCCTTATCATGTTTATTCCCTTACTAGGATTCTTAGATCACCCATTTCTTTATTTATTCCCCAGGTTATCCCATGAATATTTAGGAGCTCGAATGGATTTTAAGAGCTCACTATGGATAATAAATTAAGGAATCCATGCTTTAGTTTTGTTTGATGTATTATGAACCTAGTCTTCCAAAGACACTAGGCCTTTATGATCCTTATGTTGTAATTATTAGATATTTATGTTTAATAATTATGTAAAAATATGTGAAAAAGTATTGGGTTTCCATTAAGACACACCATAATAAACCTCATAGAACCCCTTTTTATTAATTATTAATATATTTAAATATTATGTGTTTTTATATGGAAAGATTCTTAGACCCACAAGGCTTTCTTTATAAAAAAACAAAGGGAGTCTTTCTAGGAACAAAAATATTAAGGGATTATGAGGCCATAAAATATTGTAATAAGGGTGAGAATGTAATGTGAATATGTCTTTGAGGGAAGGATAAGGTCTAATTCATGCTCTCCCATTTGGTGCATGATGTTTCAAATTTTATTTGTAACCCCTATATATATATTAGTATTAGTTGTTGTTTTCTTATCTATTACCATTAAAATTATTATTATTATTGTCATTATTAGTTTTAAAATTATGAAATACCACAAGTTCCATGACATCATCATCATCATCATCATTCCCCATGGGGTGAAATATAATGGTTGTGCCCCATGTGGAAGCTAGGTCCATGTCTTGGGTTCGAGCCTCCCTCGAGTGCGCGTGGATGTGCATGTGTATATTTGTATCCATATAGAAAAATACTAAGTGGAGGTTATTTCTGAAGTACTGTAACAATGCGGGGTATTGTATCAATCAATTATAGTAGCATACAAGGTACTATAGCAAAATTACTATTCACAAAATGGGCCTTTGAGCCCTGAAATTCAGCCTTCAGGCCACAAGACCTTAGAACCATCAAATAATAGGCCTCTAAGCTATTAAAAGTTGTAATGGGATAGTTATGGAGTGGTTCAACCCTTTGAGGGGGTGTAGTTTTTCCTTGGTAGCTCGTGAGTGTGTGAGTTGTTTCGTTTATATGTAACCCCCAGACTATCTTCAATCAAGTGCTAAAAAAAGGGAAGAATCCAATTGTGGTCTTAGATGGATTCATTAACCCACACCCTAAGATGACTATGAAGCATAAATATTATTCTATGTTGGAGGTAACTATTATTACAAGAGCCTTAGGTATGTGTATTGATGTAAAAAAGACATTCCTCTTAAGCATGTTGCTCATAGACCCTCCTCATCCTCCGATGAAGAATGTACCTCATCCTTTGATGAAGATTTCATGGAAGATGTAAACAAGCTCAAGAATCACAATATTGTTATTAATGAGGGTCTCATGGAAGAAATTTATACCTAGATTAATGAATATAATATTTTTTTATTATGAAAAATATCATAATAGGGAGATTTATGTGGATTATTACCTTTACCTTAGAGTGTGCATGTTTACTATAATTGAATCTGAATTTGAAAAAGATCCCAATTTTGATTACCGGAACCTTCCTTGGGATTAGTGTTGTTGTGAACAATGATTTGTATTTGTAGGCACTTTCAAGAATCATCTTCTTTGATACGAGGTGAGTTTATCTTAATGATAATGATTCACCCTCTAGCTTGTATGATGTTTTATTATGTGCACACTTTAATTTATATACTTCTTACATGTTCGTGCCTATACTTATCTCCTTCTCATTCCTAGATGATTTTCAAGTGATGATATCCAAGACTTCCTCATTCATGGATAATTCTCTCATAGATTGTGTTATTACAGGATTGAATTCACTGGCTATTGACTTAGATAAATTTTCAAATGGAATAGTTGAATGTTCCAAGCGTAGGGGAAGCATCCTTTAATGGAATTACCAACTTAGATTTTAGTCTTAATTTATGAATAATTGTTTCCGCACATGATTAAAACATCATGTATAATAAAAACCAAATATTACTTTACTAAATAAAATTCTATAACTAGAAAATAAATATATTCACATGTAGTTTATAATCAATTTATGAGCATATATAGAATTACATAAACTCATAATTATCTATTTGATTATTTGGTGGAATAGATCTTATTGTATCATAATTACACAACATTATCCAAGTGTATAATCCCTCTAGTGGAGATCCATATGTGCACCACAATCTCTGAACATCACTGTAGATCCTCTAGGTGATAGCATGACCGACCCCGACTGCTTGTGTTGTTCATGGTTGATTGTAGAAAAAATATTATTGAGGAGTAAGAACTATTGATGTTATATCTATGGCTTGAGATGTGGGGTTAATTGAAATCTATATCTTTTAATCACTCTCCAGGGATTGAGAGATTATCACTCTATCCACTGTACACAACAAGCGTGATGTTGGAAAGTGACATAATTAGATATTTATTATGGTGGGTTTAGGGTTGGAAAATTGCACACAAGCCCCTTTCTAACTTAATAATTCTTAGTTGAACCAATGTATAACAATAATAATATTATTAATAATAATATCATTATTATTAATCTATTTATATGTTCAATACTTTAATAATATAAACAAATATCATTTATATCATTTCCAATCAGTCCATTAAGCTCGATCCACTTTCCTTCATCGACATTTACCGATCCTTGAATGATAAACATTTAATAAATAAATGTCACCCCATTATTCTATGATAAATATAATAAATATCATATTATCCAAATGTTATAAACAAATATTTTTTTTATTTAACTCACATATTCTCTTGAATAACTTGTCTGTAAATTATGACGATAAACTAAACCTGAATAAATATTATTTATTCTAACATGTTAAATTAAATACTTGAATTTAACTAATATTGAGGATATAATTATTCCATAAACCTCTAGGCCTCTTTCTCAAGGACATTAGGAATAACCGCATAAAGTCTAAGGTCGACGTCTATCAACATTCCAATACAACAATAGAGATAGAAGTTAATGTTGTAATGACATCCAAATTCTTATGAACACTTACCATATAATATACTAATTTTACCATGAAATCTCAAATCAAGTATGTTGCATGCTAGTGTTATCAACCTATATACTTGATGAATATTTCTTTGACTTTTTGAAAATGAACTAACCTATCAAAAATCATGGCCATGGATTTATGTAGGTAGTTTCATTCCCATCAAAGGGCTTGAGATATCAACTTTGATATAGAGAAAAAAGGGACAAATATATTATCACTTTATCCATTAATGAAATATCACTCATGACACACCCAACATATCCTACCTCATCGTGAGCATATTTCATCATGGTTTTCTTCAATACATCAAAGTGCACGAGTCATGATATCCATTAATGATAATATTAAAGTCTAAGGATCAATACACACGTCCACATATAGGAATATCCAATGACATATGAAAATATGAATTTCCTATTAATGGGTTTATTCTCATAACCTCATATCTTGGATATTACTAAGGGTAAACACCATGAAAAGGTTTCTCAATGTATTATGAGCCTCATACGCCTGATATCTTTTATTATCTATGTCCCATAATATGATATCATTCGACCATAGAACTATATTCAAGAATAATTTCGTAGCACATGTAGGTTCTCATCATGGAGGGGAACTTACATGACCTTTTAGTGAGACATATATTCTTAGGAGATTATCACATGGAAATTTCATGTAGAGGAACAATAATGAAGTGATAAGAAAATTAATTAATTATACACATAATCAAATAATAAAGAAGTCAATTCCAGGGAAAAACTACAACAGATTACCACTTACACTAGATCCAACTAATAACAACTCTCAGTATACTAGCTCTCACATGATACTCAAGTATCTGATGAGATAAATCCTCTGTCATGGGGTTTGACATGTTTTCCTCCATATATAATATGTTCACCATAACTTCACCACATTGAGAAAAATATCTCAAGATATGAAACTTCCAAAATACGTGCTTTATCCTTTGATGTGACCTCAACTCTTTAGATAGAGCTACCAATGAAATTTTATCATAGTAAACTATGATAGGTCTTGATTTATAGATACCAAATCAAGATCTTAGAAAAAGTTAAAAATACAAACTGCTTCCTTGGTTTCATTGGAAGTTGCAATATACCCAAACTCTACTGTATAATCAATGACGACTAACTACTTTTAACTCTTATAACCCAAAACTCATTCATTGAGACAAAATATATATCCAGAATGTGACTTCATATCATTTTGATCTATATGAAATCTGGAATCTATATAACCTATGATGACTAAATCTTAATTTCCTCTATACACTAGGAACATATCCTTAGTTCACCCAAGATACTTAAGGATAGCCTTAATAGTAGTCTAATGTTGTTCCCCTACATCTATTTGATATCTATCTACCATGATCAAAGCATATACAACATCAATCCACATATATAACATGTCATACATTATATATACTATCACAGAAGTATATGGGATCTTACTCATTCTCTTTCTTTCCTATCATGTACAAGGATGCATTTTCTTAGAATAATGTATAACATTTGAAATTAAAACCAATCCCATCTTGGATTGTTCTATATTGAACCCCTTCAGTATATGGTTAATGTATATACCTTGACTTAGTCTAAGTATCCTCATGGATCCATCACACATGATCTTGATCCCTAGAATGTAGGTTACTTTACCTTTGTATTTCATGGAGAAGCACATGCTCAGCCATGACATAACCTCTTGTAAGGATGGTATATCATTTCTAATTAGAAATATTTCATCAATATAAATAACTATAAAAAAATGTACTTCCAATAAACTATTTATAAAAACATGTATCACATTCATTCTTAGTGAAACCAAAGTCCTTTATGAATTCATAGAGTTGAATGTTCCATGACCTGGATTCTTTTTTGATACATATATGGATATTTGCAACTTTCATACCTTTTTTAAATTTTCTATAGCCATAAAACCTTTTGGTTGTAGAATATACACATCCTCTTGAAGTTTCCTATTATGGAAAATATTTTTGACATCCATTTTCCAAATCTCATAATCTTGGCATACTGCTATTGAAAGAAAAATTCTGATGGATCTAAACATGGAATCTGGAGAAAGGGTTTCTTCATAGTCAATTAATTAACATTTTCTAAACCCTTTATCAACTATTCATACTTTAGAGGTATTTACTTTACCTTCAATGTCCATATTTATCTTGAATAACCATTTACACCTAATGACTTTCACATCAATTGATGGATTGATATGTATCTATACTTGGTATTGAAACATGGATTCTATCTCAAAATTAATGGATTATTTCTATCTCATAGATTCTGAGCACTCTACTACATCATTATAGGAGATAGGATCATTATTATCAACTAATAACGAGTCACCATTATCTATGACTAGAAAACCATATCTCTCTGGTTCTCATACCTCTCCTACATAACACTTGTGTTTTAAGAATGACTTATTCCATAGCAACCTATAGAATATATTCTTGTGCCACCTATCATGTATCTTAAGTATCAATGTCATCGGAGAAAATTTTCCCCCACTATCATCCTTGATCACGCAATCCCTCTTAAGAAATATGGATTGTCTTGAAATAGTTACTTTCTTATTTGAAGGGTTGTATAGACAGTATCCCCTTATTTCCTTGTTATACCCTATAAATATACACTTTGTGCCTTAGGGCACTGACTTGATTCTTGATCTATCCTTAACAAATTATTCACAACCCCATTCATGAACATGGGATAAAAATGATTTCCTTTCCACTCTATAACTCAAAGTGATTACTATTTTTCACTTTGGTTGGTACTCATTTTTATAACTGAGATGCTATCTGTAATTCAATTCCCCAAAAGGATAATGGAAGGTTTGCATGACTCATCATCATCCTCACCATTTAAAATAGTGTATGGTTCCTCATTTCACTAACACAATTCTACTATGATGTATAAGGTAAAGTTCATAGAGATAAAATCACATACTCCCATAAAAAGTCAATAAAGTCTTGGTTAAAATATTCTTCACCTTGATTCAATCATAGTTTCTTTATTTTCTTACCAAGATGATTATTAACCTTGTTCTTGAACTCCTTGAAATTCTAAAAGGATTCATACTTTTACCGCATCAAGTAGATATAACCATACCTACTCAAGTTGTTGGTAAAAGTAATAAAGTATGAGAATCCACCTTTAGATTATACTTGAAAAGGTCCATATGGTTCAGTGTGTACCAATTCTAGAATCTCTATGGCCCTTTCATATTGACCATTGAATGGTGGTTTGGTTATATTTCCTTGTAAATAAGCATGACATCTTTCATGTATCTTCAGATGAAAAGAGTCTAAGTAACCATATTAATACACTACTGGAAAAATAACCTACACCAACGGTTTGGAACCGTTGGTATAGGCCTCCAAACCATTGGTATAGCCTATACAAATGGTTTAGAGGAGTGTGGCCAAGTAAGCTGTGAGGATAGGTCTATACCAATGGTTTTGGGAAAACCGTTGGTATAAGTAATATGAAAATCTATACCAACGGTTCCATAAAACCGTTGGTATATGTATTTAAAAAAAACATTCGGTGGGATTTGATCCCAGGACCTCTAGTTTATAATTGATCAACCTAACCACTAACCTAACATGACTTTTGTAAACATAATTTCATAAATATATATATTTATTATCATAGTTATTTTAAATTTTGATTTATATAATGTTCTTGTCCAGAAGATTCGATAAAAAATCAAAGAACCTATACCAACGATTTTGAGAACCGTTGGTATAAGTCCTCAGATTTTGGGACCTATACCAACGGTTTTGGATAAACCGTTGGTATAGGGTCTCTATAATGGACCTATACCAACGGTTTGGCCAAAACCATTGGTATAGGTCCCAAACCGTTGGTACAGGTCCCCCTTATACCAACGGGTTTTCCAAAACCATTGGTATAGGTCCATATAAGTGACCTATTCCAACGGTTTTCGCCAAACCGTTGGTATAGGTCCAAATTAATGAACTATACCAACGGTTTGGCAAAAAATGTTGGTATAAGTCATATTTCCAGTAGTGATAGATCATTTTCAAAAAATTCTCATTTATGTGACCATGATAGTGATGCCATAGATGGGTGTTAAATGAATCACATGTATTTGTTTCATTATCAATTTAAAATATATTTTTTTCATAATTTAATACATAAAACCATTATTCAATTATTCCATACCATAACATATGATATCTTTATAAATGTAAAAAACTTTATTTCCAAAGATGAAAATAAATCCATCCATGTCTAAAAAAGAAACAAAAATAATGTTCTTATTAACACTATGCACATAATAAAAATTCTTTAAAACTAAAATAAATCATGTCAACAATGTGAGATCGCAGTCTCCAATGTCTAGAGCACCCAACCATGATCCATTGATAGCCCATAGATCCACCTCATCTATGAAAATATTCCAAAATCTATTTGGTTATCATATTTGGATACAAATGTGAGAAACATAGGTAATATATAATACCCAACTTATAGATATAAAAATATTACACTCAATAAAAAATGAACCTAAATATTCCCCTTACTTCTTCAGATGGGTGCAATTTTGCTTCCAGTGGACCTACTTGCAACATGAAAACATACCACATCCTATTTCTTTCCTTGCCTCTGGATATTCTTCTTCTTATAGGGATAGTTCTATAGATCCTTATACTCGGAATGATTCTTCGACCCCTTTTCCTTATTCCTCCTCTTCTTATTCACCACAAGGACAATGAGTTTTTTCACACCCCATGTATTTATCAACATACCGAATAAGAGTAAGAAGTTATAAAAGTTTCTTCTCTCTATTACTCATATTATAATTTATAATAAAACTAGAGAAGTTTTTAGGTAGTGAGGATAAAAATGAGATTTGGGCATAGCTCAATAGGGATCTTAAACCCCAAGATGTTTAGGTGCTCAATATAGGTAATCATCTTTACTACATGTGGCCATGCCGATGTTGAATCTCCAAGCTTTCACATAAATCGTGCATTATAGATATCACGCTTCTCTGATCTCACCTTCTATTTATAGAGATCCTAAAAGTGATAAATGATGTAATACGCATAAATATAATAATATTTATTTAGAAAATCATTGGACATGGAGGATAAAATGAAAGATTGAACATCCATTACATCATCCACATGCCTTAAATAAAGAGATACTTCTTCATCACTAGCCTCTTTTGAAAGTTACTTGGGAAGTGGGGTTTCCAACACATATAATTTATATTTGTGGCGTAATATAATGTGCAAGTGCCTATACCATTCCTAGAAATTCTCACTAGTGAGAAGGATATCCTTCTATAGTATGGATCACTGTAATATTGTTGAAGTCATTTTATTTTCTATTTCTAAAAATTAAGAGAAGATCATTATTACTTTACATTGATTACAAAAATTGATTGATTAATTTAAATTTAATAAAATTCAATTAAACACCTAGTATTTTTCAAAACCAAATATCCCACACCATAAGTTTCATAATATCTTTTCACTTAGATATTCTAGTGGAAATGATCTATATTCCCTTTCTCACAAACCATACATGGGCCCAAAAAGTTATTCGAAGGGTTTTACGTTAGTGTGAGTTTCCAAATACATTAACTCGTAGTTCCTTAATATGTTCCCCAATATTGAAATATTGGGTTTAAATATTTCCATAACACTTACCTATCAGTTACAAAAATTACTTCTTGGGCAGTCAACCCTTGATGTGAACCAAGTCAATTCAACCCAAAACATAAAGCTAAAAGTTCCACAATAATTGATAGCACCACAACTTGGGTTGTTCAAGAACTTTTAACTATGAGGTCAATTATAACTTAAGTAGTGTAAGGCTATACCGATTTAATTTTTTAGTTGAGGAGTTTTTATCCTTATGCATAAATACCATTTTATCTTTTCATATTCCTTTTTAATATTAAGTAGATTTTAATTAAGTAATGAACCATGTCTGATAAAACATTCATACATAATCAGGTTATATTTTATTCTATATTTCATGCTTGTTAATTTATTTATTAGGTGATCATGTAGCATCAAAAAACATAAAATAATTAACCATGCAAATGAAAAAATAAAATATAAGTAGAACAATCATGATATTTTCTAATGGTTAGTTTATATAGTAGATAATAAACTAACCCTCGACCCTATGGGAAAACACCTTGACCCATAGCTCAACTCATGTTGCATCATTCCACCTCAAATCTTATATATCACCTTGATTAGTTTTGTCTCAGCTCCAAGACTTGGACCACATCCTCTTGTTTGGGAGCTTTATACTTACATAATATTTTACCCACACATGGGCGAGGGGATCCAATGAATTGAATAAAGGGGTTTACATAAAATAAACCATAGGCACACATGCTCTTACATAATAATGAGGATATGATTTAATACTGGCTATCAATTTTAATTTAATAATAATAAATTAAAAGAAACCAATCAAATACAAGGACTATTCCAATCTCATGATCATCCACACATCATGTAAAAAGTATAAATTTTAAATCTTATTATGAATTACTTTGATTCACTAATTAATTAAGATAGTACAACACAAATTAATTCAATTAATTTAATTTTTATTAATTCCATCCAAGCATCCTTAACTCACCATCATTTATAATTTTAAACAAAATTAATTTCATTCAAAATTAATGAATTACATAAGTGTACTTAGAGGAAACAACGCATGATTATAAAAAATTTTAACATAGAGATTTATTTAATATATAATTATAAATCCTAATCCATGGTGTATACTATCAAATAAATGACACGTTGAAAACATATGAATATGCTTAATTATATATTTAATTTTTATCTCCACATAAAATTGGGCACATTGTCATAAAAATACTACACAACATGTATTATAGTACATGACGTGTTTTTTTCTATACTCATGTCCACAATACATGCCTTGGGACTGGGTGTGTTTCTTGAAACATACATGTTTGAAGTACATGGCATGTCTTGTCCCATGTATGAAGTACAAGCTTTAGGATTGGGTGTGTTCTATAATGTGGATGAGTTTGAGGTACATGATGTTTTTATACAATATACATGGCATGTAACCTCAGAGTTTCATGATATGTTAGTCTCTGTGTCATGTATCTGCTACACAACATGCTGGGATACCCCATTTTCTCAACCAAGAGAAAACAGGGACTAAACATCATGTACTGTGGTTATAAGATGTGTAGTTCTTCAAGACATGTGTCAGTATATCTGGATATACATGTTAAAACACTTTTTCGGATCTTAGATCTGATTAAATTAGATATATCCAACTTTATTTTGAGATATAGACACAAAATTTCTTGTACACAGTGTGTAATTAGGAAGTACACGCCATGTTACTTACTATTACTTTACTAGTACTTACTAGT
Source organism: Viscum album (assembly GCA_963277665.1). Lineage (NCBI taxonomy): Eukaryota > Viridiplantae > Streptophyta > Magnoliopsida > Santalales > Viscaceae > Viscum > Viscum album. Next base: position 2,105,873,098 of record OY728145.1, on the reverse strand, counting down.
AAAATATATTATCAACATTTGACCAAGGGATATTATGATGATTATAATTGGTTATATATTTTCAACAAAAAATGGATCAGGCCTTCACTTCTGACACTTATATGGAGGCTGACCTATAATAGGTTACCCACTGATGAGGTTTTGCAGATGTTTGGTCTTCACCTTTGTTCCTAATGTGTTTTGTTTCATCAAAAAAGGTAGGATTTAGAACAACTATTTCTTAGCTATACAATAGCCTTGGGAATTTGGAATGAGATTTTGGAAGCTTTTGAGCTAGATGGTATTTGATTTTCGGGGCTGTATGCTCTTCTTCACTGTTTCTCAGTCATCCCGAATTCCCCTAAGGTGCATGCCTTACTTTGTATGGCTGTAGCCGAGGGTCTGCACGCCATTTGGTGGAATCTTAATTCCATTATTCACTCAGATAGGGGCTGTGTTATGAAGCTGGTCACATAACATATTTTTGCTACTATAAGAGATATGTTCACTGCTAGTATAGGGGAGTGTTATAATAGTATACATGATTTTATGGTTCTGAAAAAACTGGGTGTACATGGTAATTTCAGACCTGTTTTGGGTACTCTTGAAGTGTTTTTGATGCCTCCTTTCCCTCATTAGATCAAGGTGAATACTGATGGTGCTTCTAAAGGAAACCCTAGGCCCTTAGGGTGTGGGGAAGTCTTCAGGGCCCATGATCTTTTAAGGGATGTTTCTATGGAACTTGTGTCATGGCTAATTCCCTTGAGGTAGAGATGTTTGGGATCATTCACACTGTCTCGTTTTCTAAAATGAAAGGTTGGATTAATATATGGTTGGAAAGTGACTCTACTACCCTTGTGCAGGCCATCAGAAATGGTGAATTGCATATTTCTTGGAGTCTTGATGCAAAGTGGATGGAATGCATGAATAATATGATGATCCTCAACTTCATCATCACACATGTTTATCGGGAGGTGAACATGGTTGCAGATGGGCTTGTGAACATGGGAGTTGGTGTGCCTCTTACCTGGTCAGATACTCTCCCGATGGATTTTCTTCCTCTTTATGAGGTTGATTATAATAAGATCCCATGTTTTTGCCTCTTGTAACTTTGTTTCCTTTTTTGAATAAATTACTCAGCCTTTTTGTTGAGGGACCTTTTCAAAAAAAAGTACATGTCATGTGCTCTGGTTTTGTTTAGGTAGAACTTTTGTCACCTCAATATGGTTTTATATATGTTTCTTTATTTTTAATCTTTAATTGATTGTGGGTTATTTTGACAAGAATTAAGAAAAGAAGAGACAATTATGTTTATATATTAAAACTAATTGTAATTAGTAAAATAAAACACATAAAAATGAAAAAACCAATGCATAATTAATAATTATAATTTAATATGTGACTGATTTGATACCACTTATAGGTTTTGGATGTAGAAGAAGCATACTTTGATGGAATGAACAACTTTCCTTTTAGTCTTAATTTAAAAATAATCATTTCTACACAAGACTAAAATGTCATGTACAATGAAAAATACAGATTAAATGACCAAATAAAATATTGGAACCAGAATAGAAGTACCTCCACATTAAATTTATAATTAATTTATAAGTAGATATATAATTACCCTAACTTTTAATTCTATCTTCATTGATGAACTAGTGGATTATATCTCACCATACCATTATTTCACTTCAAGATCTAAGTGAAGAATCCCTCTAGTGGTGATCCACACATATACCATAATTTTTGAACATCACTATAGAATCACTAGGTGCTAGCACAACTGATCCTGATTACTTAAATTAATCAGGGTTTATCATAGCATAATTAATCTTAAGGAGGAATAATTCTTAATGTTCTATTGATATCTTGATAGGAGGTGATAATAAAACTGTATCATCCCTAGTTTCATGTAATTTACCCTTTATTTATGTACTTTAAGTATATATAATTTTTGGTTTAAGTCAATGGAGTTTCAGAGGAGTTTTGGAATGCTTTGGAGGATTTTTTAGAGGTGAACTATTTGAGCATATTTAGTAGAAACTGTACAACACCTCTAGAAAACCATGAAAAGGAAAATATAGGTCACTGGGTAGGCACACAGTTTGTCCAAACTATGTGGATTCCTGGGAAAAACTATGTGAGCTATAATATTTTGAGATAGTGGCTAATGCATAGTTGATGCATGATTTTTCTAATCGTGCGAGCCAACTGTATAGGGTATGGCTTGAGACAGTATCTCATATATGGTTAGTGAATAGTTTTACTAATCATGCTCCCAAACCATGATCCATGAAATTTCAGATCCAAAATTGTGGATCTAATTTAGTTTAGCCCCTTAAACAATACCTTTTCCCCTAATACAACCCTAAAATGAATTTATTTTCCTCCCAAGGATTGAGAGGAAATTCCCTTTGATTGGGGAGAATGTTTTAGGAAATCCAAAGTCCGTTGGAGATCTAGATTCAATGGTAAGTTCTCATTCTTCATCGTTCTTCCTAGATGTTTTCTTCTCATCTCTTCTGAAACTATAGATCTAGTCCATATAGTATATATCTATGTTTTATCATGGTAACATTGATGATATTTTGTTTAATTGGTTTAATGGAACAAGATCCAAGTTCATATCTAGAATAACTAAGACAATTTTTTGAAGTTTTTGTTCTATTATTTATTTTTTCCAAAGTTTGAGAGTTAGGTGGATTCTCTCTCGATTCCACTTGATTAAAACATGAAGTATTGATTTAAAATTGGTTGAATTGATTGAAATTTTTGTGAAACCCTTGTGTTATTTTATGGAAAACTCTTTAGGAATTTTTTCTTGGAAATTGTGTAAATTGGATGATTTATTGGAAAGTGGTTTTGGTTCACGATTTTAAAATGATGATTTTAAAATTTGGTTGTTTTGATGTAAGTAAAGTATTTGTTGAAATAATTTGAAAGGTAATAAATTATTATATTAAAATTTCATGACATGATTTGGTCATAATGTTTGGGTATGAGTTTAATGGGATGGATAATGGCCACGAAGTACCACCATCAAATGGATGGAGTATGGATGTGAAGTTCCACCATAAATGGTAACACTGGGATTGTGTGTGTGCATGCATGTGTGTTTTTTATGTGTATGGACATGGAAAATTATATTCCAAATCACAATTTTAGAAATGGTTTAAAGGTTATGTTGATGTATTCCATGAAAAAAAATTGTGATAACTTGTTGATGCTTACCTTGGAAAAACTGATTTATGGATTTGTTATAAACTATTTTTATTGCTTAAACAATTTTATAAAATATGGCATCATGTTTTATTCTAGTGTAATGAGTTGGGAATTCATTGGGGAAATCCCACTGAGTTTTATACTCACCCCTTCTTGGGAACTATGGTGCATTTTTATATGATTTATATCGAGTCATAGGTAAATGTGAGATATCCCAATTCTTTAGTGGTGCTTCATGATACCATGGGAAGGGCATATGGATTTGAAACTTGGATCTGATTGGGAGTTACTGGTTGGTGTCTCTGGGTTTTTTCATCCTTTGGTTCCTTTGGATATGCCATGTTGATTCCTCTTTTACTCTGATATTGTCTTTTGGTTTATCTTTTTGTTTGATTTTATTTCTTTACTCATGCATCATATAGAGGTTTGGTTGTTTACAAGTATCTAAGCTTGTTTTTTATCTTTAAATGGAAAATAATCCCCTAATTTTTTATGAATACATTGGTATTTATTACTAGCCTTTTATGTCTTAGAGATGTTACCTAAGGCTAGTAACACCCACCGTCTCTTCCCAAACCAATGGGTGAGGGGTGGGACATTATGAATGGTATTAGTTTGTTTGATCCTTGAGTATAAGTCATGGTAATTTGGTCTATCCTTGGAATGGTATCAAGGTGTATGATTTTTAGAAACTGAAATGTAGAGCATAAATAGGCATATCTAACCTATTTATACTTAACTTCAAGTTACCATAGAGTTTGGTTACATGAGTGTTTTGAGACACTTCTAGAAGTTATCACCTCATCATCACTAGTTTATCTGATGAGAAGATCATGATGTGCACTGATAGAAATGAATTCTCACTAGGAGTGCATAATTTGTTTTGAGTAATAATTTATGATTTGGTAAAAAAGTGTTGATTTTTTAAAATAGTTGAAAATGGTTTGATATTCATCAAGCATGGTGTAATTTTCAAAAATGGTTAAAAAGTGAAAATTATTGAATTTTGGAAAGCCTTGTTATGATAGGTGTGATGTGGTAAATTTGAAATTTCTAAGCCTTCAGTTTCTAGTGAGTAAGAAAAAATGTAGTTTTTGGGTGATAATTAATGGAACCAGGTAGGCGTTGTAGAAAAAAATTGAAGGAGGTTGATGAGAATGTGGTTGTACCGGAGCTACAGGTGAACCAATAGCTGGTTCAAAGTATTTTCTAGGCTTTTCACATCATGGATAGAGGAAAAAGAGGGATGAACCAAGGAAAGTGGATCATTTAGTTTAGTTATAAAAACAAAATCCACCCATCTTTCTTAGTGATTTAGAGCCACAAAAAGCATAAGTGTGGCTAAATTAGATGAATTGAATATTTGATCTCCTTAGCACACCAGTAGAGTTGAAAGTAAAGTTGAAAATGTACATGCTATAAGTTATTGTATGCCAATGGTAGGATTTAGTAGTTCAAGATAAATCAGACCAAGGAATTATATGGGAGGATTCTAAATAATTATTTAATAAACAATTATATCTGTATACTTTTCAGATTGTAAGAACAATGAACTTCTTTTGTTTGAAGTGAGATAATTTCACAATGGAATAGTATATAGATAAATTTATGAATTTAGTCCACTTTTCACCCAAATTTTATACTACCATGTCCTTGAATTCATGCATTTTTGAATCAGGGTTGAGGTCAGAGACTCATTCAAATATTTTCATGCTTTGTATATCATATTGTATATAGATTTTAAATAGATAAACAATTTAAGAAAGGGACATCTCAAAAAATACAATCGGACAAAGCATGTTGATACCTATGGGAACTAGTGTTAACTCTAATGCTGAGAATAAGTGGAAGAGGGACACCTATTTCCAAGATGGTGGTAAGACTCAAATTCAGATGACAGGATCATTGAATATTCCTCTTAAACCAAAGGGTAAACCTAGTTGTTTCAAATATAGTTATTTTAATCACATAAAGTGAGATTGTACAAGACCACCTAGAGAATGTCACAATTGCAATAAGATGGGAAATCTATAGTGTTATTATTGTAGTACTCTGAGGTCAGATTCTAGAGACACATCTCACGATTCTCAGGAATCATATTCTTTAACAGGATGAGTGCATCATGATATCTCTCATCAGTAGAACTTAGTGATTCATTTTGATTCTAGGAATACCATTAATCTACATCTGATGCAATCTCAATAGGGAAATAAAGAGAAAGGTGTATAAATTAAGTAATTATATGGAGTTTAGAAAATTATCACGGGTGATCAATATGGACCTTCAATTGCGAGAGGTACAATTATTTTGAATATACATTTATAAAATCATTTTTCATGTTGAGATGATGTCTTATATTTTGAAACTTCAAACTCCTCTTAGATAAAGATAATGTCGAGCATTAATGTACAAAGTATATTCTATAACTATCGATGGGGATAAATTGATTTGGAATTTCTCTATGCTTGAGATGTATTTTTATGACTTAATCTTGGGTATGGATTGGTTGAAAATCTTAAAATATCATATTGATTATTATTTATGAAGGGTTAGTTTTACAATTGTAGATGATGTCGAGAATCACTTTAGAGGAGATCAAAATGTGAAATAAAGTGGAGTAGGATTATTGGAAGAATCTATTGGAACTATACCATACCAGTTGGAAGCTTTGATCTTTGTATTATTAGACAAGATTGGGAATAGATATTTTCCAACCATAGTGGATCAGTTCCTTGATGTATTTCCATAAAATTTATCATGGTTTCCACACAAAAGATAAGTGTAGTTTATGATTGATCTCCTAATTAGGACCAATACTATATCACTTCCATATTATCGGATGAAACCAACAAAATTGAGGTAATTTAAGGATTATTTGGAATATTTAGAATGTAAAGGGTTCATTCAACCAAGAACATATCTATGGGAATCACTGATCTTTTTTTTTGTGAAAAAATTGTATGGAACTCGTAGGATTTATGTTTATTATTGTAATATTAACCAAGTTATGACAAAGAGTTAGTATCCTATTCCATGCATTGATGATTTTTTTGATAAATTTAGGGGATCTCAATGGTTATCTAAAATTGAATTCCATTCAGGATATCACTAATTACAATTTTGAAAGGAGTATATTCTGAAGGCAGCTTTCAGAAGAATATTTCACCACTATGAGTTCATTGTTATTCCTTTTGGACTTATTAATGCACTAACCATATTTATTTCATTAATGAATAAAATATTTCAAAGGTATCTAGATTCATTTTTGGTGGTATTTGTGGATGATATATTGGTGTTCTCTAGGACAAAGTCTGAGCATGAGCAACACTTGAAAATAGTGTTGGGCATCTTGCGAGATCATTTTCTTTATGAAAAAAATTTCAAAGTATGATTATTGAGTACAAGTGGCACATTTACTTGGATACTTTATCTCTAGAAAAGGTATTTATGTGGATCCAGAAAATATATAGGCTTCTATCTCTTGGAAATATCTAAGGAATGACTTTGAGATATGCAGTTTCCTTGGGATTTCTGGTTATTATTGACATTTTTTTCATGAATTTTTATGACTAGATTCAACAATGAAAAATTTTACAAGTAAAAGAGTTCCATTACAATAGAACGATAAATATTAGAATACTTTTCAAGAGCTTAAAATTTTCTTTACATAATGATATTTTCAGAATCAGGACAATTATATGTGGTGTATTGTGATGCTTTAGGATCTGGGTTGGGGTGTTATCATGTAGGGAGATCATGTTATTTCTTATGAATCATAGCAACTATTGTTTCATGATAATAAATACCCAAAAAATTATTTATAATTATATTAGACAGTTCATTATTAAAAAAATTAGAGTCATTACCTATTTGGTGAGAAATTTATGGTGTTAACAGATCATAAGATCTTGAAACAAATGTTATCACCAAGAGATTTTAATTTGAGACCAAGAAGATTGATGGAGTATCTTAAATTGTTTTACTTTTATTTAATGTATACACCAAGTAAAGGGAACTCTTTGGTGGATACATTAAGAATAAATTCATATAATACGTTGTTGAAAGAGGCCTCAGATCAATGAAAGATAATATCAGTGATAACCGACATGCAATTGGATTGTGAAGAATGAGTTAGTGTTGTGGTTTTCTTTTTGATTTATTTTGTTCCTAATTTTGTCAAGAAAGTTAAAGTGGAACAAAAATCCAAATCTTAATGTGTTTCTATGAGTTCAAAACTCAATGGTGGGGAGACCATTGAGGGATGGAATCTTGACATAAGATCAGTGTTGTGTTTTTGAGATTGAATTGAAAAGACCCGTAAAATTCAAGGGAAATTTTTTCTTAATTTTCTTTAGAATTTTACAAGAGCGCGGTTTCAGACGACACCTGATTCCGAGGCCCGGAGTGCCCGGAATCAATTTCCGAAGTTTGGCTCGGGTACGTTCAGTGAACGAACGAGCGGGAATTCCTAACTTTTGATCCGGTGCTCGGAATTGAAATCCGAGGGCACCGATGAACTCGCAGCGCCGATTTTCGCTTAAAGAGACCTTTTCGGAAGTTGCGTTTGTTGCGGGTTGGAAGTTAGTTTTTTTGGGTTTTTAGTTTTAGTTAAATAAAATTTGTGAAGAACAAATTTTATTTTAACTAGATAAATCCTACCAAAGGGAGTTGGGAGTGGGACCCACATCCACTTAACCTCCCTTGGGAGGATTAAGTGTGGTGGGGCCCACACGAACCCCAACTCCTCAAATTCTCTCAAAACCTCCCCTTTAACCCATTTCAATTAATGTTGACAACTTGAATTAATTAATTGAAGAGGGTTAATTTAAATTTCAAACCTTTGAAATTCTAAGAGGAGGGTTGTGTAATAAAATAAGCTTAAGCTTATTTTATTTTGTTGGGTTGGTTTCCTTTGTTCTTGAGAGGATTTTGAGAGCTTCTCCTTCATCTTCAAGCTTTGACGAAGAACACTCAACTTGACGAAGAACGCTCAAGTTCCGACGAAGAACGCTGCTCCGCTCTTCTTCGTCTTCCGTGTCAACGAGAGGGAACGCCGCTTTCTCCTCGAATTCCCTTCGTCGGCATACGGAGATTCTCCAACGACGTATCACATCGGACGCACCTCTTCGTCATCGGATTTGACGAACGACGACCGCGACGCCCGACCTCCGCGACGTTGTCTTCCGCGGGACGTTGTAAAATCTTCGAACCTATACCCGAGGTAGGGGTTGTTGATTTATTGTTTAATTATTTCATTCTTGATCGTAGATCTAGCATGTCTAACGTGAGGCAATTGAATATTTTAAGTTGTGTTATTATTTAACGTGAGGGGGGCCGGACCGCATGAACTCGGCCGAACCCCCTCCATCGTTTATGTTGTTTTATCTTGCGGGTGGAAGCAAGGTGGCGTGGTGCCGTCGCACCACGCGGATAATTGTACGTTTATCTTACGCGACGCCGTCGCGCCGCGCCATGGAAGAAACATCAAGAACGCGACGCCGTCGTGCCGCGTTGAAGAAATCAAGGTGCGGCGGAGGGGCGCGGTGCCGTCGCACCGCGCCAGACGACGAACACCGCGGCCGGTTCCGGGCCGCGGCGGAACGAGGAGATCGGCGGCTGGGCCGCCGGCGTCGGAAGCCGAAGAGGGGACCGGATTTTTCGGTCCTGTTGGAGAAAACCGGCCGGCCAGCTGGCCGGCCGGATGGTAATATTCTGGGGGAAATTAATCCCCCGGCCAGCAATTAAAACCCCCCTCATAAAGAGGGGGGCGGTTTCCATGAAGGGGGGGGGGGGGGGGGGGGGCAGCAGCCCCCCGGTTTTTCCTCAAGCCGGCCCCCACGTGGGGGCCGTTTATTTTGCAAAGGGCGCGGCTATGCCGCGCCGCCCCTTTCAATCCGCGGGGGATTGATT